>JAWWEN010000048.1:1242702-1269961 GCA_035582955.1 Sycophila texana
AGCTACAATGCAACTTTAATTTTGAAAGTAATGTGAGATTTTGGCGTGAGATGTCACGTGAGATTTTTCAATAGGGTAGAAATGCCGCGAAAAGAATTGAAAACTCACTCTGGAGGCCCTCCAGTTTGGAGTCGTTTCAACTCTTTTGTCAAAACGTTCAGTAGCTCCGGGCAGTCAGCTCCAAATATTAGATTCACCATCATACCGTCCTATATATAATTAAATTTTAAAGTCAATTACTTTTAACGAATTCTTCAAACGGTTTTACTTTTTTTTTTTATAGAAATGCTGTAGCTCTCTGACTTACGCGCAGAAACATCCACGTGGGCTCACTTTTACCGCGAAAGCGAGCGAGCATCGTTATATTGTCGCACTTGGCCTGGCAATAAAAAAGCACTGTTTATTTTATATTGACGATCTATTATACTTAGCGTCAGGTGAATCATTTATTATTATTTTTTTTTTTAATTATTTGTTGTCTACGAAACAAAAAAAGATACATTACCACGGCGTAGCTCAAATTATCACCACCTATTTCCATCTTGACCTTTTTAAGTACACTGACCATGCCTGTGCAAGGACCGCTCCATTCCGAATAAACATCAACGACTTGTGTATTTTTGATAATTAATATACAATGACAGAAATTAGAAAATGTCCATTTGAATAAAATATAATAGGTAAAATAGGTATAAACTAGGTATTACATACGGACTAATCCTTGTCGTTCTAGAATTTTGTCAAATTCCTCGTCGGTGTTCACTTCGGTTTGCAGTGCCGCGGGTGCAGCTTTCTTCGCCATTTTCCGCGATTTATCGCGGATGGCACCCTTTTTTCAAACAATTGATACATTTTATTCTGATCAATTTAAACACGCAAAGATAAGGATGAGGTTCTTATATAAAATACAAAAATTGTTATACTAAGTGAATTTCTTAAATTTTGATCATTTATATTTATTCAATGATTGAAACAGTAAAAATTGTAAGTATATATTGGAAATCACTTTTCCTCACTGCAAACATTATATATATATTCTCTACATTTATACTTTTCTTAGAATCATTAAAAAATTAGAGTATCGTAGGCAAACGAATATCCATGACCATTAAAAGTAAAAAAAAAAAAAGAATGCTCCCGTCACTTATATAAATATAGTTTTTTAAAAGGAGACTTAAAACTAAAACTTATAAGAGGAAATCACAAAATCACCCTTCTGCGATTCAACATCGTGAGGCAAATCTTAAAAATCTCCTTCACAACTTAGCCGACGTCGAATCGTCAAGCATTGAGGTAAAACTGCGCGCAAGGATCACTTGCGGCAGAGCACCCCCCGGTGATCGTTAATGAAATAAAAAAAAAAAGCGGGGGCGGCACAAGGCAGGATAAGTAGAAGTATAGCAGTCGTCGTCACCGACCTCACGACAAGGAGACAACTGTAAAAAAAAAGGTCGCGAAACGAAGGTGGGAGGGATGGGTAAGGCACGGAAATTACACAGAAGAGACGCTCGGATGTGGCGGACGAGCACGCAACTCGAATTAAGAAGTAAAAAGAGAAAACGAAAAAAGACGAGGCAGCCGGAAATCTCGACCGTGATTACCGAGTCCGACGCAGCGGCCGACTCCCCGTTATCCTTGCCCTCCTGCATCCTGATCCGGAGTAGAATCCGGAGCGGTCGGCTGGGGACACAAAAAGAGGCGCCCATAGTCAGGGGATGGAGAAAAAAAAGGGTTGAATTAAATATATGCTAAATCTTTGCGTGCTGGAAGTGTCGTGTCCCCGGACGAATGCCTCATCTCTATATCTCTATATATACGTCCACGGCTTTTTACGGGCTTTTTTCGAGGCTTCCGGAACGATCGCCAGCTTGCGTTGCGTGCACGTCAGTGGTACTCGCCGGTGTCACTTGACCAATTTTTTTCTTTCTTTTTTTTTTTTATTCGAGTCAATCGGTTTGGACTGTGACGTTTCGGTCGGCGCGCCGGTACGTGGAGCCGAGCTTAATTGATATTGATGCTCTTGAGCTAATTTCATTCAGGCCTGGTATAAGGCTTTTCGTGCTTTTTGTACGTATGCGCTTTCATGCTTCTTAGGATTTTAAAATTAGGATACTCGTTTACTGTCCTGGAGCTTTAATTGCTCATGCAAAGTTTTACGTTCTTTTCATTGGACTTTAAATGTAGGTATAATTCGTTGGAGATATATTTGCGTAGTTTCAGGCACTTTCTTTCTTTTGCATTCCTTTGCGGAATTTTACGAGTATGTAATTTAAAAAAAAAAAGTTATTCATCTTAAGAAACTTGAAAGTATTAGGCACTTAATGCTGAAATAAAAGTTTTAAATTTAGTTGCTATCATTTTTCTGTAATACATATTATAACTATAAAATCATCTAAAAAAAAAGTGCATTTATTGCAGTAAATTAAGGTAAGCATTTCTTCTTTTTTTTTGTGTGTTAAGTGATAACTCTAATTTTTTAATAACTTAATTTTACTTACTCTATTAGTGAAATCTAAGTGTTGTTCTTTTTATGTTTGTAAAGGTATATGCTAATTAACTTAGCAATTAATGTAGATTATATTTTTTAATTGAAATTTCAGCTGCAAGTAGTGGTGCAGTGGTCTACTTTTTTCAAAGCGATATAATATAAAATTTAAAATAGATATAAGAATTATGTTTATAAGTAAAGTTTCGAAAAATATTGTATATTATTAAATAAGATTGATATAGAAGCATACATTACTTAAAGTTGTTAAGTCTATATAGTTGGTGAAAATCTATATAATAAAATTTATAGTAGCGTTATTGTTGTAGCATCGTGGCTATTAAATATTCATTACCCAGCGTTTTCAGGTAAAGCTTTATAAGTTATCGAAATTGAATGTTGAAAAAGAGAGAAGTAAATGGATAAAGAAAGCAGTGAAGTTACACAGTTGAAAAAGGAAAAAAATACTAATTTCCTCTAAATTCTATATGTTTAATCGATTAAATAATTGAGAACGTTAAAGTTTATGAAGTTTACGAGACTATTTAGTATATACGTACTCCAATAAAAGTTGCGCCTCGGCACAATTAGAGAGAAAAACTGTAATATTTTTTTACAACCTCCGATGGTGTCACAGACGTTGAATGCGGAATGCGTTGCCAAGGCGATGTTCTAACACCTGGAAGATACGTGTATACGTTATTGTTTACCTACCTATGCTATGCTCTTAATTAAGCAAGTATAGTTTCGATATTTGCCCACATATGATCCGCTTTACAGTTGGTAAACTAATCGACATTAATGAACAAACCGAAGCCTCGTTACCATCATTTACGGACCCCTTTAATTTTAGATTTTTTTATTCTTTGAAAATGAAATGGTTTCTCACAATAACGATAATATAATACTTGTTAACGATAAAGATTCTTAATTAAAAAATGCTGTATATTGCCGTATTATTGATTTTTTTTATTCTTTTAATCCGCTTGTCTGATCGTTCCGCGACATTTCTACTTATAAGCTATTGAGTTATTAATATGAGTATGCTGGTTCAAATTAATTAAAATCAATTTAGTAGAAAATCATATATATTTTATATTTTTATTTGCAATACATAGTATATTAATTTTCGATCGTGCAAAGGTAGATTGCAGCTTAACAATAATTACATAAACCCGATTGCCTATCCTTCCAATTATTGAAGTTTCTTCAATGTGATTACAAGAACTGGTATGATTATTATTTCTCTATGTTGATATGATATTTAATTATTTGTATGTATGTACAGTTATTAGACGCAGTGTAAAAAAAGTGAAAAATTGAACTACAATCAGTAATTATTGTTTATTGAATAAAAGAAAATAATTTAACTTTTTCATAAAGTTGAAATAATGTAATTAATAAATGTAATTAATAAATACATTTTGTTCTTTATAAAGAGATAGAGAGATACAATCAATAATGTAAATATTAACAAAAATAACAAAATTTAACAAAATTTTTGTCAAGAATAAAAAATGAATTGTGTAAAATTTAAGTAAATAAAGGTACTTTAAATAAGCAATTATGACAAATTGTCAATCGTATACTAATTGACAAAATAACATTGTCCATAAATATAAGTCAAGTCAGTATAAAATTACACTTATTTAAATGTATTACTCTATACCAGTTTTTTGGCTTTTTTGACATATATACATTAAATTCTTTGTGGAATGTGTATAATTGTTCATTCTTCTTTTCCTGACCCACTCATCATAGATGATAACTCCTGAATGTAACTAGATTTACTTAAAAGAGGATCTGTAGAAGGAAGTGATATGCTTTCTTCTTGAGACTTTGGTGCATCTTCTAGCAATGATGTATCATCTATAGAGGAACTATCTGTACCCACTATTAAATCACATAATTATTTAATGTAATATTATTAGAAAAAAAAATGTAATGAATAAGTTTGCAAGAAACTTACAGTCTCCAGTTAGTGCTAAATCTTGGTCTTTAATTTCCCCTTTTTCGTAACTAAAAGTTTCATCTGAATTTTCTTCTTCAGCGGCGAAATGGAGATACGATAGTATGCATATAAAAACTATGAAAAACAAGTTAGTGCCTATTCCAATAACGGCTGACATGAAGGGCCAGTGAAACATCAAATAGCGTAGACCAGACAGATGAGCATTTATCATTATAGTAGCAGAATAAAATTCAATGTGGCAAGATTGAATTTCAACATAAACAATTGTTACAGGATGACTCTGAAAAATTTAATAGTGCAATAATATATATAATAGTTACAATAATTTAATTTTATTTAAATTCTTTTACTAACTTGATCTTCTTCAAAGTTACCAAACAATTCCAGAACTATATTCTGTTTTTCTTCAAGAGTACCCAATATTAACATTGGAGAATAAGTTAAAGTTGTTAATATGTGTAAAAATGTGCTGCGATAGTGCAACATTGCAGGTCTACATGAGTGTTGGACTAAAACTCCATCTCTACTGCGCAGCTGAGCACAAACCATAAACATACCTAAAAGAATAACACATTTTATATTAAATTAAAAATTCGAGAATGAAGATAAGTTGAATCTTAGTAAAAAAATTGTTAAAAATTCAATAATGTAAAATAAATTATTTACCCAGTTCTTTATTAGCTGGAGACTCTGGCATTTCTAATTGTAAATTAACTTTATAAGGTTGACCAACCATTAATAATTGTTGCTTTTTAGTTAATTGCACATAGGCCGATGGAAAACTACAAACTCCTTTTTCTTGTTTATCCAGATCGCAGGATCTATAAAATAAATAATTGTTAATTGTAACCAATAACAGATATTTGCAGAAAGGAACATTTAGACTTACTTGAATTGAAGGTGTACTGGTCTTACGTAGGTCATACTTGGCATGTAGGCATAGTAAAAAGCAGTGTACAAAAAAATTGACACCCAAACTATTATGATGCCACTTACGATAATTAACCCACCTCGAAATACTGCATCTCGTGCCGATTGTACTCCTTTAGATGTTTTTTTCTGGACATTAAACCATTTTTCATCAATTTGTTGAATTATTTTAGTAATAAGCATTTTTGCGTGATCTACGATCAACTTTCACAAAAATCTCATATCAAAAGTATTTGCTACTTAATTAACCCGGACGTCGTATTAGATAAGATAATCTACCACTTTCAGTAATACCAAACTTTGTAGCCGATTACATTTCCTTTAACCGAAAAATAATTTCATGTTAAATCTCTAGGTATTCGCTCACATGCACTATTACACTGTGTTTACATGTAATCCACGATGCAAATAAGCTTATCGGTATCGAAACGATCAGTTTGTTATTTATAATTGCGCTTAACATTTTATAAAGATATTGTACTATTCATGATGAATCAAAAACTTATAAATAGTTAGCATTTATGAATGAAACTTCTAGGCAGTAAATTTATATTTTAACCTCCATATAAAAGCTAGATGAGCATAACAATCTTTCAGTATTGTGCCAAAGATCAAAGATCAACACGCTAGGCTATGGACCCACGAAAATTTATCTTTTATTTTTATGGTAACACTGCGTGCAGCACTGCTTCAATAAATCTTCACTTTTGAATGATATCCGAAATTCGACGCATATAATTGCGGTCTTTCATTTACTAAAACATTGCATTGTTGGTAATTTAAACAAATTAATAATACTTTTATAAAAATTAATAAAAAAATTATCTAATCTTCGGAAAAATTGAAAGTGTCTAATATTATTTGGTTTATGTCCGGTTTATGTCATACAATAAAATAAATAAAATAAAATAAAATTACAAAGTGAAAATCGTCAATTTTAATATAATGATTTTCATTTTATCAACCATAATATACCTATCTACTTAAGTTGTGCGCAAGCTCATCGCGCATATTACTACTTGTTTAATTTCAATTGCCACACCGTCAATTTCCTATAAAACTAAAAATGAAAAAGAAGTTTTAATTCATCTTATATCTAAATTGTACGCACATAAATGCATACCTACATTATATGTATATACTTACAATCTGCGAGAAGCAATAAAACGCTGCTTCGCACCGATCGATTTCGTACTTCGCAGAATCGCAATACTGCTTAAATTATTACAACGCATGCATGGTTCAAGCTTGAAATACTTCGGCCAATGGTAGAAGAGGGTAGCAGAAGAATTCCGTACTTATTATATACATGGCCCACGATGATCAAGTTCTGAGCGCAATCTGAAATTGGTTAATATCATATATAATATGTGTTAAAGCGAGTAACTATTTCACAATTAATAGTCAGCTTAAAAATTTGAAGCATGCAAAGCTGGATCGAGCTCTATATAATTCACTTGCTTTGAAATATTATACTACCTTGTAAAATAATGAATCTACTGATATTGTCATGACAATCGTGCTCCGAAAATTAAAGCCATTCGCGCTTCGGACGTAATTTACGTATCAATGCGTTTATTACGTAGAATTTCCTAAAAGTGCGGCTGAAATCAGATCCTCAGTGCCCCTTCGTGAAGTAGCGCAGCTCTTGCACGCCCTCATCGCGCACTCGCCCCTTCCCCCTTGGCGGCCTTTAGTGTGGTGTGTGCACTGTGTGTGTGTGTTTGTGCGCAGCGCAGCTCCTTGACTGTCGCGACTCGCGGGCGGGCGCGTTGTCGGTGCGGATCCACGGTAGTAGCAAGCAGAGCAGCAGACGTCAGTCGCTCGAAGATGGACGGCGGTGGAGCTTACGGCGGCGGCAAGGCTGGTGCCCCGTTCGATCCAATCACATTCGTGCAGAGGCCCCAGGTCATCCTCAGGGCGGTTTGCCTGGTGAGTAACTATTGCGCGAGCCGGGGGCGCGCCTCGGCGATGACACGCACCAGATGAGGAGAAAAATAGAGGAAAGGACACATTGATTTCGCGGCCTCCCCCTTCCCACTCGAGTGTGTGTGTGTGCGAGTGTGGGTGCGCGCGGAGCCGATATGGGGTTGCCCGCCTCTTATATTGATTTTCCCGTGAATTACGCGAGCCGTGTGCGAGAGCACGCGTACCTACGCGCTCAAGGAGCTTCTCTTGCTCGAGGGCCCGACCTCGGCGGGGCCTTCGGAGGGAGGCACTCGCGCGACGATCGATCAGGCCGGATCCTTGGGACTCGGGCGGGCGGTATATTCGCTTCGCTCAGTGCACCCCCCGCCGTATGGAGAGAGGCCCCGTCGAACTTGCGGCGCGATAAGCTCGGCACCTTTTTTTCGCGCGCGATTGATCCTGTGCATCGATGTCTCTGTATATAAGCCTGCACCGTCGCCGCAGACGCGCGCACGAGGGAGTCTCGCGTACGACTCGCGGCCATCGAGTATTGATTGACGCTCGCTCTTGCTCTCTGAACTTGACGGGCCCTTCCTCTCCTTCACCACCGGGCGCTCGTTGCATATCTGCGGAGCCTGCGAGGGGAGGAACTATCGCGATTTTTGGATTTCGACTTATTACGGAGATTCGCGAAATTGCGCAGATTTAAAAGGTCGTCCGTGGAAAATTAGACGATTCTAATTTTTCGCACGTGACACGAATGTAAGCACCGAGCGCTTGGCTTTGAAACCTGCAATTCCAGAAGGCTTGCTTATATAGCGCATCAGTGACGTCGCGTTTTACCACTTTGAATATTAAAAGATTCCTGTAATAGTCGTTTTTAAGCTTTTCATGCATATTCATATTCCTTCTACGTTAGACTTAAAAAATTTTCACTTGCCTTTTACCCTTTTTCTATTATCTACTTCACAGGAAGAACATTGAATTAATACTGCACCAGAAAATTTGAAATATGCAATAAATCATTAAAATTTTCTTTTACTATAATATTCAGTTTTCTTATTGTAAGTAGGCTGTTGTATAATGTTAAATTTTCTTATTGTAAATGATTATCTTTCTAAAAGTTGTTGAATAATTAAATTTTGAACTTGACATGAACTTGACAAGACAGCTTGTTAAAGCTTAGTTGTAAATTCAAAGGTAAATTACTCTAAATAGAGAGATGGTTATGCCAAGGCTATACGGATTGTTCACAATTTATTTCTGAAAGTTTAATAAATAACATAAATTAACAGATTTATTATGACTTAGTTAATTAAAGAGGTATATTTGATTATAAATGAAAATTTTTCTGCTTGAGCCCATAATTCATTGTTATAATTATTTCAATTTTTATAAAAACAAAACAGATTAACAATAAAAAGTAAAATACCAGACTTCAATATGTATATATACAGCCATAACTGACTTATCACAACTTGCCTTAAAGTACAATATCTGTTCTATAATACAATATCTCTAAGTTCCAGTATTGATTGAACTCAACTGGTCTTCTACTTCTTATAACTTAAGAAGAATGATTTGTTAAAGTTATTAAGTATTAGTCATTTGTAGAGTTTTTATTTATACCAACTTTAGTTTTAATTATTTATTTATAATCTTTATTTTTTATCTCATTGATTATTATACTTTCATTTTCTACAATACTGTAGGTGATATGTAGGTACTATTCGATACATATTACAAAAAAATTGAGTTAATTATAAAATACGTATTATCAAGGAACTTAATTTCAAATTTTGTTAAGATTCTTAAAACTGAAAATAAAAGCATAAATATATTAGGAGTTTTATTATTCCAAGCAAAAAAATATGCAATTTATAATTCTATTTATCTAAATATTACTTATATTTGTTACTAATACTTATTTTTTTAACTCTTCTAATATTTATTCAAAGTTTTATATCAATCGATATTAATTGAGATTTTTTTTCCAGCTTTTTTCAATCATAGTTTTTGGTTGTATTAGCAGCAAAGGATATATTGTAGATGATGGAAAAGAAGTCTGTCTATATAATAAAGATGCAAATGCATGCAATTATGGTACAGGAATTGGTGTCATTGCCTTTCTGGCAAGTATTGGCTTTTTAGCAGGTGAATACTTGTTCGAACAAATGTCCTCCGTCAAAACACGAAAGCACTATGTACTTGGTGACCTTGGGTATGTAAAAGAAGAAATCATAATTAAAAAATATGTAACATATATTTTGTTAATGTAAGAAATTTTTATTCTAGGTTCTCTGGCTTCTGGGCATTTCTTTACTTTGTGGGATTTTGCTATTTGACCAATCAATGGAATCGGTCTGAGAGTCCACCAAATAATTACGGAGTGAATAATGTTCAGGGGGCTATTGCATTCTGTTTCTTTTCTATTTTTAGCTGGGTAAGTCTTCTTTCAAGAATTTTTAAATAATTATTACTGAATATTAGCATTAATATTTTACATTTAAATATTTGACAATGCAAATTAAAATATTTTGGGATTTACAGGCAGGTTGTGCATGGTTTGCCTTCCAAAGATTTAAACAAGGGACTGAAGCAGCATTTGCTCCAAGTTATGAAGCTGATCCTGCTGGTGGTCAAGGATACACGAGTTACCCTGATGCTACTGATGCTGCTTATCAAGATCCTCCATTTGCTCAACAACAACAGAGAGGTATGGGTGACTTCCAAGCTCCAGCTTATTAAAGTCATCTGTAGTCGTTATAAAATATGTATATTCTAAGGCCACTGCAGCGAACTAATACTGATAGGAGTTTTATTTGTTAATTATTGTTATCTTGTGTTATAACAAAACTGCAACACAAAACTATCGCGTATCGTGATTTACATGAAAAAGTATTAACATGTTAAGTAAGCTCGCTTATTTTTTCGCAATTTACCTAGCGTCAACTCATTTATGAACTACTTCATATTAAAACTGAATGTGGATTACCTTTTATTAGTTTTAAAATTTTTTTAAGATTAACTATATATTTTGGTTTATGCAAATAAATCTACTGTATTCTCATGAAATTATACAATTAGTAATTAATTGTATACAATTATTTCATGAAAATTGAATTAATGCATTATTATGCTTTTATTTGGTAATATATTTTTGAAAATTCATGTAAAACATAATGAAAGGTAATTTTAATTCGGTGACTGCATATTAGCTAATTTTAAAGGCCTCATATAAAAGAGCTTAATTGCTCACATAAAAGAATTACTCCTGTCGCTGATAGATTGCTACCAATATTGGTCTTAGATTAAATCTGCATAGGAAGATATGAAGAAAAAAAAGAAAACCTATTTGTTAAACTGTGGCAGTAATTGTTGACCACTTGTAAGTTGTACTTAATTGTGTGTCTGAAAGAGGGAAGGTAGAATGTAATAGAATCGTTCTATTTGAGGCAATATACAAAAGAAAATCTATGACCACCTCTCAGCTAATGAAAAACTTCAGAGACATCTAATTTCCAAAAAGAGCAAAGATAAATTGTATGTATTAATATTGTATGCTAGTACATACATCAGCTATGTATATTTTAATGTCGTGACGTGTTCAAAGTATTTGCAAGCGAGATATACAAATTAAATACTGCGTGATATTTAAAGAAAAAAAAAATCGATGAAGCGGTCATTCTAAGTCTGCTTTACATGCACACATATCCTGCGTTGCAGAAAAAGCGATATTGAATTTTTGATTGATTTTAGTTTACTTTATATGCAATAAGCTAATGCATGGTTGCTGAAATTTAATTTGCAGATTTCTTATTGTTAGAAATACTTTTGCTTAATTTCAATAATTGTGATTGAGCAAATAATTGCATTTCATACGGTTTGTATGATTATCAACTTTTGTTTAGTTTAAAAAAAGGAATAGAACTGTAAGCATAAGTTTATTTAATTTTTTACTATTGAGGAAATTAAAGTTAAGAAGACCGCCTTGATAAAAAAAAGGAACTTTTAATCCTCAAATAAAATAAATAAATTTTTGCCAGCAGCTTCGATTCAATAATTAAGTATTTTTTTTTTTGCATAATGGTGAATGAATGATTCATAATTGTGCAAATCTATCAGCAGTTCAAATAAATTGATATGGCAGTTTACAATCTTCAAACTAATTTTAAAAATAAACCAAAAAAATAATATCAAACACTGAAATAATATTATGAGAAAAGGTGCTTCGTGATTGGTCTACTGATTGTAATGGTGTATGGTGTTGTGAACAGGAAAAATAGTATTATAATCTCAAGCCAGTCAAGTTACAATGGTTGCGACTTGGGTCGGTTGAGTTGAATAAAAAAATTAAATTAAAAAAAAAATTTAAACGAAAAAATATGTAAAGTTCTCGCTGCATTGAACTTAGATGTTGAGCTCGACTTTGATGAAAATTTTATTGTCACAGTGAAAGAAACTATCAACTTGATTTGAAAAGAAAATATACTTTTGTGAGTATACAAAAAATTCACGGACATCAGATAAAATGTTTATCATACAATGGGCCACATTGATTGGTGAATCTCTAATTTTCATTTCTGCTAAATCCATTGACGCACGAGAAAAGCACTTGTTCATCATTGGGTAAAGCAGTGGTATAAACTTTAGTTTATACGAGGACACACTGCCCGAGACGGGACTTTTTCCGAACGTTCGTTGACTAATATAATCCAAAAATTATCGGAGATGTTGTTAATTTTTTAAGCTCGAGTACTTTGTAAAACAATTTGCTTTCAATGCTTCACCTGTCGGCGTGCGAGTACCTGTATATTGTCAGCTTTAGCGAGTAATCGATAAATTTATTTTGCGCATACACACGTACCCAAATGAAATTTTGAATCTAGAGGAAAGTTTGCGATTTGTGTCGATACAAGATTTTGATCCGAAAAATATTGCAGTCATTGTTAATGAACATTACTGCTCTATAGCGTGTATAAAACAAGAAAATGAACAAAAAGATAAAGGAAAACATTGAAGCGTCTAAGAAAAGGATAAAAGTAATTTATTAAGATTAGAAATATATATAAATATAAATATAAATATAAATATACTTATGAATGTAGCCACACGCATTTATTCTAGTTCTGTAAGAGATGCCCCTGTGCAGTGCAGAGATCTCAGTGTTTACGTACGATTCTAGTCTAGAGTGTATGTATGATTTACAATAGCGATTGTAAAATGAAGGGTAAAACCAACTGTAACGGTATTAATTTATAATTTTTAGCCTGCCCGAACTAAGCGAGTGAGACATCGCTAGAAAGCGGAAGATTGAAGGATTGGTCGGTTCGCGAATATCTTTAGGATTACTTGTCTTTGATGTCGAAAATTTCATTACTAAAATTTATCTTTAACATTAACAATCGAGAGAACCAGGGACCACTAAGATGTTGGGTAAAGATCGTCAGTGTATTGATAAAAGTTAAAATTTAGTAATCGGCTTCGCGACGTTCTAGGAAGAAGATTTGAAGAAAGATCATTCTTTCGCTACATTCTCTTTCTACGGTGTCTCATTTCTTTAGAGTCACAGGAAAGACCATAGCCATACAATAACTCCACGCATCAAGTATTTTGGTTAATTGCTATATTTCACAAATTGTTGGCTATGGAACTTCCATCATAATGAAGTGAAACATATTTGTATTTTTTATAATGTTTATGTTGTACATTATAGAAGCGCGTGCATTTATGAGATGTAAAAATGTGCACTCGAACGACATTGTAGATTTGTTGCCATCTTATCAGTTTTCCCTTAAATACACAGGACACGCGTAATTTAAAAATCAACCTCGTTTGCATTTCATTTGGCTGATATTAAATCTTAACTTCCTTTTTGTTTTTCTAGTTTCCCCTCTATTTAAGTTAATTGGTTATAATATAAAGCAAATCAAATTAATTCAAGGTTAATTCAGCAAGCAAATGTAAATAAAATCTGCAGTACACGTCAAGGCGATAAATTGTCATCCCATAAATGAAATCGAGGCTTCCGAAATCTTGAAAACAGAAAAAAGAATTGGACTGTACTCGTACCGCTGCAATAAACAATTGTAAATTATCAAGCAATACTTGGAATTCTTGAAGTCTGTAAATCTGGATGCATGAATTAAAAAGAATTCTTGATTGAATTATTTTATTGTTCATAAACTGGAAACATTATTTCTTTCGACATCCTGACAAATTAAACTGTATTATACATGGTGATGTCAGAATCTATCCCAAACTACAAATAAATTATTTATTGTGTTAAAATGAATTAAATTTTTAAACTACTATAAGAACCTACAGTTTTTTTAAATAAAACACTAACAATGATCAACATTTTTCAATAATAATTGTGCAAGGAAAAGGTTTTTTCAAAGGGTAGAGAAATCTAAAAAACTTCGTTTTTTTTTTATAAATACACATATGTATTATATATAATATATTAGTAAGCACACATTGCTCTGTAGGCATAATATTAACATTTTTCAGCTCGTTGGCACTTTCCGTAATAGGATGCAAATGTACAATTGTATTTTTTTGTGCTCCAGTTAATGATTCATTTTTCCACCTTGGCGAAACTTTCTTCCTATACATATATATCGAATCCACTTTTTACACGCGATGAATTTAAAGCTAAAATTGGTACGCACTCAGTGTAAAATTTAAGACTTTTTTCTTTACAATATATATTTTTTATTATATTAATACAGCTCTCGTTTGCCGATACGTCTTTTTTTTTATTTCTTTGCTTTGTTCGCGCTATAATCTGTGATGATCAAGGCCACAAATGTTTTGTAGTGAAGGAAGTATAGCTATTTTTCTACCTAACTGGGATTTCACAAACGTGATGATTTTTTTTTCATGAATCGAACTTTACGCAGTAAAAGTTTTTATAATCTGGAAAAAAATATTGTATGCACATCAAATTCATTCGTTATAATTACAATTTACTTCGTAAGTTGGACAAGAATTCACTATAACTATAAATTTTTTTTTAAATCTCAATAATTTAGGAATTAATCGTATAATATTAATTAATTTGCAATTACGTGTCAGTTCAAAATTTCAGTTCACGAGTTGTGCATATTCAAACAATTTATGATTCATGAAATAAAATAACGCACATAGTTATATTATTTTTCATTTCATTATTCAATTTTGTTTAAAATATCTGTTTATTGTACTAAAAAAACTTTTACCGTGTACAAGCGGTTAAAAGTAACACGTCCAGATAGTTGCAAGTGGTGCAATTAGAATTATCACTAAAAATCGCAGCTAAATGATTTTATTTCGCTTAGGCAATCCCTATAATGAAGGGAAATTCATTAATTCCCATTTTATTATCAGTGCTTACTATATTAAATCATTTAAAAGTTTTGACATTTCTGCTTTTTCACAAGAATTGTGTACACAATTAATCAATAAAATCCAAGATATTATTAATCGGAATTTCTTTATCACAAAATTCTCAGAGATTACTAAATTAAACGTTAAAAATCCTTCGATAAAAATACATGTGAGCTTAACATTCCTTGTGATGTATAAAATCTGCTTAAGAATTTTCGCATCGCGGTAGCGTAACATTATTTACGCACATGTGCGTAGAAGAAAACTGAAAATTATAGGCGTACTACAAAAATGTATACATATTAGAAAATATGTAAAATTAAAAGGCAATTAAATTAATTAAAATTAAAATATGTCAGTCACTTGCCATATATGATGACGATATTTTTCAGTTTCGTTAAAAATCACATATTAAATTATCTTTGTATAAATATTCTTATTTGTAATTTCTCCTATATATCTTTATACTATCAGTACGCCTGAAATCTTTAGTTGCACAAATGTACTTTAACCGTAATACTATTCTCTTCTGAATGCTTAATATATACTATTGGCATTTATAAAATTCGTAAAGCTGAACTTAAATTCAAGCAGTGCGTGTATTAACTTTTTTCTAAATTAATCAATAATGCAAGTTGAATTAAAATATCCATTATATATATAATTAATTAACAAAAAGACTGTTAAATGACATTGTGTGAGATCAAAAACGCAAATAAATGATAAATTTTTTTTGACCTCAGTAACTGAGAACCAGTACAAAGTGTATTACATATTTGGCAAGACAAATTATTGAATTCTACAGCGTAATTCTTTGAAGACCTGAATACTTCTGGCAGTTAAAAAATGTTTTATTTATCATTTTATGTAAAAAATTTTGTATGCTTTAGATATAGAATTCTTAGGTACATTGTACAGTTGATAGTTATACTGAAAATAAGGCCAGTCCGGTAGCACCCTTCTAAAATAATGTTATCTAATTCATTGTAACATTGAACATTCAATTAAAATGGTTTGTTAAAATTAAAGCAAAAACTAAACAATTTTCCTAAAAAGTAAATATTAGTTAAAAGAACTCAACAAATCAACCCTTTGAGCCTTGTTTTACTATCGACAGAATTTAAAAGTTAATGGCTAAAATTGCTAAAATAAAACATCACCCATAAAAATCCGCTTTAAAATTTATAAAATGTCGATGCTGCGCTCAATGAGTAATGTTTATGAATTAAAAATTATTTCTCTTTAATTCAGTAGTTTTAGGCGGATGCAAAATGTGAAGTTCTAATTTTCAAGACTAGAAAATTTGTTTTTACATTAATTGCACACTCACACATTTTTCTCTATTCAGAGAAGTAATTCTATCAAACAGTCATTTTCAATTAACTAAATGCTTAAATATTTAAGTATATTAATACCAAACATATTAATACAAGTTTATGTAAATTAATGCTGCAGCAAAGGGTCAACGAGTTGGCCTAATAAAATAAATTAATTTAGCTAGGAAAATTCTTTTTAATGAAATATGTTGATGATATTTCGTTAGTTAAAATGTTATCATTTACAATATTAAAATACATTGCGTTAATTGGCTAATGAAGCTATTTTATACAAAATACCACTGGATTGGATTTTTCTCTATACAGCTTTAACTAATTTCCTTATCTTTTTTTAACTACCTTATACTTAGAGACAATAAGTGAATGATAAATGTATTCCAGCATATGTGTATCACAAGTTTGGATCATCATTGTAATTAATTTAATTATCTTCACTGTTCTATATATATGTATATATATATATCTTTTTATATTATGTACACACACATGTGAATATATAACATAATATTTTATATACTTATGGACTGGAAGTATGTTTAAATTGTAATGGAAAGACACCAAATACAGCCTGCAAATAGCTGTACTATACATTTTAAAATATATTACACTAAAAAACACAACAGAAACACAAAATTGCACGCGAAATTTATTTTTTAATCAATTATTAACAGTTTTCTTAAAAAGATACTCTGCACAGCTAAAATATCTTTTTCAAAATCTTTATGATCTATAAATCTGATGCTACTTATATATATACGTGTGTGTGTGTATGAATAAGCATCCATTCGTTTTTATTACAATAAAAATCACGTTTTCTTTGCTGCCATCAGTTAATCCCTTTTTGATAAACTATTTATTATTAGTTGTGTATAATGCTCTAAATTCGAACAGCTGGCATTGACACTATATTTCGCAAAATTAACTATCTAATAAAACTTTATAATTATTGGACAGTTTCAATGAACGAAAATTCATTTGTTAGTAAATATCACTGTTATCAGATTGCTAAAAGAATGTCCACTTTTCATTAAAAATATCCCTAATGTAGAAAAAAATCAAAGAGATCGCAAGCTTCACCAAAAATATTATAAAAATCTATTCTAAGCTTGCATTTAAGTTTGTGTGACTTTAGGAAATTTAACACTATTGAATTTGTAAAAACATGCATGATAGCAAACTAAAAGAATTTGTTCGTATTACATCAGTTTCTGAAATTACTTACTTGTTAGTTTGAGATATCAAGTAAAGTATAATACATTTTTTTATCTTATGCAGAGGCTCTATCACTGACTTACAAGGAATAGTCTCTCTTGTCTATTATATTATGTTTAAAAGATCTAATATTTTCTATTTTTTGGTCCATTTTTTAACGTACATTTTATAAAGATCAAATTCAGTAAATTCTTAGTACATTTTACTTTTTTAAAAATATTTCTTTTACTATCATGATTCCTAAAAATTTCGTTTATAAATTTTAAGATACTAACTTTTCATGTGACAAATGGAGCTAAAATTTGATTAAAAAGATTTGATAAAATCAACTGTTTTTAAATTCAATAGCGTAGAAAGCTCCCTTAAAAATATTAAATTCAGAAGAAATACCTTCCAAAAAAGAGCATAATGACTAATCATTTTCAGCTGAGGGGTCCTTGATGATTTCGTCCTTGGTAATGTTCTGATTCATCTGGTCATTCTCGTACTCAACGAAGTCATCAAACAAACTTGGCCAGGCCTCGGTATCATCATACGTTCCCAAATCATTGCCTATATTTTCGGCAAAGTTTAGGAACATATTCCACGTATCTCTTGGGATGCCTCTTATGTGGTGACATTCAAGAAACTTAAGCCATCTGTCGAGGAGAGGCGGTTCACGAATCGTAAATACCAGCCTCCAGAGTACAATGGCCATATCAGCAGGTAAGATTCGTTGACCTGTACCAACGTCCAGCCCAAAACGGAATGTAAATCTGTAGAGGTCTTTAAACAATTCAACGTCAGTTTCAAGCTCCTGAACTATTTCAGGCAGTTTTTGTTGAATATCTTTGATATTGTCTACTTTCATCGCCTTTAGGCCTTGGACGAATTCTTGTCGAGTGAATTGACACATCTGCTCTGCATTTAGTTTCCATGCAAGCACAAGGACCTTAAACTCGTCGGGTGTTAGTTGCAGATCGTTACAGAGTCGTTCAATTCCATCCGCTAATATAATATCTTCTTGTGAATCCTTGACATAATGGAACAGAAAAATTTATTAAAAAGATGTTACTTGTACGTTTTTTAAAGGTATAAACCTCATTAAATTTTGTTATATTGTTTTAATTTACAAAATTTAAGTAATTAAGCTTATATAAAGTAATATTTTAAATATGGTTAATTTGCAATAATTATTCTTTATTACCTTGTATTGATCAAAGAGTGAATTGATTTTATTCTCAGAAGGTTCTTTCTGCTGTTTGTTTTCTGTTGTTGAATTGAGGCCAACATTCGTTCCTGATTTATTTAACGGAGGTAAGCGTGAGTAAAAACCACGTGATAATCGTAAATTGTTTTGCGCCATAGGTACAGAACCACAATTATCTGATCCCACACCATTGAATGTGGACATTGTGGTTATCGATGATTTTTTATTCCCATTGACATGTGATTCTATTGAGAGAGGATTGTTTTGACTTGCATTTTGTGGAAACAAAGTATGAAGTTCCATTGTGTCTAAAAAGATATAATTTATTTCATAAATAGTTTTATTATTTTACAACAATATTAGCATAAAGATATAATAATCTTTCAACTACTTTTTAATAGTCTACCTTCTTTTTGCTCCAAAATAGTCGACTGATTGATAGTAGATGGTGGGGGAGGCACCTTAAAGCATGAAAAGCAGTTTCCCATTGATGCTGTGTATGTGCAATAACAATGTCAATTGTCCCTTGCATCAGTAAATCAGTCTTTAATTGGCAGTCTTATTCAAAAGCTATAAAAATAATTAAATTATTAAATTTATACTGATTGTTTAATTAACATTCATTGATTTTTATATTTCAAATATTGGTTAACGTTAAAATTTACACTATACTTAAATGCATACAAATTTATATAGATTTTGGTAAAAGCAGGTACTTTGTCGAAAGATGAAAATAAGAATAGTTAAGTTCATTTACCATCGTTGTTTATTACTTACTACTTTCTATTTTAAAGACACTTAAAATTTGTTAAAAATGATTATTTAATTAAATACCTAGTGAACAAAAACTCTACTTGCGAATACCATGTTATTAAACTTAAACAATTTTCAAGATAAACATTGAAAACATCAGAGGCGACGTAGCACAGAAAAGTTTTCCATAATACAAAACGAATAATCTCGAGAAGTTTTACCGCATAGCTCTCTTAAAGTTTTACCAAAACTTCGAAAGACTAATTTAAAAAGAAATTGTAAAAAACTACACTATATGGCAAGCTTAATCGTACAAAATTCATCGATCATCCGACGATGCTCCAGACTAGTCACTACTCCAGACACTCAGCGTTTCTTATAGGTTAGCTCGAAAGATTCGTCGCCCGTCGTCGAGCAGGCCACCGCTGACCGCCGCCGCCCAGGTAAGTCACTAATGCAAGGGTCGGTACTCACCTTGACTCAGCGGAAGAATCTTGGAGTCGTCGACGCTGCTTGTGAATTGATTCGCCACTTGTCACAAGGCTGTTCGTTCGGAGCTCCGATCGCGACGCATTCCCTCGGAGGTTCAGCCCAGCGGCGAGTGCTCGGTCGAGGCTGGCTCGCGCCGTACGCTAGATCCTCGTCGAGCTGCTTCCCATCGGTGGATGCGCGTCGCTCATCCTCTCGGCCTCGGCTCTGCGTCCCGAAGCTGCACCTACGCCACGGCGAGTCGAAGTGCGGATGCGTTGCCCACGCGCGTCCGAACTCCACGGCCGTCGGGATGCGATGCTCCTCGGGTGCGTTCCGCGACGATCAGACCTCGAGCAGCCCCGTCGGCCTCGCATTCACTTCCGTCACTCGAGCTAAATGCACGCACGTAGGCGCAGCGCGCATTTAAGTATTGTTGTTGCTCGGTTGGCGCTTCGTGTATCGTGTGTATCGTCTATGTTGACCTATCCAGCGGGCAGCGATTGCGACGGCGCTGCCGTCATCCGCCCGAGAGATCAGCTTTCATTTTCAGGCCGTAGGTGTACGTTTCAACGGTGCCAACCTAATCTATAAGAAAGATTTTCAAGCCCAGGTGTACGCACGCTATTTATCACTGCCCGTCGCTCACGTGCAACGAGTTGTCCACAAAGGCAGCTAATAGCTCGCTTCGGGGGCCATTCGAAACTAATCGCGAAGTGTCGCGCTCGCCATAACATCGGGCGCACTTCTCCTGGGACCAAGTACTTACTCAAAGCTGGAAAGCGCCTAAGTCCATCGGCCATAAGCAATACAAAGTGCTTCTTAGCCGCGGCCTGATCCGTTCTCCATCGTCTCTCTGTCAGCATCAGCTGATTCGATTTCTCCGTCTTTCTCTTTTTCTCTCACCCGAGGCGCTCGGTTATCGACAAAAGCAGGCAACGCGACAGCGGCGACGACAACAATAACAAATCCGCAGCTCAAGCCATCGCGGATCGTCGTCTCTCGTCGTTAGATCTGGCTGCTTCGTTAAGTACTATTATTATTATGCGATGACATCTCGCTGATATCGAAGTTTGTCGGTTATCTCGGCGCACTAAGGTGAGTGTGCTTCCTCTTTAACAAACCCTCGAAATCTGTTTTGCGTATTAGGCAGCGTCTATATCTGCGTGCGCGACGACTCCATTTTCGTTTTCGAATTTTTTTACAACGTCGCTTTGGGAGAAAGGGGAGAATCACCTTTTGCAATGTTCAGTTCTATCTATTTTTAATGATCCAGTTAGGTTGGCGTGTAGGTATTGCGCTATGGATTTCTAACTCCTCAGTCGCAATAATTAGGTGCATACCGCATTATTGCGAATTAGCGACGTCATTTATGTAACATTCGGGGGAGAATCTCGCCAGTAGGCTTCATTTGCATTGTATACATTGTCGCGCTATCGTATTAACTCTGGAATAGATCAGGTGCATTTGTTCTTCGATGCATATTGAAAGGCGAATTTAAACATACATAGATGGTAGTAGTGTAAGTTAATATAATGTAATCATATAAGAAAGTTACTTTTTTATAGCTTGCAATTATTGAACATAACATAGACAGCATTCAAAATGATTTTAAAAAGTTTTCGGTACCTTAAATATTACAAGAAATTACATTTATGTTTAATAATTAATTTGTTTAGATCACAATCAATAATTAATGGAAAGTGGATCGTTAAGATGCAAATGCTGAAATTGTAATCTGCAAATGTATTGCATTAATTAATTGGATTATAATCAACAAATCATTCATCCAAAATGGGTGGTTCATACAGCAGTGGACAAGATAATGATGAGCTTGTGGACAACCTCGTTGACTCTGGTTACATTAGATCCAAATTAATAGAACAAGTCTTCAGGGCTGTTGATAGAGGAGATTATTTTCTCTCGAGTCACAAAGAAGATGCCTATAAAGACTTTGCCTGGAAACACGGTAACATACACTTGTCAGCGCCATGCATTTATTGTGAAGTTATGGAAAAACTTGCATTAGAACCTGGATTGAGCTTCTTAAATCTTGGATCTGGAACTGGCTATCTTAATACAATGGCAGGTTTATTATTAAGTAAGTTTTTGATATTTCTTAAGGAAATAATTTTTTAAATTTTTAAATATATTACACAGAAAGAGAATTTATTTTTATTAAACATATATATTTTATTTTAAACAGCTCAGAGTGGAATAAACCATGGTATTGAATTGCATGAAGACTGTGTTCGATATTCTTATGATAGGCTTGATGAATTTAAACAAAAGTCTCTTGCATTAGATGAATTTGACTTTTGTGAACCAGTTTTTACTCAAGGTATGTTTATAATAACATTTTTGCTAATAAAATATTTCTTAGTATTTTAAAAAAACCATTTTTATGTAAAGGAAACTGCTTAAATGTAACACCTATGAGGCGATACGACAGAGTTTATTGTGGAGCATCTTGTCCGGAAACTCATGAAGCTGTGGTGAAAGAGTTTGTCAAAATAGGTGGTATATTAATCATGCCATTCAAAGATAACTTAGTAAAAGTTAAAAGAGTTTCTGAAAGCTCATGGGAACACGAAACAATGCTGCCAGTATCTTTTGCTAACTTAGTTGTACCAAGTTCAAACGAAGTCTCCTGTCATTTACGTGAGTTTAGTTTATTTATTTCGAGGAGACACTGGGGAACCCAATTTTTTTAAAATGCTGTAAAAAAAAAAGCATTACAAATAAAGTGGGTCCTTCAGGACGTGTTAATCGTCTCAGACTGTAAGTAAAGCAAATGAAAGTGCAAAGTATAAATTAAATTGTAGCTGACTGTGATCCGCTGTCTTTGCAAGAGCTGTGCCGCGGTAAGATACGACGACGACTGCGGCAGAATGTCTGGAAGGAGCACGCAGACCTTGAAATGCGTAAGCCGATCTCGACAGAACGCCATCGAACACCTAACCGCCGAACCCTCCACCAGTTCGTCATACCGATCTTTGAGGAGTCGGACGATAACCGGACAGACGAGGAGGAGGAGTCACACTTTCCTCATATGCTACTGAACGTGGACGGGCCGCCTGGTGAAAATCTGCGCACTACTCTGCAATTTGTCCGGGCCGTCATACATCCGAGTCGGGAGGACGACGAGGACAACGAAAGCGAAGTCGACGAAGAGTTCTTAAACTGGCCGGACGACGAGGAGGAGTCGCGCAGCACCGAGGAGGATACCCACTGCGACACAAATTTCAGCAGCGAACGAGACAGACACGACTCCGAGAGCAGTTCTGACTCCGCCTGCGAAAAATCACACTCCGAAAGCAAGAATGCGGAAAATACTGCCGGAAGCATGGAAGACAGGCCGGCCCTGACTTCGGGTAAACTTAAATTTTGCCTTTTCTTGGATTTTTTTACAAAATATTTTTACTTATTTTTATTAGCGGTCTGTTTCAATGGAACAAAAGAATGACTTTTATGTTAAGTGGACAAGAATCTCACTCTTTATATATTATAAGTTAAAAAGTGCGATTCTTAAAATTAATTGTGTATGAAGTCTTTAAATTCTTATGATAGTTTAAAAGTTTTATAACTGCTGTATAACTTATCACTGAAGGTATCTTAACAAGACTTCAAAGCACTTTCTTTTGATTTTTGACGAATTTTATTAAAACCACGACAAATCAAGCTCAACTTTAATTCAAAATTTAAGAGGAAGTTTTATTCTGCAGGATTATCTGCATATTCAAACATGAGCGAGAGCGACAGCGACCAGGAGGAGGATAATGAGGGTAAAGAGAAGGCCGAGGTGCGCACCAGCTTGAAGCCTAGCCATCGCAAAAAGGTATGCCGTAAAGAGAAGGCGGACAGTGGCATAGTCGAAGACGCTGGCAACACCGGCAACGACGATGGCAGCTTTAGCTCAGACTCTGATGTCGTCAACGGCACACCTGTTAAACATAAACGCTCTAGCGCGGTAACCTCGACACCCAGCGACAATAATAATGAAGGTAACAATGGTGGCGCTAGCAAATATAACACTGATAAACGGACCCCTGTGAAAAGGATTTGCAAAGTCAACAAGAATTCATATACGGGCCACTATGTTGATACTAACGCCTTCTCCTCCTACATGAAAGAGAAGATTCATCAGCTGCCCATACCATATTCTCTGAAAGTGTACATAAACTGTAATCGTAATCTTTAATCATTTTTCATCGAAGAGGAGAAGAAAATATTGATTAGTAGCATAATTACATGAGATATGATGCCACTAACGACATGTGACTCTTAAATGTTTGAAGAGGGTGTTTCACTCTATTTTGGTGCTTAGATGTTGCGGTTTTTTTAGTAAGAGTTAAAAAGCTAAAAATTGAGTATATAACCGTTAATATTGCCATCTTGGATTCAATGTAAATAATAGTTTGGATGATATAGGTATTTAAGGGCGAAAAACGCCGCGTGAAATTGAGAAGTTATTTTTTTACTCTGAAAATACATTGTCATATCTCACTACTTCGATCAATGTTAAGAGTATGGAAATTTTCGAAGACATTTTTAAAAATCAACCATTTTCATTGCTAAATTAATTACTGATGATTGAAAAGAGTGTTTCAAGGAGATTTTTTTTTCTTCTAAATTTAAAATAAAATTAAAAGTAATGGTCTATGGTAATAAATATTGCCATTATTGTAAATCATACCGTTGTATAAAAATTGAGTAACCGTAAATTGACATATCTAATCATTTATTTTAATATTTAATTCATTATTAATTATTTCTAGCAAGGAATACAATTACAATAATAATAGATCAAACTTCTTGAATAAAACTTATTTAGATTATTTATTTAAGCAGCAGATTTGGCATTGAAAGGTTAACATCGATTTCGGAAGTTAACGGCCCTTGTTTAGCAATTTGGAAATTAAAAATTGTCTAAGACAAAGAAAATATGTGAGTGTGTATGTTTGCGTTAATGCATGAGAGTACAAGAGCAGTGGATTAAATGCCTTTTCTATTATTAATAGTGGACTTTTATATCCGTGTAAGTTTATCGAAAAAAGGATATTATAAAAACTTACTAGATTTTTCTTTTATTTACATTAAAATGGTTGTGAAGGTTGTTAATTAATGAATGGTTTAAAATGGATATCTCTATAGACATTGGACAGAGTTACAGGATTATTATTTTGCTAAAATAGAATAAAGAGTGTTGTTTTCCTATTTTTCTCTTAATGACCAATAAAGTTTAGATGAATAACTAAAAATTTAAATGAAAGTTTTTTTTTAATGGTCATGATTTGATTTAGATCTAAAATAGGCGCGTAAGTGTAAAAAGTAGATTGTAGGAAAATTATATTTTGTTAAAAAACTAAAAACTAACATAATAATTAACATATATATAGTACTGTAATCAAACAAAATTTGAGAAGTTTATTTGTTTCGTTAAATTTTTCTTTGGCAAAATAAAAAATAATTATTGTAACAATTTCATTTGATTAAAAGATTATCTCCAAAACTTGTTACGCCAAAAAATATTTTTTTAGATGAGAATACTTAAGACCTTTTTGTTATTAGCGAGTTCCTTTTAAATTATTTATAAATATTAAGATAAGATTATTTACGTGTAAGCTTTAATTGCGCAATGAAGGGATAATCGTTCTTAGATAGGTAATCATCATATGAAAAATAATTGTATTTTAGAACATTATCTGTTAGTAATATGAATTGAAAAATATTAAATAAATTAAAACCTTTTATAAAATAGGTACCTCAGAAATTTTATTGTACCAATTCATTTTTCCGATAAAAAGTATATGCCATTCTATATCTTTAACAGTTTTTATTTTATAAGTTAGATTTTGAATTTTATTATACAACAAATGCGTTTGATGTATAACAATAAATCTAACGTGTAATAAAATAAAGATAAGGTTTTAGCGCTTGTTAAATAGTGAACGGTCTACGTCCTGTTCGTCATAAAAGCAATGCGCTATATTGGTGAGAATGAAGATCTGCATTTAAATTATTTTTTAATGGTAATCGCATACTAAAACGAAATTTATTCGTTATAAAAAAAGCTTTATAAACATGAAATGGAAATCTTAAAGCTTTTTAAGGTGTGTTAAATCATTACGAGAAGTCTTCATATTTTTAACGATAAAAGCAATGTGGAAAATAGTTTTGGATAAATTGGCGCATTACGCATCTCTATTAGATATATGTATATCAACTTAAACCGTGAAATGTGTCTAATACTAAGCCTACGACAATTCGCATTTTCAAGGAATAATTTTAATTTTAATTCGAATCTTATTGCGGAAAACGAAATCATTAAATATCAACAAAATGTATTTGCGAAAGTCTAGTAAAATCATTTTGTATAAAAAAAATTAAAAGGCTTTGAAAATCGCACTTTGTTAATAGAGTTAATTAAAGGGGCAAAAGTGAAACGACAGGAATTATAACGTGTTTCTATATCATCTCTTGAAATTTAATACAACGGTAATTGCCTGTATCATCGTAGCATTGACCAGCCGGAAATCGATAGCTGAAGTACCCTACACTTGACATTTTCCAACATACCGCTTTGACTCTTTAAATTTCATAAAGTCTGTAGTTTTCAAAGAGGCCTTAATAATTCACAGGACCTCGCAAACGAATCGAAAATAATTATTTATTTAAATCTTTAATAAAATTATAATGAGCTTTCCAATGAAATGTTTATATTTAATGTCACTGAATGGGTTTAATAAATGTCGTATTTCATTAAAAATAAACAGTAGTATATAAATTTTAATACAAACATAGTAATAAACGTAATAATGCACTGTAAGTAACTGAATGTTATGTTATTTAATTATTATCTATTTCGGAGTATTTTATTTTATCATTAGTGTTTTAATTGCTAGTGGTAAAGTAAACGTGTTAATATTTAAACGTGAATTACTTTGTCTAATGGCCGTTGATACATTGAAGTACCTATAAACGTCAAGCATATAATATTTATGGCATGTATACGCATATAATTTATGACATTTTTATCAACACAATATAAGTTTATGATTTATGAATAGTATAAAATAATATAACGTCATGTTCAGATACTTATAAGTATATAGAATGTGTATGTTATTTATTAATAGTGTATCTGATGATTTCCTTAAAAATCCGGACAATTAAATTTTGTACAACTGTAAAAAATGTCATGAAATTTGTTTCCCATTAAATTTAAGATTTTACATTAAATTTAATAATTTGGTATTGAATTTAAGATTTTATATTAAATATAGTAATTTTTACATTAAATTTAAGTAATTTAACAATAAATTTTTTTAATGTACACGCTTAAGTTTTGCTTCCATTATATTACATTAAATTTAATGCAAATATTTTTTACAATGGCAGTAAGATTACAGTTGAACGAATTAATATTTTTAAATTGTCAATGAAACATTTACTTACACAGTTTTGCAAAACTAAAAAGAAATAGATACTTAAAATTACTTACATAAGTTACACACAATTATTCACATTAACTTTTACATAAATACCTTTCCTGAATAATCGTGTTTACCTTGGCGCTTCAATTTCTGAAATCTATGCCTATAGCGTGAGGATTACGTACACATAAATATATA
>JAWWEN010000048.1:1274972-1295009 GCA_035582955.1 Sycophila texana
GTTTAATGGCCGATAAAAAAAAATACGTGTCTCTTATTTTTCGATGTACTACAACATATTGCAGTTTCATCAAAATCTGTGAGGGACACCTGGGATAGTTTCCTTGTAAGTAACAATACGTCTAAGTCAAAATGGATAATGCTTGTAGTTAGCAATTAATAGCTTATTCTGTAAAAGACTCTATCGTTTCTTAGATTTATATAAAGAAAAAGGCTTTATATCGGTCTTAAGGAAACAATATTTCCCGAGTGATAGCAATTAGCCCAGCCACTCGGGATTAGCCAGTCGTTCTTTTTCTTTATATAAATCTAAGGAACGGTAGAGTCTTTTGCAGCACTTGGGTCGAAAGATGCGCACTGGTTCGTTGGAGTTCGCTCCATCGCGACCAGATGGATCGCCGATTTTCTTGCCCATGCAAGAAATCTTGTCATCTTGGTGGCAGGCGTCTGAGGTAAGACGGGTACCTTTCTTATAAATTACAAACTAGACTGGTAAAAATTATAAGCTAGTTGGTAAGAATTACAAGCTAGCTGGTAAAAATTACAAGCTTGACTTTTAAAAATTACGTGCTAGACTGTTAAAAATTACAAGCTAGTAAAAATTACTATTCTGGTTGGTACTTTTTACGGCGCTTATGGCTGGTACTTTTTACGGCGTTTAGCTTGTAATAATTACTAAGAAACTAATAAAAATTATTAACTAAAATAATAATCAGTTCCCTTCTGACAGTCTGTGCTCACATTACCCACGTAGGTTGGTAATTTTTACCAACCAACTTTTAAATTTTACTCACGCCGGTCTTTCAGTGTATAATAAGCTACAAAAAAAGGTCAAAGAAAAGCACTTCGCCGGCCACTTTTCGCGATTGCATCACTCAATCTTAAGGAGTTTATGCTCTCGTCTGCAACGATTGCACGTCGGATTAAATATACCGCACGTTGTTCGCTCGACAATTTTACGCGCGATGCAAGAGCGAAGCGACCGCCCAAACTAGGGAAGCCTGCGGGCTTGCAATTCCATCCGAAGTAAAAGCGGCAAACGGTAATGGACTAAAAAAAAAAAAATAAAATAAATACGAAGACGCAAAAAAGAAGAGCAGCCTCACTCTTTAATTTTCTGGCAGCAGCAGCGCGATCCCCCCCCCCCGCCCCTCCCTCCTCAAAGCCTACCCTCCCCACCACGGCCATTGCGGATAATAACCGAAATTTCCCGTGTGCCTTATGTTGCAGCGACGACGTGGAGCGTTGCCAGCAGTGGAGCAGCAACATTACTCAGCAGATAGACTTAGCTTTCAATATATTTTTTATGGTCTACTTTTTTATACGCGTAAGTACGAGCCGAGCTGCGCTGGGTCGGTTAACCTTTGCACGGTAGCCTTCTATATATATAGCACCGGCGCACAGTGGGGCCGCACGAGAAAAAAAAACGCTGACAACTGCTTTGGCGAAATATGCTTTCTCATAGAGAACTGTGACGTCGTTTTGTGAATCTTTTTTAACATTTAATGAAGTTTAAATATTTATAATTTGTAACAAATAGTGTTAATTTAATTTTTGTATCAAATAATAAATTGATACTACCAAACAGCGTTGTAAAAACATTAAGTACTAAAATGCACTAAAAATTAAAAAATTTTCATATCTAAAATAATAAATAATCAATAGAAACCCTTGAAATTTTTAAGATAGCTTGTTATTGCTCAAGCAAACTTATGTACAAAATTTTAATCAAATCCAACACATAGTTCACGAGTAGCTACAAAGGAAGGGTATACTTAAAAATGTATCTTAACAAGCTATAATTTTTTATCATTAACACTTTACAACTGTTTCAAAATAAGTTTTTTGTGAAAAATAACATCAAATATAATTAAAAAGAAACAAAAAGGAACGAAAAATATTAATATTTTCCATAAAAATTAGAAATATGTAAATAACAAAATTTTCAAAAAATGCAAAAAGAGCTCTAAAATCGAATAGATAGAAACTCTTGAAATTTTCAAGCGGTCTTCGTACAAACATACCCAACATTTGTGAAAAATTTGGAAAAGATCCACTGAACGGTCGAAAAGTAGTTACGGGGTAACGTACGTACATACATAGACATTTTTTAGAAAGTACTTTTTTGTACTTTCTGAACCTAAATAATTGCTTTTCAGTAACGAACAGAAATATTTTTTTTTCACCGTCACAAAGGCTTTCTCTAAAATATTTTCTCTTAAAAATGTAAAAAAAAAATATTAATTTGAAAGTATTTACTAGTTATTTACTAAGTACCTTAGTCATTGATATAGTTAAAAAATATCATATGCTATTTTAGATTTTAACAAACAAAATGCACTTAAATTTACTGGAATACCACAACCCACAAATCTACTGTAGATGTTTACGTTTAGCGGTACAAAAGGAATTAATTTGAAAATTTGAAGTATTGCAATTTTATCTGCAATCATTATATTATCATAAAATAAATTAATTATATCTTATCAAACTTTGATGCATTAATCTTTTAATTGGAATTGATTAGAATCTGCAGCAGCGACAAGTGGATGTGGAATTTGTTGTAAATATTTTAAAATTAAATTAAATTTTTCAAAATTATGAGTTCAACGTATATAAGAGGTGCCCCAATAACTTTCACATTAAAAATGTATCTACACTGAAAAAAAAATAGTAATTTCAACTAAATATTTCTTTGAATCAACTAATTACTCTGTTGATCCAACAAAGTACAGTTCCTTTCAATAAAATGATTAGAATTGATTCAAAGAAATATTTACTTGACAAAACTTGAAAGAAATACTAAATGAATTTACTAATCTTTTTTTTCAGTGTACAATAAAATATTTTAACTGAAAAAATTAACGTAGAATTATTTTCGATAAAATTTCAAACGGAAATAAAATAATCAAAAAAAAACAAATATAGAAACAATTTAAATATTATAAAATGCAGTTGAATAAATGCGAAAATCAGTTAAGGAGCAGGTCTCGTTTGAGGAGCAGCAACTGAAAATCGATTTTCCTTTGAAAGGGCCGCAAGGCATGAAGGAGGGAGAGTCGGACTCTCGTAATGGTATAACCAGAAAAACCAATACTAACACTTTGCTGCGTCTTGAGGGATGAATACCTGCTTTGCGCCACACAGGTACTTCTTCCACGTTATACAATGCCTTTTAAAAGTCCCAACGAATTTCTGCCGCTCAAGTCCTAACTTGTCCGTTGCTATGCCATCGCATTTTTTTTTTTAATTTTGAACTGGACAGTGTCGCTTTTGGCTTCCCAGGCGGAAATAATGTTTATCAAATAAGTATTAATAATAGTGTATAATTGTTTATAATTTAAAAAGAAATTGTATAACTGTTTATAAGTGTCGGATTATGGACTAGTAATAATAGTTTTTAAAAGTTATCAACAGTTTTTTTTTTTATTATCAGCTAAAAAGAGTTTATGATAATTATTAACTCTTATTTGCTTTTTCGGGCTGCGATGCATAACCGCTAACATATTTGTAATAAGCTAAAAAATGTACAAAAGTATATAACTTTTTATAACTATTTGTAATCATTTATAACTATTTATAACTATTTAAAAGTATTTATAAGTTTTAAATTTTTGTAAATCTGAAATATTGACTTTATAATATGTTCATATCAGTTATAAACTTATTTAAACTATTACTTTAAAGATTTTAGAAGATAATTTCCGTCTGCGATCCAAAAAAAAAACAAATAAAAGTATATAACTATTTATAATAGTTTTAAACTTTTATAAATTCTTATTTACAGTTTAAAATCCGACGTTGATAAACTTTTTTCAACTTTTTTAAAACTTTTATTATGGAAGATAATTTCCGCCTGGGTTCTTGCTCACTTTTGCTTACTGGCATAACGGCTTATGTTCATTTTTTATATGCTTTCGTGCTCCTGTAAATCTGAAAATGTGAAAATTCACTTAGAAAATGTGATTAGTGATATTTTTTTATGTAAAAATTTATGTGCTTTCGTGCCCCTGTAAATCTGAAAATGTGAAAATTCACTTAGAAAATCTGAATAGTAATATTTTGTATGTAAAAATTTCTATATGCTTTAGTATCCCTGTACTCCCTGTTAATTTGAAAATGTGAAAATTCACTTAGAAAATGTGAATAGTGACCCCTATTGAAAATAAATACCTAATTTAATTATGTAATTTTGATACTTAATAAATCTACGTAATAAAAGTAGGTAATTTGATATGTAACAAAGTGTTCGAATTAGTATAGTATTTTTGTTACGTATTTTTGGTAGGTAATTTTTTTTCATCTTCATTTATTTTTCTGTAATTTATTTTGTATGTAAAAATTTGTCCACATAATGAAGTAGTGGACGACATTTGGAAAAAAAAATGTTATTCTATATTCACATTTTCAAAGTGAATTTCCTATGTTCAGATTTAGAGAGATATGACATTTAATTGAATTATAAAATAAGCGAGATCAAATTGCGAAATACGTAAATTCATTGTACATTCATTGTTGCGTAAGACATCGAAAACTTTATGCAACTAAATATAATTAATTAACTAATTGCTATTTGATTTACAATTCAATTTTTGAAACATTTTTTCTGGTCAATGTAAAGTGATAAAAGTTTATATTCGCAGGGTTTAGCAAAAATGTGCAATTAAATTGCTGAAAATTTGGTAAACCATAATTTTTTGCATACATTTTCCCTTAACGTAAATTTACAATGTAAGATACAGCTGCACATATATTTATATACATTTGGAATACATATATATCATACATATACTATATGCAAATGAAATTTGTTCTTATAGAAAGAGAAACACGTAATAATCATAATTTTCTTGAAATTTACTCTTGAAATTTAGAGTATATAATTGTTTAAAAAATTTGTATGCATTTATTTATTCACTTATTTATATTGCAAAATGAGAATGTTGCGAAAAAATTGCTCGTTAGACATTTTTAATAAAATTTATCATTATTAATTTTATTGTTTGTATTACAAGTATATACGCTTACAATTTGTAAATAATCATTTCATTTTGTCGCTTAAGTACAACAATACGGACTGATTCAGTAATACTTATATATCAACAGATCAGCATTTCAAGCAACAGGTGTACACTAGAGACTATATATACCACAGGAAGGACAAAATTTCCATAAGAAATTCATTAAGTTTGATATTATCAACGAATTATTCTCCAATAATTAATAATAATTGGATGTACGAGAATTAATAAAAATGATAATTAATTATAAAATAATCATTCTTAACATAAAAAAAGGATCTTTTTCTGCACAACGTAGAATCAGAATAAAAAATTATTTTATTTAATTAAACCAAAGCATAAGTAGATTTTTTCGTTTAAACATCAGCGAAGTCAACATGTAATTAATTATTTTTTAATTAAATAACCAATTTAAGGAAACCCTATTTTTTTTATTGATTCACAACAGTTTTAAAGAACTATTCAAAAATGTGGCACTGTTATTTCACGCGGCAATAACCGAAAGTGAGAAACTTGTCCATTTCTCTTGTGTAAAACGCGCGAATATCTACCTCCCACGTTGCGCGCGCGAAACGGCCCGGAGCGCGCGTTTTATTCCCGCCAGTTGCAAAAGGCGCCGAATCCATTAATTTTAAAATTTTTAACGCGAATTTTATTTTTTTTAACGATTTGAAATCTCGAGACTTTGATAAAAACGGTGTCGAGAAAAAATTTTAAAATGTTCCTATATGTTTTATTTTTTATTTACTTTGCAGAACGATACGTCTATAATGTAGGATATATTGCATTATTTTTATCCCTTCTTATTTGAAACATTAATTTTTTTTATCTTATTTTGCATATTCATAGTCGATTTCTTTATAAATTTTTTTTTGTGTGGTATAATAATATGTTAATATTATTTATTAAATAAATAAATAAAAAAGAATTGTACCATTTGTAAACATGAAATTTACAATAATAAAACTATTATTATTATTATTATCGAACTAAATTTTTAAATTATGTAAATAAATATTGTTAATAATTTAAATAAATATTAATTAATTCATCTATTATTTTTCGTTTCGTAAATATTTATTTTAATTTGAATAATTTGAAGTCCCTTCGTAAAATGTTTACTGAAGTAAACATTTCAAGCTACATTAATTTAATTTACAGAAACTAACTAAATACATAATATAACTATAATTATTCATTTTCACGTTCAGTTGAAATTAAAATTGAGTAAAAATATTTATTTATTTTTATTTATTTATTGAAAACCAGAATACATGTACATACAAAAAATTACAAAAGTAATTATTGCACATTTATTACATTACAATAAGTAATCCAGCAGAGGAAAGGAATTCCTATATATTTTACATAAATAATTCTTTTCCTGCACAAGTTTAAAAACGCCCAAAAGCCATTCGTTACATTTTTTTTTTGCAAATTGAAAGCACAATTTTTCATCACCTCGAAAAAAAAATGGCCATTAATTCGCGATTTTCCACCCTTTTCCAAAAAAACCCACATCACGTCGAAAACCCCTTCTATCTGAAAGAAAAAAGGAACAATCAAAATGGCAAAAAAACAGAAACCAGGTGAAAAATCTCACCCCACAGATACGCATTCCAATCTTATTGTATTCCCCGCTCCCCCGTGCAGCCTCTCCACACCCATATAATAGTAATATATATATACACCCAGACGGAAATAGTATTTTCTAATAAAAGTTGTAAACTTTTATAAACTGTTATAAAAACCCTGATTTGAGACTTAATGAAAAATTTATAAAAGTTTATAAAAGATTTATTAACTTTTATTAACATCTATTAACATTTATAAAAATATATTAAAATTTGATAAAGGTGTAGTGAAGTTTTACTCATAAGACTACATTTTGCTTATAAAGAATGTAATAACTTATTAAAATTAAATAAAAAATTTCTAAAACCATGTAACTTTTATAAAAATTTATAAACTTTTTTAAAGTTATTCTTAAGTCTCAAATCAGATTTTTACACAAATTTACAAAACTTTATAAAAGCTACAAATTTTTATTCATTTTCGAAGACTTTTATAAACTTTTATAAACTGTTATAAAAACCCTGATTTGAGACTTAATGAAAAATTTATAAAAGTTTATAAAATTTTATAACAGATACAAACATTTATAAACTTTTTGTAGGTTTTTTATGTTTGTTAAAGGGTGTTTGTTACGTGATACTTGAAAGCTTTTATTAACTTTTATTAACTTTTATTAACATCCATTAAAATTTATAAAAATATATTAAAATTTTATAAAAATCTAGTGAAGTTTTACTCGTAAGGCTACATTTTGGCTATATAAAAAATGTAATAACTTATTAAAATTAACACTTTCACTGCTGCAAAAACCGAAAATTCTATTTTCTTTTTTGGTTCAATTTTTGTCTTGGACAAAAACGCGTTATTTTTTCATGAAACACATTTATATCATACCGCCATAAGAGTAAAAAATGATGACCCATATATGACCCATGTAGTAGCAGTGAAAGTGTTAAAAATAAATTAAAAATTTTTAAAAGTATGTAACTTTTATAAACATTTATAAACTTTTTTTAAACTTTTCCTTAAGTCTCAAATCAGGCTTTTTATAAAAATTTAAAAAACTTTATAAAAGCTACAAATTTTTATTAACTTACAAAAACTTTTATATATACATAAAACCAAATTTCCCCTTGGGCACATATATATATCATATACATACATATACAGATACATACACACGCATTCACCTCTCCGAAAAGTCCCCGTAACAAAGAGAAATCGAGCGACCGAGAGAGAGAATAAAAGAAAAAAAGGGACGAGCGCGCCTCCCCCCGGCGGAGCTGCGAGAGGTCCGTTGGGGTAGGATCTCGCGCGCGCGCGTTTATTTACGCGCGTACGTTTCCCGCGCGGCGTCCCATGCATACACGCAGCAACAGCGCCGCAGCGCAGCGCACATCCTACGTAGGCAGAGAGCGGCTCGACGTCGCGGGGGATCAGCTGAGCGCCAGCTGTGCGCCCGCCGCCGTCGACCAATCGGCTGGCGCTGCCGCGCGGCCGCCGTTGTTGTCCCCGCGTTTATACAGTGTATACACACGGCCCGAGGCGCGCTGCTGGTGTGTATACGTCGCGCTGCGCTTCCCGCGAAACCAGCGAGAGTCGAGCGCGCGCCACGGAGTCACACACGCCTGCAGGAGCACAAGCACCTCTACACGCTGCTCACCAGGATCTGGAGTATCTTCACTCTACATATTCTAATATTCAACCCTCTGAAGAAGAAAAAAAAAACTAACTGCCTTGAAAGATATTATCTTCGTGCCAGAATCCTGGCAGTGTTGGGACAGTTTTTCTAAGTTTTTTTAAGTTCTTTTACTTTTCCGAGGATTCGTACCAGAATCGTGGCAGTTTTCTTTAGTTTCCTGAGTGCGCGAGTGACTGTGCTTCCTCCAGTGTGCTTTTCAGTGTGAATTTCGGACTCCAGTGCGGCGAACGATTTAACCTAGAAGGTTTAATATTTAAGCCCGAGGTTGCCAGCTGAGGTCAGCTGCGAGGCTATACCTACTAGGATCAGACGCCGGTGGAAAATCGGAAAATCCGCTTTGAGGTTATGGGGAAAATATAGAGGGCGCGACAGCGGCGGCGGCGGCGGCGGCGGCGGCAGTACTCGAGGGTAGCTTTTCGCGCGCACTTCTCCCGCGCGCGCCAACATACTACACTCGGCTCGGTCCTCGAGGTGCCGCTCCCGATTTTCCCCTCGATCTTCCCTCGACTTTCGGATACCCGCGGGAGGAGCGGCCCCGGCTTTCCAGGGTGACCTGGGAAAGCTTCCCAGGGGAGAAATTCGGGGCAGGAAGGCTTCGAGGCGACGGAGAGGGAGAGAGAAGGGGGAGGCGGGATTTCGCGCGCGCAGCGCTGCATCGTCGTATGGCGCTGGACTGCTGTTAGAGGCACTGAGGGACACGCAACGGCGCGCTACGTCTCCCGCACTTTTCGGCCCCGTTACGCCCGAGCCAGCCGAGCCACGGACGCAACCAGGAGACCAGGAGCCGCCAGGATGCCGTCCACGAGGTGAGAAACTCTTCTGCAGGCCTTGGGCTGGCGATTTCTTCTTCTTCTTTTTTTTTATTGCGGTTTTTATTTTTCACTTTTTTTTGGATTAATGTGCGAAAGCATGGGTTTTCCGGGAACGGGGGCCACGAGGTGGTGAGGACTCCTGGGGATCGGGGAGCCTCGTGGCGCCGTAACCTCGTAAAGTGCGCCCAGGAGGCGAGCGGGATCGTGGCATACCTGCGTGGTCAGGCCGATTTTCTCTTGGCTTTTCCGGGAATTTTGCAGGGAGTTTTGAGGATTTTTCTTTGGTGTGGGTTTGGTTGTTCGTTGGAGTATCTTCTGGAGGATTTTTGGGAAGATCAGAGAAGATTTTCCAGGAGATTTTCAGGTCCAGCTTGGAGTGCTCCGAAATGGACTTGGTGTGCAGTGTCGCTTGATGATTCATGGGGACGTACCTTTTTTTGGTTTTTGAGGAGAGAGTTACTTTTTTGGTAAATCAAAGAGGACATATGCTTGGTGTAGTTTTTTAAATTTTATATAAATTGGAATTTTTATTGCTGATAAATTGTAGGTCACATTTGGAGCCTTGCTCTGCCGCCACTTTTTTGGGAGTGGTACATAAGAGTTACAATTTTAATTATATTATCTTCGAAAATTTGTTTGCCGAAACTAAGATTTAATTTATAGATGAAGGATTAAGTATATTATCTACAGTATAAAATTAGAGTAGTTTTTGAACATTTTTATTACCTTTAATGGAAATGGAACTTGTCCAGAATTATCTGATGGCTTAAGGTTACCTACGACTCACCAAAATTTTTTTTTACTTAGTGAACAAGTTATTTTTTCAATTTAATAAAACCCACATATTTTGAAAAACATGTATTGTTTTAAATAATATTTTTTTATAATTTTTTAAATTAATAAAGTTTGAGAAACTTAATACATTATGATATCTCATAGATTCTGACTACCATGCAGTGAACAATTTTTTTGAATATTAAGAAAAAAATTATCAATTTAACAAATTCTAAAATAGTTCAAAAAGTAATATTTTATAATCTTGTTAAATATTTTAACGTGTAACTATCAGAGTACCTTGGAAATACAGTAAACTTTGCTGAAGAAAATACAGGGTTTAATGGTGGTTATTATCACAAATTCTCTTTGCAAATAAACAAATTTAAAAAAATAAATTGTTTTAATCTTTTCAGAATATGCAACTACGATAATGTAGCTATTGATTTATGCTTAAATGTTTAAGTTAGTAAAAACTTTTCATTCATCTTTTATCAATAAACAAAAAATTTCTTATTTCAGTACTATAATCGATGTTAGTCTTTTATTTTCCATATGTACTATATAATTTGTTGAAAAGTTATATTTTAACTACTTAACTAATTTCGTACTTAATTTTTTCCATTATTGCAACTAATTAAATTACTGTTGCTAATAGTAAAATTAAACATTTTTTATACTACTCTAGAAACTTCATTTTTCAATGAAATATAATTTTTCAGAAATATATAAGTGACAAAGATTTTATTAATTTATTAACAAAAATTTTGTTATAAATAAAAAAAATACATTAATTTTGCTTTATTTATCGTGCAATTATTTCAATGAAGAAATTAGATACTGATACTGGAAAAAGAGCCTCAGGTAACAATGGAAAAATTTTTTTTTGTTGCAGCATTCAAGAAAAACAGTCCAAACTTTACTTGCAAAATGGCAAAGGTCATAAACGCAAGAGGAAGGCAACTGAGATCTCAGAAGATTCAGAAAACATCTTTCCTCCTAACAAAGTACCAGCACTGACAAATGAACAATTCACAGAAACTTGTTCTGACTCAAGTCCACCTAGTGTGGCACATACTCCTCAACCAGTCACATCCCCTCTGAAGGAGCAACAAGAACCAACCACATGGTCTGAACTTAGGACATCCACATGTTTCATGACGCCGTCTGCTTCTCACAATGACAATAGCAAGTCCACACCCTTACCCTCTCTACCCTGGGCTGATGGGAGCCAAGTCTGGTCACTTATGTGTTTGGGAGATCAAAAATCTGTCACACAGAGGGATCCACAGATGTTCCAGAGGCATCCCACGTTACAACCCAGAATGAGGGCAATTCTCCTAGACTGGTTAATTGAAGTCTGCGAGGTTTACAAACTTCACAGAGAAACGTACTACCTTGCCATGGACTACATTGATAGGTATCTTTCTACTCATCAAAATGTACCAAAAAATCAACTACAACTCATCGGTATCACTTGTTTATTTATTGCGGCAAAGGTAATTTCACTATTCAGTAATAAAATAGGAAAATGAATAATGCAATAAATTTAAAAATGAATCTACTTTGATTTTATTGCAGGTTGAAGAAATCTATCCACCAAAGATTGCAGAATTTGCATATGTAACTGACGGAGCATGCACAGAGGATGAAATCCTTGGAAAGGAATTGATTGTATTAAAAGAACTTGGCTGGAATCTGTCACCTGTTACGGCACCAGGATGGCTTAATGTCTACATGCAAGTAGAATCAGGTGACTGGTCCAGACCAAACACCTTCATTTACCCACAATATGGTGGACTGCAGTATTCACAGGCTTCACAGCTTTTAGACTTAGCCTCACTCGATGAAGGAAGTTTGAAGTTTTCCTACAGTCACTTAGCAGCAGCAGCTATTTATCACACACAGGTGAGGATCTCGTAAATTTTTTTATTTGTTTTATCAAAAAAAAAATGTTTAATTTACAATAAAAATTTAAAATAAGTAGCAAAAAGAAATATCTTTTTTAATTTCAGTTTTCACTACATGTTGCGATAATAAATAAAAATAATTATTCAAGGTTAATTAATTTCAGAATATTTGGTTCTAGTTCCAAGTGAAAATCGTCAGCTATAAAATGGCGGGATAGAACACGAAAATTTTAACCTTTTTGAATCCGCCATTTTAAATTTTAGAATCTCATCATTTAAAATGCTCATTCGTGCAGTTCAGTGAAAGTAAAATTTTAATTATTTTATTTCCAACTAAAAATATTGTTAAACAAATGAATAGATTTAAAATTTTCTAAGAAATACATTTTATTAATCGCTATTTTGACGAAAAATGCAGAAGCTCAGATTTAAAAAGTCGGTTTTAATTTATTCCTAATTTAATTTAATTCTATCAATTTACACAATTTTCTTATTAAACAACGATTAATTCTAAAAAAACAATATACAAATTCAACTAAAATTTAGTAATAAAACAGAGATTATCTTCGTACCATCCATTAGTTAACTAACTAAAAGAAATACATTAAACTGCTTTGTTTATCAGAATAAAAAAAAAAAAAAAAATAGAAATTTCTCAATTAACTTTAATTAACAATCTTTTTTCATTTATAGAAAAAAAAAAAAAAGTTTTCTATAAGCTAAAAAAAATCCACGCGACCTCCGATCGGCACGCGCTGCAGAGTACATCTGTACGCATGGAGCGTCTGACCATACGCTATGGTATTCTACTTGTTGAGCCGCTGCGCGCGTGCATCGGGCCATGGCGTTGCGTCCGACGCGGACGCGCTCTCATCGACGAGTTTTCGAATTTTTCCGGCGAACACGCGGCCCGCACGCAATTCTGAGCCACTGTCGCTGTAAATATAACGTCACACCTAAGACACGGGCCTGTATTATATATATACCGTATCTTCGAATGGGCGATAGTGAAACCGCGAAAGTGTGAATAACGAGGCGCTTTAATCGCTTTGTAAAGGCCGATAATTTGGCGCTGTCGTTCATTGACTTTTGACGAAATTATGTTTAAAGTACGATTTTCGCGATAACGGTCCTAATAAATTTTTATCGATTTTTTAAGAATTTCGTAAAACTTACTGATGGCTGATTTATTTAACAATTTAGTTAGTTGCATTTTTTATTAAATGTACTAAGTTCGTAGATATTTTTTTTAAATAAATTCAAAATAAGTTTTGAGATCAGTAGTATAAACAAAACGAAACTTAAACAAGTAAGGAATAATTGTTAATTATTGCTAATTTTCAAACAGTTAACATATCCATTTATTCATGCCTGTGTTTTAACAAGTATTATTCTTAAAAGTTACTAATTTCTTTAACAATTTAGTTGCATTTTTAAAAAATGTAATAAGTTCGTAGATTTTTTTTTAAATTAATTCAAAATAAGTTTTGAGGTCAATATTATAAACAAAACTAAATTTAAACAAATAAGAAATAATTGTTAATTATTGATAATTTTCAAATAGTTAACATATCCATCAATTTATTCATGCCTGCGTTTTAACAAGTATTATTTTTAGTTCTAATTCCTTACTTCTTATTAAATTTCTTTTTGAGTGTCAAGGCCCTATCGTCGAAAAAATTATTTTGGTCAAGTATAAGTCACTAAATTGTGACGGTAAAAGTTTAGTGTCTGTAGAAATTCAATTAGAATTCCTGCCCAATGTGTAAGACGCAATTTTATTTAGTAAATGAAATTATGATTCAATTCGTTCATTACTCTTCATTTGCTTAGTTTTTCACAGTCTTCACAGGCATCCTCATTAAATTGCCCTATCAATTCTCGATTCGAACGCGTTGAACGTTTTAATCTCCTGTATTATGAAATTAGCGATAATCGCAGGAGAAAAAAAAATTTTTTTTTTCTTTTTATCGGCGAAAAATTGGATGTTCGGCTGATATTCTTATCTGGAGAAATATGTGTGCCAAATTTTAAATGGACGCTTGACGAAAATAGCAACGCGAGATAAACGAGTCGAAAGTTTTATGCACCGTTAGAAAGTAACGAGATTTGCCACGCGTGAATCTAACCGTTGTTGACGGTTAGACGTATTTATCGTAAGCGATCAAATTAGTTGACTTTTGCCTAGGTCGTCATTCGATTTTTAATTATAAAATATTAATTTTTAATGTTTTACTAATTGACTATTAAACATTTTAAAAAATCATTCTGTTTATATCTGTTCTGTTTAGATCTATTAAATTTGTTTAATTGTCTAAAAGTACATGCAATTAATTTGGAGATATCCCGATGTTACACATTGTTCTTTTTTTTTTTTTTTTTTTTTTTAAGTACTATTGTCTACTTTCTTAATTGTTGATACTGCATATTGTTGATTAAAGCTTGATACAAGTTCACTTAATTCGGTTCAATTTTTTCCTCCAAGTAGCCTTTTATATTTGGTAAATAAGATAGTGGTAGCAAGAAATCTTTGATTTTTGATCAAGCCAAAAATGCTGTTACTGTTTAGATACAAATATTAACAAAATTAAAGTCGTATTCTTTTCTTTGAAAATCAATTTATATATACACCCAACTACTATTCTATTGACTAATACAATTTTTCACTTATACACATTTAATCAAGATAGTCACTTCAAATTATCTCATACAAAAAAAATTATAATTAATTTAAAACCATAAGAAAACAAAAAATCTAAAATTAGCAGTTAATTAATCATAATTACTACATACGTTATGCTACAGTACATTCTTTAGGTTGCGTAGAAATGCGTTACTAGCATTTTATTAATATATTTGTATGATTCAGCTATTAATTCTTTTAATTCTAGTTAGAAAATGTAGTATAATGGTTGCAAATAAAATAAAATAATTGTTTTCTCGGGTTTTACGTTGCGCCAGCTGTACAGTCACCTATAATTTTTTTAACTGGGAAATTAATTAATCAATTTTCAGACATGTAAAAAAAAAACAATTAACTTTTAAAGTGTACCGTACAAATCTGTTAACCGACTTACAAAAAACTGCACGTCTAACCGCCTTTACATTAACCTACTGTGATATCACTCTGCAATTCGTGACTTACTTTTTAGTATTAATAATTTAACATATTACTGTGATATCACTCAAGTGCAATACGTTACTGTAATTTTAAAATGGCTGCGATCTCTTTATCTTGTATTTTATTAAGTATTTTTATTTTCTAAAAAGAAAACTTTTTTATACACTTAAAAAAAAAATATATAGTTACTGTTACTATCAAAGTACTATAAAATATGGCATAATACGGCTACAAATAGATTTTATAGTATCTTATAAAAAAAAATTATAGTAAAGGAAATTGTAAAAAGCAGAATTGGATACAATAACTTTATCTATACTATGAAAGCTAAATTTACTATAAAATATATCATTAAAAAATAGTTATTCTATACGTTATTAAAAAATAGTTATTCGGAGTATACGTTCAGAAGGACGTTTAAGTAAATAATAGCAGCTGGTAAACGTTATTCCAATCGAATGATAGGTAACAATACATCTTCTTAGAAATATAATGAAATGTAATATTAATAACTTTAATAAATAATATAGGTAACTAAAAAATACGGTTTTATAAGGCTACAACCAGAATTTGTTGCATAAAGAACATAAAATATATAAAAAAATTTATTGCCACCTATGATATAAATTATGGCTAATTATACAATAAAATTATAGTAAAAAAAAACACTAAACTAATAAAGAAAAAAAGTAAATTACAACTTATTGCTTAAGTTACTATTAAATATAGTATACTATTAAATCTACAATTCACTAAAATAAGTGAACAACTAAACTAAATGGAAATAGTACACATTACCATATTATTGTTTAGTATAATCAAAAATATGGTCTCGACAAATATACTCTTTAAAGTTGAATTAGTGAAAAACCACTAATTCATAGTGCCTATGCACTAATTTGAATAGTGCAAAGTGTTCCACTATGAATTAGTGGAAATCTACTATTTGAAATAGTGAATAATTATTAATTTCCACTATAATACAACTAAGTACAAATTTTTTTTACTATTTCATTTAGTGAAATTCTACTAATTTTACTAATTGATTAGTGGAAAATCTGTTCACTAAATGAATTAATGGAATTTCCACTAATTCTACTTTAGACTGTACTAAGATTTACTATGCAATATAAGCATAAGATTACTTCCACTGTTTTTCTCAGTTTACATTTATATACACGATAATTTATGAATCTTTGTAAACATTGCAATTTACAATAATCAACTATTCTATTCTATTCTATATTCTAACCGAATTCTCATGTTGCAGGGGAGAGAGACGGCGCTGCGGGTGTCGCGGCTGACGTGGGAGCAGCTGTCCCCGTGCGTCAAGTGGTTGAGTCCGTTCGCCGCGACGGTGAGTGAGGAGCGCGCCCAGCAGATGCTGCGCTCGGCGGTGCCCCTGGTCGACTCGAGCGCGGGATCGGGGCTGCGCGCCTCGGTGCCCAACATCGTCGTCGACGAGTCCCACCGCATCCAGACGCACGTCATCGACCTGGAGATGCTGGAGCAGGCCCAGCAGCGGCGCTCCCACGAGGCCCTGATGCTGGCCGACCTCGACCTGGAGGCGATCCTCGAGTCCGAGAGCAGTCCCGATCAGAGCGGCATACTCACGCCGCCCTCCAGCAGCCAGAAAAACTCGCCGACGCCGCCCAGGCTGCCGCCGCAGCTGGAGCCCTACACGTAATGACGGCGTCCGTCTCCCCTCCCCCCGTTTTCTCGGTCCCTTTCCATCGAGCGCGGCCTGTTGAATGCGGACACGATTGTGTGGAGGAAACCGAGGGAGGTGGGATCGTTTGGGTGCTTCTTCGGCATTCTCTCTCGGTTCTGTTTATATTTTTCTAGGGATTTTTCAATAAAGTGAATGCACGGAAATTCGAGTGTAGCTTGAATTTTTTTTATATATAAAGTAGCGAGTATACGTCAGGCTGCAGGCGAATTTCGGTGGATTCACTCTAAAGCCTATTTTAGAGACGAATTTAATGATTTAGTCACAAATAAATTAGACCAATCAAAAGTTGCTTCAGCTGGGATCGGAGCTTGTTGGTGCATTGTTAGTTAAACTAATTTTGGGTGGCTCACGATCTCCCGTGCTTTAAACTAATTTTTTCATTTAGAACGTACCCCTTGAGTCAACGTCTATCCCTCGAATGTTTTAATGGATTATTATGGGAATAAAGTGCCGCATCTTTTTCTTAATGATTTTTTAGTCAATTGATTTTTTTGAAGAAACTGTTTCATTTTTTTTTTAATCGTCAAAATATTTTCGAAACACTTGCGCATGAACTTACTGAGACAAGACGGCAGTTTATTTTTATGCGAATTCATGTGATATAAATCATTCGACAGGGTGTCCCGTCATTTTACGAGAAAATTCACGTAGATTTATAGCGTCCGGAGGTGAGATCTTGAGAAAGGAATTGCGCACGCAATTGAGCCGCGGTCAAACGAATTGATCTTTTAAGCGATGACTTTCTTAGTACGACAGTTTTTGACGAGTCGAAGAGCGCTTATCGTTTATTTGTTTAGTACGCTTTATTAACATTTTTTTATAATTAAATAAGATTTAAACAAGGTGCAGTAATTATAGTGTAATATTTGTACGAAAATTAGTGTAATGAAAAAAAAAAAAATCAAGTAACTAAAGCGATGTAGATTTTAGTAAATCAGGATTATTAGAATGTTCATAGAATTTTTAAATCATCATGTTTCATCTCTATAATTTATTTAAAACATTTCATTACGTTTAAGATTCTGATTGACTAAAATGTACATGATAAACTTACCGTTGATTTTTACTTTGATTTTTTAGCAAATAACTTAATGAAAGTAGTACTGATTAAATACTGAACGAATAAACTAAACAAGTACTTTTTCGCACTGAGAAAATTGTCGACCTCCGGGTCACCTCACTAATGTAAGTGTCCTTGCGACTCGAACATATCTGGATATGATCGACGAGTGATACATTATGATAACCGAAAATGTGTCTTATGTAGAGTTATTGTTCGATCCTCATAGATTAAAGACGAATATATATTTAATTAGCGAAAAAGAACTGAATAATTAAAAAAAATAAACTGTGACTATTTTTACAAAATAGCTTTTCGCTCTTTATCAGTGACGGAGTATTTTCTAAATAAAAAAAAAAAAAAACAAATGTTAAAAATACTAGTTTCTAATGAATTTTAAAAAAGAAAGTGCTAGATGAATCGAGCCTCCTTCGACTAATCCTTCCTGTATGTACATAGTTAAAACTTCGTGATTGCTCGGTGTTAAGAACGCTTCTATGAAGTAAATTAATAAAAAAAAACTGTTTAACTATTATCTAATCTACGTGCGACGTCGTGAACGCATAATTCTGTGATCGGACGCGTGTGCTAACTCCGGCGAGGAAACGTCATTCGAGTGCCTTACACACAAGACTATGCACTTTCTTTCGCCTAGCAGTAGTATTGTCCTAGAAAACAGAAAAAAAAATCATCTGCACGCTTGTGAAGGAATAAATTCGGCCATTTTTTTTTTCTTTTTTTTTTCTTTTTTTTTTTCTTTTTTTTTTTTTAAATAACGCAACGAAGTGCCTGACCACCGATGCGCTTACACAGATTGATTTTACCTAACGGATAAGGAAGGATATCATTATGTGAATAGTATTTCTTTTTCCCTTACTTTCTTTTATACATTGCGCTTTATTATTCTTTGTTTTTAACGCAGAACCGCCGCGTTATATTATAAAGAGCTGAGCGAGTGTGTACTTTTATGTAAATATATTAAACAAATAAGTGCGAGGTAATATATATATATATAGAGTTCGGGCGTACGTAAAAAAGAGAATGTGTTATATCTGTAAGTAAATGAAAGAATGTTGCATTGTGAGTGTTGGTACTACGCGACTATAGACTTTCGGAGTAGAAACCATTGCGCTTATTATTAAGGAGAGATTGACAATAAAAAAAAATTATAAATGATTATAAAAATATATATATATATATATATATATATATATTTTCCCTTTTATTATAGAAATTGTAAAAAAAATCCATTTACGTTTTGAAGTATGTACAATAAAGATATTACAATGTCTTGTAAACAATTTTCTGTTCTATTCATCATTTTGTAATTTCCTACAAACTGTGCAGTTAAAAATCTATATCTTTAATGTTTTATATCACAATACTATATAATGTTTATTAATTTATTTATAATATAATGTTACATCATTTTGTAATTTCCTACAAACTCTACAGTTAAAAATCTGTATCGTTTAAAAATCAATGTTTAAGATTCTTTAAAATAATTATTTAAAAAAAATATTAATAATAGGAAACGAATTAGAGCTGCAATAACTACTCAATTTCATTTTTACAAATTACTACATTACAGCACTAAAGTGTTATTTTTCTGTAAACATGTATGTATAATAAATAATCGGACGAAACATGCTGATTGCTGACATGCAGACATGCACCTTCAAAAAGAAGAAATTCAAAATCCACTCAGCGAGTGACTGGAGCGCCGCGCCGCAGATGTCGCTGCGTTCGCGAAATTTTGAAGGGCGCGCGGCGATTGGTCGGCTCCGCGGCGATTTGAAGTTGACAAACGGACGGCGGTGTGCATGGCTTGTCCGTTACTAAAATCGCAACTGACAACACGCCGCGTGCGGGTGCATTAACGTCGCAGTCGGAAAAAACGCACGTATACCACGCTCCCCTCCCACCGTGAAGTCTCTGCCGGAAAAGCATCGGAAAGTCGACGCTGTGTGCGCACATTGTCACCAGTGCATCGTATATATATGCCTTCTTCCTGGAGATATATACACGTAGCGTCCAGAAAATCGGCAGGAGAGAGCAGTGAAATTTTCATGTGTGCCTGTGGCGTCTCTTCGCGCGATACTGAGTAACTCTTGTAACTCTTGTATCTCTTGTGCGTATATTATAGGAGTGTTTATTTTATTCAGAGAGTGCTTTACTTATTTATTTTTTGTAAATTTTTGTTTTGGGGGAAAAGTGTGCAAATTAGGTCGGAGGTCGCCTGAGAAAGGGACAAAGAAGGGGTGGACATTACTTACCATGGAAGAAGCCTGTTTTTGAGAAATACTGTTCGAATCTACTGTTGCAGATATA
>JAWWEN010000048.1:1298430-1309241 GCA_035582955.1 Sycophila texana
ACTAGTGCCAGTAGATTGATAAGCGAAAACGCTGAAAATTAAATCAATTTTTTTAATCTTTATAGTGCCCTCAATAACGTTTGGCAACCTGTAATATTTGTTCAACAATTTTTCTCTGTTAAGAAAGGTATATAGAAGAGAATCCACCGGGTCGGGAACGCGTGCTCGATCCAAAATTTTTAATCATGGATCGATTTCAAAATTGCTTACTTTTTGTAGAATTGCTCATATAGATAGTAGTAACGTTATAACAAACCTTGCTGTAGCTTCTAAATAAAGGTCTATGAGATCAAACTAAAATTGGTTTGTTTTATTATACGGTACTAGAAAACAATTCCCAAAGTTTCATCCAAATCCATGATCCGGAGGTTTGTTGACACTCTCCTAGTCAGTTTTGAGCTAATTTTTTTAAGCAGGTAACAAAAAAAAAAAAAAAACAAGTGAAAACCCATTGCGCGTGTCACAAAAAGTAGCTCTTCTACCGCTTGTATCTAAGAAATCTTAGCTGCATATCACATTTGCACAAAAATTGTAGCGAACTTTCGACTAGTCGATCCCCTTTCAAAAGTACATCTCGTCGCGTTTGGCGATGCAAGGGTCCGCACCATCTGGATCACTTGCGCAGCACGAGGTCTTCGTTAAGAACTGTGCAAAGTTAAGAGAACGAAAGAAAGCAATAAGCAAAGTAAAAGAAAAAAAATCTGAAAAAAATAAAACGACGTCGAAGAGCAAGAGGAGCCGTGCCGACGCCTATGGCAGGATGATCTTAAGAGTGTTAACGCACGACGTGTCGTGTTGCTTTGTCTGTTGGTCTCCCGCAGCTTGAAAACTCAGGGGACCCTTTCGAGTTCAAGAATCCGCAACAGCTCTCGTATTGGACCTGCGTGTACTTCCTGATCGTGACGATGTCCACGGTGGGGTACGGCGACGTATACTGCCAGACGATACTCGGCCGCACATTCCTAGTATTTTTTCTACTCGTCGGCTTGGTAAGCCCACCTCATTCTATGCATTTCGCTAAAACTTATTTTTAATTACGACCTCTTTGACGAATCTCTCTGTCTGTCTTACAATTATATCTATATCTCTCGCTCGCCTAATTCACGACTGAGTACGACGCGACGCGCGGAACTCCATTCGGATTGTCGCGTGCGTTAAACTCTGCCGCGCTTCGTCCGTTTCTTCAACTTTGTCATTTTTTTTTTTTCAAATCGCAATTTTATCCGTACGAGTATTGAATGTGCAAAGCTCGAGAGCTTCGTGTCGTCTTAATAATCGAAAGTTTTTATTCGTCGCTTATCAGACCGATTTTTAAGTATAAATTTAAATGCATACACAGTGAGAGAAATGTTTAGTAAAAATTACTATACTTTATGAAAAAGTAGTTACAGACTGGCATTATGAAAAGAATTACTATACAGTGTAGTCAAATTTGCTATAAATGCAGTATAAATTACAATACTGTCATAATTTTACTTTATAGCACTCAGTGCGAGAAACGCCCGTTTATCGCACGTCATACTATAAAATATCATTCGATACATGTGCGATAAGTGATTTTCGGACTCGTGTGAATTAAAAATCACTTTTATCGCACTTGTATCGTAATAAACTAAAAAAGCATGGTAATTTTTAATTTCATAATGTCAGCCTGTGACTACTTTCCCATGGTATAGTAATTTTTAAAAGAAATTTTTCTCAGTGCAGGTCCAAAGCAATTGACGGCAGGAAGTTCCCGAGTGTCACTTTCATCTGGTCGGCGTGTATAAAGATCCCGATCTGCGTTCAAGCGCGCGATACTTTTTAAATACGAACAAGTTAAATTCACTTATTTTATATTCCAGATATCGAACAAGTGAAAGACTTATCATTTCGGATAAATAAATATTCACTTATTGAAATTTAGTGAGGGTACGATTGCGATAAACACACGGCGATAGTTCCCACTGCGGTCGAGCCCTGCTGAAAAAAATCATATGAAAATCATATAAAAATCATATGAAAATCATGAGACTTTGAACTGATAATCATGTGATAAAATAATGTGAAGAAAAAAATTTCTTTTTTAAATGGAAAAACTGTTTTTTTTTTATTCATTTTATTATAAGTATGACAATACATTTATTACAAGTAAAAAGGAAAAAGAATCCCATAGTCGGATGCAAACTGGACACTCCAAGTTTTCGCTATTATCACATGATTCTCACATGATAATCACGTGTTTTTCACATGATTCTCACATGATTCTCACATGATAATCACGTGTTTTTCTCATGATTCTCACATGATTCTCACATGATAATCGCATAATAATCTCATGATTCTCACATGATTATCACATGATAATCACATGATAAACTCATGATTCTCACATGATTATCGCATGATAATCACATGATAACACATGACAACACATGATTCTCACGTGATTCTCACATGAATCTCACATGATAATCACATGATTCTCACATGATTCCACATGATTCTCACATAACACGTGATTCTCACATGATTCTCACATGATTCTCACATAACACGTGATTCTTACATGATTCTCACATGATTCTCACACGATTCTCACATGATAACACATGATTCTCACATGATTCTCACATGATTCTCACATGATTCTCACATGATTCTCACATGATTCTCACGTGATAATCACATAATTATCAGTTCAAAATTTCATGCGATTCTCATATGATTTTCATATGATTTTTTTCATCAGGGAGGCGTTCGAATCACGCATCGGTTATTCGAGCATAGTGCCGTTGATTGCTGATGCCGCAAATTGCATCTCGCCGAGACGATGATCGCCGCGCGGGATGTACACTCGGCCGGTTGCGATGACGACGATGACGCGGAAACGTCCGATCCGCCGAAATAGAGAGAAGCGGCGCGGGATGCAGAGGCCTCGGGGCGTGCGCTCGATCGGCTCGTTTCGCGCGATTTCCTAAAATACCCGCGCGCCACCTTCGTTCTATTTTCACAGCGGCGCACGCGAGAGATTAAGAAAAAAATTTAAAGAAACGAAGATCGAGCGCGGGCCAACGGGCCGATGGGCTAAGTCGTCGTGACGTTCGAAGGGCGATGCATCCCGGGAGCTTATTAAGCTCATTTTACTTTCTTTTTTTGAGAAGTATTTCTAGTAGCTACAGCAATTGCTGAACTGATTTGGGACAATTTTGCGGGAGCCATCGCCGTGAGAACGGAGGACTCGGACGAGACGCAACGCTTTTCACGTCGTGTCCTTGCGAACTTTATGTGCTCGCTGCAGTAAAGGCGGCGGTGGGTCGGGGGTTTTAAAGAGAGAGGCGAGAGCGAGTATAAGCTCGCGTGCAAGAGAAGCGTTGCGCCGTCGGTACCGTGCGTCTCGCCGAAGGGAGTCAATTTCTAGTGAAGGCTTTATTTTCAAAAGGAGAAATCGAGTCGCCAGCTTTTTTCCCTTCACTTATAAATATAATAAATTTCTTTCTTTTTTTTTGTTGAAATAAATATAAATTTTTCTTTCTTGGAAATGGAAAAGTCACTTGTTATGGAATTAAAATAAAAGCAGTTTGACTTTGTGGCAAAAATGAAATGTATTTTAATGATAATTCACGCCTTTTAAAATCCTCACGGTGAGTTATCGCGTTGTCGAGTAATTCGAAAACAAAGCCTTCGTTGAAAATTAACGACTAAGAGGTCTAAATTTCTCTCTATACATAAACTCAGAATAGGTATCCACTGAATAAGCTTCACCTTATACTCTAACATGTAGTCATTACCGAGTTGTTTTCTTCAGTAAAAAAGTTTAAATAAGAAGCGTAATCACCTCGTCTCCTGCTGCTACCCGCCCCGCATAATCGTCTACGAGGACAGAAAATGCATCAATGTTATAAATGAACGAAAAAAAGAAAAAATGAAAACCGCGCATCCGCGTCCATTCATACTGCGCATGACGAAAGATCGTTAAGTGTTTCAATTCCCGACGACACTACTGTTTCCCGACTTTGACGCTTTATTTTTTTTTCATCATCTTTATGATAACGCGCGGGCACAAATCGACTCAGAATGCAACAAACACATCGGCGAGATAGAAAAAAGGTATTTTTTCCATCGCAGTCTCTTGTCTCTCGTGTACCATTGAACGAAGGATATAATTATCACGACTCAAGGATAAATCAAAATCACCACAAATGCGGGTCCACGAGATTTACATTTTTTGTTTATATTTTTTATTCTCCTTGTTGTTCAGTTTATAATACCGTAGAAAATTTGTCGATTTATTTATTTATTTTTTTTTTTAATATGATTTACACTATAAGTAGATGCTGTAAAAAAATGTTCTCTTTTATGTATTTTTTTTTATTCCCAATGAAACCCCGGAAAGACATAAAAATTAGAAAACGTAAGAGAAAAAAAAAAAGAAAAATGTCATCACTGGCTACCATTCCTCAACTACATCTCGAAATCATTGAACTGCCGATAGTCGGCGTTTTTAACAACTGCTTCGTATTCATGTTATTACGTTGGGTGTTCGTGCATAAATTCGCTTCTGTACCTCTATTCTCAGTACATATACATATATATTTTCATAACCCACGTAGCTGCAAGTTTCTATAATCGTATCCCGAACCTGTCTTTATCATGTGACGCATTTTATATGTATATATTTTTTTTTGTGCAACGCAACAATTTGACCTATCCTTAAATATTAACTCTACTCTCAGTATACGCTCTTCGTGTATTGCCCCGCTCTCCTTTGTGCATCGCAAAAAGGTCACTTAACGGATGAAAAGTCAAAGATGTGGTAAAGCAGTACGAAAATACGCGCATTTACGAAATTTAAATGCAAGACAAACAAGAACGCGAGCTTCGGTCGGCCAGGAGATTTACAGCCGAAGGAAGAGAGAAGTGGGTAAATGGGCTACTCTTTCTCTCTCCGACGTTTATTTACTTATTTTTATTTCATTTTATTGTATTTTTTTTTGCGGTGCACAGACGCGAGGCTTCCTCCGCTTTGACGGTGAGTATAGCGCCGAGAGCGCGGAGAAAATAGGCGGCACTACCCTATGAAAGACGCATCGATAACGCAAAATGGCATGGCGCCGCGCCACTTCGCTACGCCGCCTGGCCTTGATCCAGGCTTCCGTGTATCTGGAGCTTTTCGTACTACTGATAAATTTAGATTTAATAAAAAAAAATTTGTGGATTATTATTATTTTTTTTTTTGCCAATTCATTTTCTTTAGTTTGACAGTTTTTATAATTAAATTGCAGTTAAATTTCATCTTCGCGGAGAATCTTTATTACCTAATTAAATTACTTTGAAAATGAGATGAGAAATATCGGTTAAAGCCAAAGTTTTCCGTATAAAACTTTTACTATTAATTTATGCCTCTAATATTCACTGTTGCTGATGATCCATCAAAATTTGATGTGGAATAACATTGGATGTCTTGGAAACGGCATATAATAACGGTACCGCGAACATAAAAAAATTCATTATTGCCCTATGGCAAATAGTGTAGCAGACGGAATGCTCCGAATGGCCTCTTCATTGGCATCGCTGCGTCGTTCGGAGGGAGCGGTTTTTTCCGTACTGTGAAGCGCGACATTGAATACGGAGCAGTTGAAATGACAGACCGCTGTAAAACTATAGACGCAAAAAAAACCGGATCGCCCGAGCGTTAACTTGTTGGGGCCGTTTTGAATGCTGATATAATGATTGTACACTTGACGGACTCTAATTCGGTTTTTTTATCGTTTCGTTGTCTTACAGTTTTTCAACCAATGATATTACTGGATCATATGGCAGAACCAATCCAACTACATAAATAAGAATAAACAGCATAACGGAAGTAACCGAATTAAAGTCCTTCGAGTGTACCAGAAAGATTTCAATGCAGAACTAATATGACCCAACAAATGTAAGCGCACGGAACTCAAACGTGGGACCGTGCACGGTCCTGCCAGGAGCCGCGGTGGTGCGAACGATCGGGCGGTCGTTTTACTATATCTGTACATCCCTGTAAATCTAAAGATGTAAAAATTCACTTAGAAAATGTGAATAGTAACACTTTGTTTTTGAAAGTTCGTCCACTTATGGAATCAGTAGACGCCGTTCGACATAAAAAATGTCAAACTATTACTAGTACTATTAACTAGTAACTAGTACTATTAACTACTAACTAGTACTATTAACTACTAACTAGTACTAGTACTATTAACTAGTAACTAGTACTATTAACTACTAACTAGTACTATTAACTACTAACTAGTAACTAGTACTATTAACTAGTAACTAGTACTATTCACATTTTCAGATTTAGAGTAAATAGAAGAAGTAAAACGACCGCCAGATCCTTCGCACCACCGCGGCTCCAATGCAGGACAGCAGTCCCAAGTTTAAATTCCGTGCGCAGCGCCTCGGAGAACCGCCAACGCGCTTACATTTCGTTGGTTCCGAATAAAAAGGTACCAACTCGAATTCTTGGTGAATAAGAAACCAATTAGGAACCCGGGTGAAGAAAATACCAACTTGGACCCCGGAGATAAAGGTACTAACTTGCAACTCGCGCTAAGAAAGTGATGCACGAGTTGGTATCTTTGTCTCCAGATTCCAAGCTGGTACCTTCTTCACCCGGATTTCGAGTTAGTACCTTTTTCACCTGGGTTCCGAGTGGGTACCTTCTTTACCTGGTTATTGAGTTAATACCTTTTTCATCTGGGTTCCTAGTTGGTACCTTCTTTACTTGGATTTTGAGTTAGTACCTTTTTCACCTGGGTTCCAAGTTGGTACCTTCTTTACCTGAAATTGCACTGAGAAAAAAGTCCAGTTACAGTTACTAAAAGTCCAATAAGTACAACCAAAATACTCCGGCAGGTCGCGTCAATAAGTCGTGTCAAGTGCAGACGACTAGAAAAAACGGTAAGGGCTACTAGCGCACTCTTGCAGCTATACCGGAATCGTCATTACCGGACAGACGAAAGTACCTCGGCGGTAATTAATTCTGTTAGAACGTTGCAATTATTTGAAAAGTTCTAACAGAATCAATTACCGCGGAGGGTACGAGTAAACACACTCCGGTAACAGTTACTGGAGCTTCCGGTTAAGCCAACCAATTTCAGTCTGGTAGACTGGATTAGATCTACTCTAGTAGTCAATACTGAACTTCTTTCTCGGTGTCGTAAATTTTTATTCGGAACCAATGATTTGTTGGCTCATATTAGTTCTGCATTGGAATGTTATTGGTACAACGGTTATTGTGGTATCGAAAACAGTCCCAACAAGTTAGCGCTCAGGTGATCCGGTTTTTTTTTTCGCGTGCATCGACCTGTATATTCACATTACATACTCGTACCCTTTATAAGCGCCTCGCTCTTTTCTCTCTTCTCTTACATTCTCCGCCTCTGTCAGCATCTGTACTATGTCAACAAAACCTTTGCAGCTCGTAATATAAACAACAGACGATCCTCGTTTTTTTTCTGCTTTGTACGTCAACCAGTATAAGGTACGATATGCTCCTCGCTCCACACATTACTGCAAGAACTTTTGTACAAAAGTTTTTACTCGACAATGAATTTTTTTTTTCATCCTCCTCCCCCTCCAACGTTGAGCCATGACGCCGTCTCTCTTCTCCTATCCAAGGAGAGGCGCGTATACGCTCGCTCCAGCCCTCACTTTCCGCAAAGTATAATACTTATATTATCCATGTGAAAAGGAATAGCCACATAGCAATTTTCCATCCAAACTATTTTTTCCTTTCTTCACTTTTTTTTACGCAAATTTCCTTTTTCTTTTTTATCATTGGTTAATCGCTGGAGTTTTCAAGTGCGGTGCCCTGAGTACTTGCCGCAGCGTGTCTTGTACTTTTGGCCCTTGCGTGCTTTTCTCTAGCCTCACCCCTTCCTCCTCCTCCTTCTCCCTTGGATGGTCCTTTCGGCAGGTGCTTGCGATGACCGCTAGTTCATAAAAAATTCCACGATTAATTATTGAAATTCTCGTAAAACCACGGTGAAGATCGATGTAAAAAATAGGTGAAAAAACGTAATTGTGAGATGAACATGTTTACGAGAAAATCGTTAATTTTTATATGAAAAACTCCGTAAAAATAAGGGAGTTAACCAATCATCCAAGATTCTGATAAAAATTAACGGTGATTTTTTTCCGTAAAAATATTCAGTACTACATGTCGTCTCGCGATTATTTTTCCACGAGCTTCGCCGAAAAATTTTATGAAAAAATTCTCTCTGTGTGCCTATAACCGGGGAGTTTATCGCGTGAGGCATGGACCTTGCGTAAACGTTGAGGAGGGATCATCGCGGCGCGTGAATTATCGCGATTACGACGGTCATTTTTCTTCCCTCATTTTATGCGCGTATTATAAGCGGGCACCAACCGCGACATCGCGAAGTCGCTAACGTGCTCTGTTGTATTAGCTTTTGCTCTATGTTTGTAATTGAAATCTGCACCGCAGCTTTTATTCTCGCTCCGATCGCATATATTTTTTAAACATTTTTAATAACGATTTGATTCTCATTTAACACATAAATATGTGAAGTTTAAAATACACTTAAACGATTTATCCTGTTGATTTTATTCAATGCACAATTTATTAAATTTAAATTAGCGAAAGCGTACTGAGAATTAGTGAAGTGTGCTCTACTAAAAGGTGATTTGTGAAGAGCATTTCACTTATTTTTAGCAGCTTTTTACTAATTCAACTTCGAAGGCATAATTTTAACATCTTAACGATTGTCTTTTTTGAGTCATTTGTATTTTATTAAAAATTTTACAACGACAACGTTTCGCCGATTTTTGTCGCTATCATCAAAGTCTCTACTTTGATGGCAACAAAAATCGCTGAATCGTTGTCGTTGTAAATATTTAATAAAATACCATTGACTAAAAAAAAGATACAATCGTTAAGAGATTAATACAATTGATTTCTTGAGTGCATAAATCAACACAATAAAAAGACAATAATAACAATCTCGTCGGTGTCGCAAGCACCAAAAGGCCAACAGGAGCGCTACAGCTTCTTAGAGAAGATGCGACACCTAATGTGCGTGCTTGATCTTGTTTTTGTTTTTATTAATTACCTGTGTGCGTGTGTGTCTATGATATCTGCTAACAAGTCGCAGCAACTGTCTCGATTGCTCTCTGGAACGCTTGTCTCACGTACTACTGTCCACGATACTCGACGCTCCAAAACTCTCTGTCTCTCTCTCTTTCTCTCTCTCTCTCTCTCTCTCTCTCTCTCTCTCTCTCTCTCTCTCTCTTCCGCCTAAAGCGAAGACCGAGAAGACCGCTTTTGTTATTCTCGTTTTTTTTTCGAAAGCGAAAGCGTACAGAGCCGCTGGACGTCGCTTTACAAGAATCGTGTGATAAGTCCGGTGATTTATAAGGGATGAGCTCGGAGACAGAAATTTATAAAAATAGAGATATACATACATGCTATACATACCAGTATAACACTGCGCGACTGCCGTTGCTCACTTTGCGCGCAATAAGATGAGAAATAAACTGTTTACTCACCCTAATCATCCATAAAGGCCACTTTATGAACCTCCGTAGAGCGAGTAATAGCGAGTAATAGTTATTTATGCATCAAGGGAGTAAAATAGGCGATTATAACTGCCTATTACTCTCGAGGTACATATAAAATTTTTCTGCCCTCCGGCTGGAAAGCGCCAACTTCCCTGCCACTGCGCGAGCGGAAGTTGATGCTTTCCGGCACCGTCGAGCAGAAAAATAGTATACATACCTAGCCCTGTATAATAAGAAAGCCTCAGATCACATGTGAGATACTTTCTTATTATACAGGGCTAGGTACGTAATATACTATTTCATCCAAATCATTTAAAAATTTCCACTTTATTCGACAACAATTCAACCCTGCTGAAAAAGATCACATGCTAATCACGTGAAAATTACATGATTATCACGTACAAATCACGCGATTAATTGTCACGTGATAATCACGTGATATTTTGCAGTGACAATCAAGTGATAATCATGTGACAATCACGTGATCCGCATGTGATCTTCATGTGATTTTCACGTGATTATCACATGAAAGTTACGTGATTTTCCAGTTCAAAAAATTAAAAAATTTTCTTAAAAATCATGTGATTATCACGGATCACGAGATTGTCACACGATTATCACTTGATTGTCACCGCAAAATATCACGTGATCTGCACGTGATAATCATGTGATTTTCATGTGATTAGCATGTGATCTTTTTCAGCAGCAAATTTATTGGTGTTTATCTAGTTTAATTGTGTTCAAAGGAAGGTAAAACAAGTGTGCATTAAATAAAATAAGTCTAGAAAAGTATAAAAAGTGTCTACGGAAAGTAAAATGTGTTTTCGAGTAAAATGAGTCTAGCGGGAATAAAGTTAGTCTACCGGGAATAAAGTAATCTAGAGATTAAAATACGGTTTTACTCCCTCTGTGGAGGACAATAAAGTGGACTTTTTTGATGATTAGGTTGAAATTAGTAGATTATACACCTAGGGAGGAAAAATAAAGAATGTCTCAAATACGCAGACGAGTACAGTACGCACTTTACGCGCCGTGTGGAGAAATAGCTATTTATGCACCAAGGGAGTAAAATAGGTGATTATTCCCGTGGGTGAAGTTTGCTGCCCGAGCTTTAGCGAGGTATAACCGCCTATTACTTCCGAGGTATATGTAACGTTTTTCACCTTAATTACTAACAAAAAGGTCACTTTATTATATTACTAGGGGGGCTCCGCCCCCCTGCGCGCTACGCGCGCCAACCCCCATCATTTTTCATAAGTAAGGTTAGGTTAGTT
>JAWWEN010000048.1:1322797-1336801 GCA_035582955.1 Sycophila texana
CGACGAAAAATACATGAGAATATATCTATCTCCTCAAAAGTACAGACAATTTTCCTTTTTTTGTGGGCCTGTGTTATTTTTTCCACATTAGAAATAGGATCACGTAACAGTCACGTACTAAAATTACGGGACAAAATTACATGATAAAATTACCTAATTTGTTACGTAATTTTTTACTCAATTATGTTACATATTTTTGTTACGTATTTTTATCCTATTTGTTATCCTATTTCAAATATGGATAAAATAATCGTTTTCATGCTCAATCCCCCAGTTTAGGTGTTATCATTCACATGATAGTGCCCATTATGGGCCCGATTTCAGGCTATGAACTATTTTTTAATTAAATTACATAAAAATAAATGAAGATCAAAAAAATTACGTAACAAAAATACTATACTCTTTCGAACACTTTTTTTTACGTACCAAATTACCTACTTTTATTACGTAATTTTATTACTTATCAAAATTACGTAAAAAATTTATGTATTTATTTTCAATAGGGTGCGATAAAATGCAGAATCTGCGACGTTTGCACAAACGAAATTTCGATAGGAAGTCAATGTTAAGTCATGAGTAAAAGATGATAATAATAAAAAAAAAACGCTACCGAGTACAACGACAAACGCTGTGTACCGCGTGTGTACCTGCAACCCGTCTATGAGAATATTAGGTATAGTCGTGTTGGCACGTGTAGCACGCCGTCCTTTTTTTTACGAATACGTCATATATACTTATATGCTTAGGATGTAGGATGAGTGCGTAGGAACTTAGGATATAGGCATAGTCTTAAAAGATATCAATCCCACCACGACCCTCTGTGTTTTTCTCTAAAGATCTAATTACTTTTTTTTTATAAATTCAAACGAGTATTAAACGTGTTTCTCTGCTTCATCCAGATACCGCCCTAAAACCCCCCTTGACACAACCCCTTCGTAAACCCCAACTTTTTATTCTTGATTATAAATTTATATGATTTACCTTATTACCAGTTTTTTTTTGCGTAAATTTTTTTCTGCAATCGTTGTCTTTTCTTTAAACTTTGTTTAAACTCCACAACTGTTTATTGAGATGTTTAAAAAGAAAAAAAAATGAACACAAGCACATATGAGAGATGTCAACCGGCCGTGGCACGCATAGTGGTACAGCACTGTTTAATCGTGTCTCTATGAGTTGCCGCGCTGCCTCGTAGCTGCTGAGTCGTTAAAAAGTTACGCGGAACCCTCCCCCACCCCCACACTCCTGTCGTACGGAACGATTTTTTTCTCCGTTTAATCGCGTCCGCGCTGCCAAGTCGAATAAGCCGAGGCTCTTGCCGACCGATTTGTACGACTACAAGCAAACTGAGCCTCGATCTTAAAAGTTATTCTGTTGATCGACATGTGTACTTTGATCATAGCGATAAATATATTTGAGAGAGTAGATTAACTATGACCGCCCCGTTGAAATGAATTTTACTTAAAAGTCATGTACATTGAAAAATAAAAGTAAAAGAAATAATTAAATAAAAAAAAAAAAAAAAATAGCGATTATGCCCACAGTCAAGTGTATTGATGCGAGTGTTGTTATTCTGTTTTTTTCTATCACGTGGTGTAGGCCATATTCGCCAGTTGTATCCCCGAGATTATTGACCTGATCGGGACGCGAAACAAGTATGGCGGCACTTTGAAGAACGAGCGAGGTCGCAGGTGAGACACAAAAAAGCCAAAATAGCTATCCTAAAATTTACATATGATCCTCTTGACACGTGAAAAAAAAAATTATATAATTATCCGCATCCCGAAATCCTTGTTTTTTCAACATTCTTTCTCTGTCTCTTTCTTTTCTCTCTTAGCTCTCCTTTTGTACTTCAATTTACCAAATCACCAATCATGTACCTCGAGACACGGACATAACACGTGTCGAGGAAATTTTCCTGTATATCGAACATTATTTGTGTGCCTGATATGTCTTTTCTTAAAAATTTAATCGTTAATTACACTTTTATACCTTAACAATCATCATATATTATATATCATTTACATCACTTTGTCATCACTTTGTCACCCTTATTCAGTGTTTAACATCCTTCAGAATTGACAATCCCTGTGAATCATTAACGTTTCCTTAATAATAATAAGCAGGAATATTTTCGTTAATTACCATAAACAAACAACAATCGCACATGTTTTGCCAGCTCTGTGGTTTTTAACTGTGTTGCGTATCTTATAGTGGCCGGTGAATTTAGCAATGCTCAGAATCGCTGAATTAATTAAGCCGACTCGTGAGCCGCGAGTGCACTAGTTTAGCATTAGTGAAATCCTTACCAAAGCCTGGGAAACCCAACTCACTGTTGAAAATTCTTTTAATGTAAAATAGTGAATTTAAAGTTTGATTATTATTCTAATTGTTGTATGTTTTCATGTTTCATTGTCGTTTAACACTTTGCTCTCTTCTAAATCATTTTATCAATAATCTGTAACCTCTTTTACATGTCTAACTGTTAAATTGCTTCTATACGTATATTTTCTGTATTTTAAACAAAGTAATAAAAATGGATAAACTTATACATATGACGTTGTAATGAAAATATTAATATTACTATATAAAATATGATGATAAACTGTTTTCAACGGTGTTCCCTTCCCAACTATTCTTTCTTCCCAATCTTCATCCATACTTGTGCTCCGTGAGTATCGGCAGGTCCGAGCAGCCTCGTAAAGAAGTTTTCATCGACTCACCAGTTCGGAAGTCTGGACCTGCTGCTACTCAGCATCTATGTTCGTGTATCGAAATGTGCTGTAAAACCACCGCCTAAGCATTTTGACCAGTGAATCAAGGATAATCCTTAAACACGCCACAAGAACCTTGCATCGTCATACCGAGCAATTGCAAGTCCCAGTCACCTTTCTCTCGTCCGATCCTCTTTGTTTCACTCTATGCCTCATCTCGAAGTTTGCTGTGTGTATAAAACCCACCATTACACCCACACACACATACACACACGAAGACTTTGTATACCCACTCAGCAACTGATGTTCGCTTGTTTGTTCACACTCACTCACGTACAGACTCCGAAACATCGAGATACTCACACAGAGTCACACGTACTGTCCGCACTCGAGACAAATACCGCTTTACCCTTTGCCCGCAAGCCATCGTCGCGCTTTCAACTGAAAATCGTCTTCTTTGTACACTCGACGGACTTTAATTTGGTTACTTCCGTTTCGTTGTCTTGTAGTTTTTCAACCAATTATATTACTTGATCTTATGGCAGAACCAATCCAACTACATAAGTAAGAATAGACAGCCAAACGGAAGTAACCGAATTAAAGTCCTTCGAGTGTACGTAGCCTCTATTGTAAAGTCTGATACGAAGCAAGTGGTATTTACCTCGCGAGCTGCGCACAGAACTGTCAATGTCCAGCATGCCATCCTGCAAACTTCCAAACTTTGAATGCATCAATCGATCTATATATAAATATATATTGTTGTAACCACGTCAGCGTTTATTGACAAAGGGTATATTAGGTTCCTTGGTGTTTTATTTTTATTTTTTTATTTTTTTCACAGAAAGCATTTGGATACTATTCGTGTGCGAGTCCTAAAGACCCACTTGTTTAACTGTCAAATTAATAGACTGTTTGATCATCGTGAGCGTAAATAGTAATTTTTGTGTGTTTTTTTACATCGATGTCGAGGTCTATACCATCCAAAGTGACTTTCTCTAAGCTCATTACCAGAGTAGACTCTATACATATCACAAACTTGCATATTGTGTATATACATTTTTAATAAGTACCAGATCTGCAGCTGAGTTAGACCCAGGGTGGGAGGGAGCTAATCCGTATTTCGTTCTCGTTAACTCATCGTTAGTTTTATCATCATAAATAAAAAGAAAAACACAGCAAACCTGTCAATGTGCTAATAATAAACGATCTTGTGCAGATTTTGATGTACAGTTTGTCGAACCACTCACGCGAGAGAGCTATATACGAAATTCTCTACATGTCCGGTTCGACTGATTGGTTCTCTTTTCTTTTTATATATAGATATCTGTGAATGTAAATTCTTCGTGTCTCTCTGTAATACTCATGCACATATATAACATTCAGCGAGCGATCGATCGAGTCAATTCGACGACCAGTTCGGTCGAGCTATAATCTAACGAACGAAGTGAGGTGAACATATCAGGCTCGCGCAGATCGAGCCTGCGACGCCGAGCGGTGTATCAGATGGAGAAAAGGCAAACTGAGCAGGCGAATGAACGAAGCCGAAGAGAAAACAGAAAACACCTCAGACACGTTAGGTCGGTGCATCTCCGTCTATACGAACCATGTGTACGCGGTACTCCGCGTACGAGCGCACCGGGGATTGTGATATGGTCGCACGTACTCTCTTAATCGCCTAAAGAAATGTAAGATCCATTAAACATCAAAAAGTGACGTATCAAAATTATGGCACTTTTTAATACGATTTAAGATAAAAAATCTTTTGTAAATATTAAAAAGATTTGACTTCTAAGGTATATTAAGGCAAATTTAAGATTTGTCCGTTATGATTTTCGTAGATCTTTTTTCTAAATATCTTTTCCCCAAAAGTTTAATAAATTTAAAATGAGAAAAAAAATATTTTTTGCTCCGAGATTTAAACCGGCGCTCTTAGGGGCTATGCACGGAAAAAAGGAATAGGAACAATAAGGAACAGATATAAGAAAATACATTGTTTCTATATCTATATATATGAAACAGAGAATGACCTTGAAGAAACACCTCGCTGTTCCTTATAAATACAGATATAGAAGCAATGCATTTTTCTTATATCTGTTCCCTATTCCTCCTATTCCTTTTTTACGTGCATAGGCCCTTAAGATTCCGAGATACTTTATTTTGTTAATTTTAGTAGAATAAAATGTAAATATAACAAACATAACCAAATTCTATTAATTCGTTCACATGTTTTAATTGAAATTTAAATTCATTAAAATTTAAATTTATTAAATTTTTGGAGAAAAAAATATTTAGAAAAACAAATCTTAAGCAAGATCTAGAAAAGGTCTATGAAAATCATAACGGAAAAATCTTAAATTAAAGATCTAAAATAGATCTCAAAATCTTTTAATATTTCCAAAAGATTTTTTATCTTAAATTGTATTAAAAAGTGCCTTAATTTTGACACGTCACTTTTTGATTTCTAATTGATCTTACATTTTTTTACGCGGGTTAATTCTCTTTTTCTCTCATTCTGCATTCAGTTAGTCCCGACTCTTCGCTAGGAATTTTTACGACGCGGGAGCACACTTATGCGAACCTTCGATCGTCCAACTCGCTCGCGCCTCTCTCCTATTCTCTCTCTCTCTTTCTCTTATTCTCTCTCTCTCTTATCTCTTATCTATCCTGTCAGCCTCGTGGCCTCGCGCCGGAAGGAAAACGAGCAAACGCGCGCACCGTCCATTTCTCCGATTCTCCTATTTATACTCAGACTCGCGGGATTCGCGACTCGTCCCTTAAGAAAATATTCTGTAGGATCGCCTATAGGCTCTCTATAGGATGCCTATAAGCAATCTTATAGGAAACCTTGAATCCTATAGGAATCCAATAGGACACCTTGAAACCTACAGTAATCCTATAGAAAACCTTGAAACCTATAGTATTCCAATAGGAAACCTTGAATCCTAAAAAGGAATCCTATAGGAAACCTTGAACCCTATAGGAATCCTATAGGAAACCTTGAATCCTGTAGGAATCCTATAGGAAACCTTGAATCCTATAGGAATCCTGTAGGAAACCTTGAATCCTATAGGAATACCACAGGAAACCTATAGGAAATCTTAAATTCTATAGGAATTCCTACAGCTTTTTGGCGCTAAAAGTCCTACAGGATTTCCTACAGGTTTTCCTACAGAATTTTTTATAGGATTTTTTTTCCTATAGGTGTTCCTACAGAATTTTGTATAGGATTTTTTTTCCTATAAAAAGTTCGGTAGGAAAACCTATAGGAAATCCTGTAGGTTTTTTAGCGCGAAAAAGTTATAGGAATTCCTATAGAATTCTTATAGGATTTCCTAAAGGATATTCATGCCTATAAGATTTCCTACAGGATATTTTCGTAAGGGGTATATCCTATTGCGCTTTTTTTCTCCGAAAACGACGAGCTCTCTACGCCGTTTTCCTCTTGATGCGCGTCATTCTGCGATTTTGATCGTCGCGGGCGTGCGCAAGATCGGCCGACCAAGTACATCGTGCACACACGTTTCACAAGATGTAGAGCGGGCAGCATGGAATGAAAAGCGTATGTCTCTCTTCTTTCAATTTTTTTTTTTAAGTGCAGTCGAAGCAAAGCGTTTATATTGTTATACTCATTTTATACCATTTTTACGTAGTAGTAAGTAGATATTGCAATAATAATAATAATAATAGAAAAGAAAATCACGACTCGTTGTGATAATAACAACAGTCAGCACCAAGAGATACTCTTTTTGCTCTTTCCCCATTCGTCCGCAACAAAGAGAAGTAGATTTTGCAAAGGCATTGGAACTTTTTTAAGCCTTAGAGGACTTGCTTGGTATTTATATTGTTCTTTATTTACTTAATAGCGACTCAAAGTAGATTTAACTTCTTACCTTTCTTACCTTTTTTAAGTACTTCATTCTTTTTTTTTCATATTGATGTACAAAATGCTTGCCAAGTTCGTATACACACCACACAAATGAGCCTGCACTCATTCTATACAAATCACCTTTTTTTCTTTATCTGTTTGAATCTAATACTCAGCTGAGCTCATATTGAACGAATTGTTACTTATTACTGTATTTGTATGAAGTTAATTTTTTACCTTTACGTAGTCTGTCACCAATATTAACCTGCATGTAAGTAGAATAACCACATTAGGTGCCACGGTAGTTGTTCGATTAATAAGTAGTCGATACTAATATGACTCACTCCAAAAAAAAATCCTATCGCATTATCCCGGTAAGTTAGTCTTGTTATCCATCAGAACCTGCGTGAAGAAAAATGTTCGACATTTATTCCCTGCATTTTTCTTCACGCATTATTGCTTACGCTTTTGATTGGGAAGAGATCCATCTTCGCAGCAAAAGTTAAATTTCTCATTGAGAAGAATTTGTTATCTTGAAGTGCAGAACAATAAAATCATTGTTGTATAAATTTATTTTATTTACATATGCATAAACTTTATTGGCTTTAAGATTTTTTTTTAAAAGAAAAAGATTGATAAGAAAAAAAATGGACGAATAATATGTTATTCTTGTATTGAGAGAGCAGACTAAAATGGTAACAAATCGATGTCCCAATTTGTGTGCATTCTTCTACTAAGTTTCTGTCTTTCTTTCTATCTCCACTTTTCTACTTATTTCTACTCATCTCTATCTTTTCTCTCTCTCTCTCTCTCTCTTTCTCTTACTATTGTTGCTCAAACCAGTCTTTATTAATGTTGTGCAAAAGAAAAATACAGATAAAGTCAAAGTTAACTCGAATGTTTAGAGTGACCAATGGACAATAAGAAACTTAGAAAGAGAGAGTGTTGTAAAATTATTTCTGTAAACATGTAAAACTTAAATGCTTCTATAGTAACTCTCTGAGAAAATACAAGACAAATCTTCTTAAACGACAGTATCGAGTGCGCTACTATACTGTCACTTGAGATTACAACGCTTTCAAAATTGTTGTTGCAATCAATGCTCTTTTCTTCGAGATATATCCAATGTAGAATAAAATATCAGCGTCAGAAAGAAAAAAAAACAAGTAAAAAAACATAAAATAATGTTTACCAATATCACGATCTAATATGTACTTTGTGTTTGTCAGACACATTGTTGTGTGCGGTCACATCACCTACGAGTCCGTCTCACACTTTCTCAAGGACTTCTTGCACGAGGACAGAGAGGATGTCGACGTGGAGGTCGTTTTCTTGCACAGGTACGCCACTAGTAATAACATCTCCTAACTTTAAGTGAAAAGCTACGAGACTTGCTGGGGAGTAACGTCTTGATTGATAAAAAAGGACTTCCATTAGTTTCTTGGATAGGTTTTGAATATATGATGAGTATAATACTTTCAGATGTACGAGATTAAATTGACTTGCATCAGATAAAACTTACTAAATTTAATGGCAAGTTGCGAAACTTTAATCTACTTAAGGGGACCAGTCTGAGTTTATTTCACTAAAAAACAATTTTTTACACACTGCGCGTACCGTGAGTACTTCACGCCCTCCCGGCGGGCAGTAAAGAACCCGCTGCACGTGCCTCGTGTAAAAAAATTCTCGGCTTCGCCTCGAGCGACAATTTACATGCGATCTGAGACATTCTTTACTTTTCCTCCCTTGGTGCATAATCTAATATTAATATTTAATAACTGTAAAAATTGTATTTTAAATTTTTAATGATCAGATCTTTTTATACTTGTTTTATATGTCATATTAACACATTCAAAAAGTTCTTTTAGTGCTCATGGCCTTTTGAACTACGCACCCATGAATATCTTATATTTTTAATTTGTCATTTGGTTGCCATACCTTTTCTTAGCTAATTGGTGTATTCCCGAATGGAAACAAAAATCGTACGCTTGAATACATTTTAGAAGATTACTGCGTGTAACCGTACGTTTTCGTACGATTCCGTACGATTTAGTTACAATTTGGACGAATTGTACATAAACGCACGGAAACGTACGGAAACGTATGGAATCGTACGGATCCGTAGAGAATCGTACGGAATCGTACGACGAATGAACAGCAACAGATAAAAGTATATACAGGAATGAGAAAACGTACCGAAACGTACCGAAACGTACGGCAATGTAAGTAAGTGTTTAAAAATATACAGCAATGTACAGAAAAATGTTCGCAAACATACGCAAACATACTAAAAGTTACGAAAATATGCGGCATCGTACGACATTCTACGCAAAGCTACATCTATCAAAAAAATTTCTATATAACAATTTTTTTTAGTTTCGAATGTATTTCTAGCCGACTGTACGGAAATATACGGAAACGTATATTTCCGTACGTGTCCGTACGTATCCGCATATTTCCGTACGTGTCCGTACGTTTCCTTATATTTCCGTACGTGTCCGTACGTTTCCGTATATTTCCGTACCTGTCCGTATGTTTCCGTATATTTCCGTACGTGTCCGTACCTTTCCGTATATTTCCGTACGTGACCGTACCTTTCCGTATATTTCCGTACGTGTCTGTACCTTTCCGTATATTTCCGTACGTGTCCGTACGTTTCCGTATATTTCCGTACGCGTCCGTACGTTTCCGTATATTTCCGTACGGTTCCGTACGATTCGGTACTTTATTGCGTAAAGCACTATACGAAATGTCCAAATTGTAACAGTAACGTACGCAAACGTACCGAATCGTACGAAAACATACACTGCTGTACTTATATGTACTAAATCTTACAATAAATTACGAGTATGTACTTCTTTTTTTTTCATTCGAGTTACTAACTATTTTTTAAGCCAAAAGTATTTTACTAGTGTAGTACTACAGATTTAACGGATTACTTTTTTGAGATATAAAGAATTACTAATTATTAGATACGCTTATGTGTAAAATATTAATAATTATATAAAGAAAAGTGAATGTTTCGAGCATAGCATTTACTCTGGAACTTTTGTTTGGAATTCCAATCCGTTGAGTCCATAAAATGGTACGTAAAGAATATAATCCTAAAGTTTCAAGAAGATTGAATGGTCAGAAGCTGAAAAATCCTGCGGCAAGCAAATAACAAAGTAAAAATATAAGATATTCATGAGTGCGTAGTACAAGAGGCCATGAGCACTAAAAGAACCTTTTGAATGTGTTAATATAAAAAATAAGTATAAAAAGATCTGATTATTAAAAATTTAAAATAAAATTTTTACAGTTAATAAATATTAAATTGTTTTTTAGTGAAATAAACTCAGGCTGGTTTAATTTAACATAATGAATACTTTAAAGCGAAATCCAGCAGTAGATTAGATTTTATTTTAAGCGACGTGAAACATTTTCATGGATATTATATTACTGTTGCATACTTTTAAAAGCAAAACTGCGTGAAAGATGAAAGGAATATATAGGGACTAGCGAAAACGACAAATGTAGTCCGGAAGAGGCTATAGTCTCGCGAACGCATACGACTACTGTACCTTTTCGACTATGAGAGAGCAAACGAGCGAAAAAAAGTAACTCGCGCAGAGTAAAAGTTCATCGCTGATAACGCGAGTGACTCTATTTTTTGTTGTCGCTCTCGTTTCAAAAAAAGCTTAAAAAAGCCGTCTCCTACCGCGAGAGATTAAATTTAATCGCGCGCGTAACTTCTGGCGTGGCGCGTCACTGTATGAAACTCTATTCGCGACCAAACTGAATAATAATTGCAGCGCATCGTTTGGCCAGTATTAACGTCAGCATAAATCTAAAAAAAATATTCAATTTCTAACGGTTTCATCTCGACTCGATGCACAGAAATTTTCAAAGCTGTTTTTAACCGTTCCCACCGCATTGAGAAATTGTAAAATTTATAATTCATATCATAAATGATATTTCATACTCACAATTTCTGAAAGAATTAATAAAGTAACACCATATGTTTGCTTCAGTGTATTATAAAATAATTTATTCTTTGTCTGCACGACATTTGTGTGAAGAGTTTAATAATAAGGAATAGTTGGGAAAACAAAGCAACCAAGTGCTCGAAATGAGAAGACTAGACAAAGGAGAAAATTAACTCGATTTATCATCGGTTGTGTAAAGAATAGTTGGCCTGTGTTTGCAGGAAGGAGCCCGATCTCGAATTGGAGGGCCTCCTCAAAAGGCATTACACGACCGTGGAGTTTTTTCAGGGCACCATGATGAATGCCGTGGATCTGGAACGCGTGAAGGTACCCTCGAAGCCCTAAGCCCCGCGCGATCCTACATCATCCAACATTACACGCGACATTTTTACAGTCCTCTTTAACAACTTAACACGTACCTTTTGAGATATTCGAGAAGGGATGTGCAACTTTGGCGAGAGTGCATTTCGCTGTCTTCTCTTCTACTCTCAGATTTGAAATTTGTAGTATATATATAAATATTACCCCTGCTGAAAAAGATCACATGTTAATCACGTGAAAATTACATGATTATCACGTGCAGATCACGTGATTGTCACGTGATAATCACGTGATATTTTGCGGTGACAATCAAGTGATAATCATGTGACAATTACGTGATCCGCATGTGATCTTTACGTGATTTTCGCGTGATTATCACATGAGTAAGAGAATTTTTTTTAAATTTTTTGAACTGAAAAATCATGTGATTTTCATGTGATTGTCACGTGTCAATCGCGTGATATTTTGCGGTGACAAGCACGTGATTATCACGTGATTATCACATGAAGATCACATGAAAATCACATGAAAATCATATGATTATCACGCGATTTTTCAATTAAAAAAATTTTAAAAAAATTTTCTTAAAAATCATGTGATTATTACGTGATTTTCATGTGATAATCACGTGAAAATCACATGAAAATCACATGCGGATCACGTGATTGCCACATGATTATCACTTGATTGTCACCGCAAAATATCACGTGATTATCATGTGATCTGCACGTGATAATCAAGTGATTTTCACGTAATTAGCATGTGATCTTTTTCAGCAGGGACGAATAATACGCAATGCTAACGTTTTATCGAAAAATGTTTGAACTATATTTGAATTGCTTTCATTAATCGGTTATTTAAGTCACGGTGCACATTGAACTTTGACGAGTTACTCTACAACAATTTGAAATTCTTAAGAATGTAGAATCTCTACATATTTAAGTCCCAAATTTTTTATAATAAAATTGAAACTTTAGATTTTTTAGCGAAGCGCAGTTTCGCCAGCGCCCTCCCTGCTGTCTCCTCTTCCCGAAGAGAAGCCACCGATCGTTCCTTCTGCCATTCTTTAACCATCGCGAATCCACCATCCGCCCACGTGTCGGGCAGCAAATAGGTTCTTCAAATCCTGCGTACATATACTGTCTAGGTCATATTACCGACACATTCGACTGCTGGATAATGAATAACTCTGCGGGTCGATCGATCGATGATATACCCTGGCATCTCCTTTGGTTCCTTCCGCTTCCCGACTCTCTCTCCGTAGTAGCAGCGCGCTTTTGCCAATCGATCGGTTTTTAAATCGGAATGTCGCGAGACACTGCGCGAGTCCATCTGCTCCTTGTACATTCTTTAAGCAAACGATCATTGCAGTTCTTTTAAATGCTTTTTTTTTCTTGCAAAATTCTTCCAATGACATTCGCTTGGATATCCTTGAAGGAAAATATAGAAAACGCTTCACTGAGAAAAAAATTTAGTTGGCTCAACGATTGGCGCTGTTAAAGTTGTTATTTTGACAGCGACATCTTTGATTGAACGGAGGTATCGTTAAGATAATAAAAGACTCTGTCAGAATAAGCTCTACGCTGTTAATTTAAAAGTGATGCTATTCAATTCAATTAACAGTGTAATTATTAGATTAACAGTGGGATTGTTAAATTAACAGCTTTCTTCTGTTGGAAATTTTTTTTTCAGTGCTGGGGCTACCAATGAGAACTAGCGTTTTATCGATTAAACAGCTCGACTTATATATTAGATTATACTCGTTAGTTAAACATGATATTTATAGTTTCTTTTATTATGCATATGCTTACATTACATTTGTTACATATGATTACATGAAAAATGCATTATTAAGTAGATGTATGTATAATATTCGCTAGACTCAAGTAGGATTGTTTATATATAAATATTTTTTTCATTAGAGCAAGGCAATATACGAAATCTAACTGTTAGAAAAATGAATCCGCCCGATTTTTTTTTCAAAAAATCGTTAAAGGTTTGAAAGACAATTAAACGGAAAAGTAATAGTTTATAGTAACTTATCTCAAAACTTTTTCTCGCACATCTCGCTTCAATGCTTGTCACTATTACGATAACTATTAGGCGTTGAAAACTGAACTATCGAGATCACGTACCTCTCACAAATCAAACTATCGACTTAATGTCTAATCTTAATCGATTCCTTTTTTTTTCTTATAACCATAGGATGATGGAATTTACATGGGGTTCAAAAGAGAATTCGGAATTTTAAATTTCGCGCGATTTCGAAAGCGAAACGTACAACTCCAGCGGCGATTACCGTGAACCTATCTGTCATGTAGAATTTACATGAGTCGTTGGTAATATTTACTGTAGATTGGTCAAGTAGCGCCACCATCACGTAAAAAGTACATGACAAGTGAGGTCCCTGCTGAAAAAGATCACATGTTAATCACGTGAAAATTACATGATTATCACGTGCAGATCACGTGATTATCACATGCTAATCATGTGATATTTTGCGGTGACAATCAAGTGATAATCATGTGACAATTGCGTGATCCGCATGTGATCTTCATGTGATTTTCACGTGATTATCACATGAAAATAACATGAAAATCACATGATAATCACATGATTTTTAAGAATAGAATTTTTAAGATGAAAAAATACTTGAATTAAGCATTAATAATTTTTATTTTTAAAAATTTTCAATTCGATTATCACATGAAAATCACATGAAAATCACATGATTATAATGTGATTTTTCAGTTCAAAAAAATTTAAAAAAAATTTTCTTAAAAATCATGTGATTATCACGTGATTATCACGTGCTTTTCACTTGATTGTCACCGCAAAATATCACGTGATTATCACATGACATGAAGATCACATGAAAATCACATGAAAATCACATGAAGATCACATGAAAATCACATGAAAATCACATGATTATCACGTGATTTTTCAGTTCAAAAAATTGAAAAAAACCGCTGCCAATAGATTGGCACATAGCTTCCTCCAACTTAATTTGATACTTCCTTTTTTAATTTAATAATAAAATAATCTATTTCATGTAAAATTCTTTATACACGAGACGATAATCTCTTCACCGAACATGTATCGTACTGTATTTTATAGCACTCGGTGCAAAAAACGC
>JAWWEN010000048.1:1336901-1356376 GCA_035582955.1 Sycophila texana
ATATAAATTTTATTATAATTTTTAATTTTCAAATTTTTTTTCAAAAAAAAATTTTTAGGTATAAACCCCCCTTAAGGGGTTAATGTGCAATCTATTTAGCACCTAGAAGTTTTCAAGAAACGTTGCATTTTTTCAAAAAATTCCATCAGAATTAACTATCATCGGGTGTACATATGAAGACATTAAAACACTTTAAAATTAGTTTAAGCATGTATGATAATAATTTATCCTATTTTGATCGTACATTCATTGTACGACTTTTAAACATTTATTTTGATCGATAATAAGCTTAAATAGGGCAGTCAGAGAGTAAACGAACTAACCCCCTGTTAGGGGCAAACGACCTTATTCGCTATGTTTGCTTCACTGTAATGGCCCAACGAGTTAATTCTACTCCACAGCAGTATACAACGAAATGTATTAGTGGCCTTAATAAGTTAACAAACTTTTGCACCTAAACGTATAGATTTCAATTTCACAGATTGATGCAAACATTCAAACCGCGTTTTCTCAAAAACTCGAAAAATTTACATAGGTCGTTTTCCCTCTAAGCCACAGATATATAGCGACAAAGGATTTCTAGTATAATCGGCGTAGTCGAAGTGAAAAGTGTCGTTATTCTCGGACGATGATTGTTGCTTGTGTGTTAATGCTCCTCTATTTCTGCCTTTCTTCTTCTTTGAGCAACCTCCAACGTAGATGTCTGTCTCTTTGTGTCTCCTCGCGCCTACATGTATACGTATGTATACATCACTCAGCGATCCGTCATAATCGGCGCGCCGCGTCCTCGTCTCAAAGACACCCTCGAGACGATCTCTCGCATCCAGCCTACGCCCCTTTCCTCTTCTTTCCTCTTTGAGCCTCTCACGGATGTATGGTCTGCGGCCTTCCCTCTTTGTCAGTTCTATTATATCCTACGAATTTTTTAAGCTTCGTCGAACCGTCGATTATTGTACACATGTGTACAAGGTCCTCCCTCCTTTTATACATATATTCAGTCACTTTAAGTGGGTGTGTGAATATCCTCTCCTTCCGAGGTCATGCATATATGCAGCACGCACCCGTATTTTATTCGTTTGCCGGAGATTCAATACCCTCCTGATCCGTCTATCGCGGGGGATCAAAGCTTGTGGTGTAACCATGTTTCGCTCGTAAAAAAGGTCGTTTTTAAACATCAATCGACGATCAAAGTTAAAAAAAAGAAAAGAATGACGATTTTCATTTGTCACCCCGATGCCTTCGGCTCTCGCGCCTTTAAAAGCCAGTGTCACCCCTCAATCGCGAGGACACTTCAGCAGCTTAAAAACCGCAGGCTTCGCCTCTCGTTGACGTGATCAATACGTGTCTTCTCGTCTTCTCACACGACGCAGCTTAAGACGACGTGAAAAATCGCCTCACACGAACACACGAGTCCACTTGTAAGATACACGAACGAGACGGAGCTGGGGAGAAGCTGCACGGGAGCCTGGGGCCCGAAGCCGTCTATGGGTAAGTGCTGCGGAGTTAACGGAGGTGCAGCTTCAATGTTTAACGGGCGGCGGCTTTAGAAAAGGCGAAGTTTAATTAGCAGTGATAAAAAAAGGACGATCCCCATTGCCAGAGATGCCAAGATGGCCCAATATCGGTGAAGTATTGGCTACTTAAATGTTGCTGGCCGATGCTGGACTAGCGTTTATCCAGCGCTGGAATGATAAGATCGGGCAGGCGTAGTGTAGCGTAGCCAAAAAGTTTTAACTGTTATTTTGATTTAGCAATGACGCGTAAAGGTTTCAAAGTTGGTTTTCTTGCAAATTATTATTAGTATATTACGAAACGAAAACTGTCGCACGAGCTGAATAATCACATACGCACCAGTTTCATACGATATTTTCTAGCACAAGAGCCGATAATTGGCATTAAATTTGCCATTTTGAGGTTAGAGTGATATAAAGGTAATTATTAACGTGCTCCAATTTATTTTGTTTCGTTTTCATAATTTAATTAGTTTAATCCTGATTTGAAATAATTATTCTTCGTAGTAAATATAGTAAGTTTTTTAATGAAACTTGATAGAATATTTCTAAACTTTAATAAGTATAGAATTATTAAATAAATGTAAGTTTTATCCTTTAACTTTATGCACGGAGAGAAATTTTTTAGAAAAAATTACAATACGTACAGTAAACCGAGTCACATTGACCAAATGAAAAAATTTAACAGACTAGCGAGCAAAAATTACTAGAGTTATATAAAAAATTACCAAAGTTATAGCAAAAATTACTAGTTATATAAAAAATTACTAGAGTTATAGCAAAAATTATTAGAGTTATATACAACATTACTAGAATTATAGCAAAAATTACTAGAGTTATAGCAAAAATTACTAGAGATACAGTTAAAATTGCAATACTGTATAGTAAAAATTAGTTAAAGTCTAGTAATTTTTGCTCGCCAGTCTGGTACCTTTTTTTATTTGGCTAGTTTGTGAATCACTTACAAGTCAGTATTGTAATTTTGCTATAATTCATGCATTTCTCTCTATGCATGAATTTATAAATGATTGTTACCTCTTAACCTCTTAACTGGTAAGGCTTTTATAACTTTTCGTGCCAAAACTGGTAGCCACAAATACTATGCTTAGCTGTAAAAAATATTATTTTTAGGGGTTTAAATTCATTACGAAATATCGAGTTATCCAAATATGTGCATATATTATGACACATAGCCAGTTTTGGCACGACTTCTTTTTGTGCATATATGTTACATAGCCAGTTAAGGGGTTAATTTGTTTTATCTACGAAGTCAAGATGGTTGAGTGTTTAAGAATACGGACTTCAATGATAAAGGCGCAAGAATTTTTTTTATACTTTCCCGGTTTTGCATCGATTAATTTTTTTTTATTTTCGTTTATTACCAACATTTAAGAAAATTTTTTGAAAACTTTACTTTTTAATATTTACGAAATGACGAATAAATATTGGAACCTTGTACTGGCCCGTCATTGTTACCCATTAGTAGGCCCGTTCTTATCACTCCAGTAACGAATAAGTAATGGCCCAACGGTGGTATGCAGTACTGGCGAGCATTGGCAACGGTACTGATTAAATGCTGGGCCGTATTAGCTTTCTTCCATGGAGACTTCGCTAATTTTGCGCCATTCGCGCTTTTACGTACATTTCATCTCTCTCTCTCTCTCTCTCTCTCTCTCTCTCTCTCTCTCTCTCTCTCCTTTGGCTCATTTTAGCGAGTCGCCGAGTTCTGAATCGCGCCTCCTTTTCATTTCTAAAGCTGCCGCGACACGTAGATGTTCAGAATTTTTATCTCGATTCACCAGGGGTCTGCATCAGATGGTCCGAAATGAATGCACACGAGCAGATGGTGCAGATTTATTTCGCTCTGTCACGCACCCTACTTTGTATCTAATTTCACGTTTGAGTAGTTTTGGCTCTTTTTTATTTTCAAAAAGCTCGAAGACGGAAGTTGCAGGAGGAACCCTATAAATGGTGGTTGAATCTACCGAGGTTGGTGATATATATGTATATATATCAGTAAAGTATAGTTCGTTACAATATTAGATCTAATTTTATTCGTCGCATGCTATGAGAAGTATAGAGACGACACATGATGTGTAATATTATAAGATGCTCGAACTGTAGCGATCCAGGGTACAATCGCGTGATCAGATTTTTTTTGGTAACCAGAATATAACTATACAGCGGTGTGCGTCTGCATGACTAATACTCTGGCCACGTGATCGATCACTGCCAGAATTTGATCCTGGATCTAATTGCATGCGTTGCTTATTGACGTAACAATGAGGGATATTTTGTTCAGGTAGGGTACATAAAATTAACGAGCTTTGTTCACTTGATCCAAAACTCCTTGACCATGTATAGAACGCACCGACCGGACCTTAATTATTGTGAAAGAACAGACCTTAACGAATAATTGGACTGCAAATTTCATTGATGATTGACGGAAAATTTATTCTTAAAGCCGAGTTAAATTTTCCATCCCACTAATGAGCAACTGACGCGCGCGACGTCTGTACAGATAAAAATAAGAGTCGATACAGCGCTGAATTTGCATTGGACCGATATTGCGTCGCGATACGATTATGTCCTATATGGAAATGACGGTCTGTTCTCGAGCCGCGCGCCCTTGTACAAAAAGAATCTTACCGACCGCATAACCTGCCCCATCTATCGACCTTCCCCGACTACATCTTCTTTCACTTTCACTCTCGACCAGACCCGTACACGAGCCCTATAATCCCGGTCCATGTACATAATATGACATACCAGACCCGACGACAAGAAAATAGAGTGCAGAGCGGGACGTTTGTTAAAAAAAATCGACGTGTCCGTATGACGTTTTAGGTCCACGAAGCGGACGCGTGCCTGGTTCTGGCCAACAAGTATTGTCAGGATCCAGACGCCGAGGATGCAGCAAACATTATGCGCGTCATCTCTATCAAAAACTACTCGGATGATATACGCGTTATCATACAGTTGATGCAATATCACAATAAGGTAAGATTTTTTTTCCATAAATTATAATTATTTTGAATATTATGACAATCAATTCAAATCCAACGAAAGCAGAATGTATTGTATAATTAAAAGTTAATCAAGTTCAGGTGTGCAATACTCTCATAAATGTATCGATCAATGCCACTAATGAATGTAATATGAGCGAAAAGTGTTCAGCAAACTCCACAATATTCTGTTTTATTACCGAAAAACTTCCTGAAGTGGTGTAATATGCTCTTTAATATTATTTGCATATTCATGATTAAATATGCGTATCGGTTGGTTTCTGTTGCATAATTTCTAGCTTGAACGAAGCAATAATGCATATGTACGCTGGATTAGTTAAATTTTTAGCTGAACCAGATCAATATTTTGCTCTAATCAGCAATATTGTCATTGCTACTTTGGTTAAGTGTATTCGCTAAAAGTCAATTACCTGACATAGGTGAAATATTTTGCCGCGTTAGTCAATATTAGTAGCTAAAACGCAGTAAAATTCATATCGCTGTAACTGTTTTCCCTGAAACCAGCTTAGAATATCCTTGTGTAAATTATCGGAATTACCTGGATTACCCATCCAATTCTGAATGGATCCCCCAATTACGTCCCACTTTGGGTTTTCGTGACGGGATTCCAATCAGATTTTTGAAAATTGCCCAGTTACGATCCAATATGGGTTCTATAATAGGATTCTAACCGGTTATCCCCACTAACCCAGGTTTGGAAAATTTATCAAATATTGAATTATTAAATAAAAGAAAAACAATAACTTTTAATTAGAAAAAGTACTGCTTAAAGTGCGCAAATCGATTTTAAGGATGTTCTATACTAAATCAAAAGTTCTTCGAGATGGTTGAAACTTTGGGAAGTTGTAAATGGAAGTAATATGAACCCTATCCCAAAATATCGAGATCGGTTTCCAGGCAAATTTTTATAAACGAGAGCTTTGAAAATGTCATTTTTAACATTGCTCTTATGGGAATGCATGAACACTTTGCCACTATTTATTCGATATCAGTTATAATTTATCTATCATCGAATTCAAAATTTGTGAGCTTGTAGTAGGTCACATTATTACAAACATTCGAACGGTGTATTAAAGTAAAGGGTTGCCAGGCATTTTATTGAAATATTTAATCGAAAAATTGATCATATTTGCACTTTCGGAAGTGTGTGCCATACTGTGCAAATGCGCGCGAAATTCAAATTGGTTAATATACGTTATGTACTGACGAGAGTGTTAAAATCATGAGTTGACTTTCATGAACTTTTCTTGACGAACTGTCCCTTTTTTATCTCTCATTCGACGAATATCATTTTTAGGAGGAGCAATAGTCTTTACTCTAACTCTAGTCATTCACTCTCTCACTATGTTTTACACAAACCACATACTTATAGGTTATGTATCTGCGGCTTTATCGAAATGAGTGCACTTCGCAGTCACGTAACTGTCAGTGACTGTGAAGTGCGCTCACCTCGATAAAGCCACTGCTATATGCGCTTGCGCAGATATCTTTGACGGAAATGCGCGATTACGTATGTCAATACAGCAATCGAAGTGCTCAATTGACTTTAGTTGTAAGTATAGAACGTCCTTAACACGCTTCTGGTACAAATCTGATTGGATTGCCTGATTCAATCCCAATTACAGATTGGGTATAATCGAATCAGAATTTCGTCAGATCCCAAAGATTTTTCCACACGGGATTGAGTTCCAGCAATGAAAATTAGCTCCCAATCCCAATTATTAGTTAGCTTCCTTATTAGCTAGCCAGCCCAACGATCGGCATTGCTAATTCCAGCAAAATAGTTTCGATATCTGAAAACAGCAATAACATTTAGCTAAATAATTTGACATTCTATTGCAGCCACTTATTTTCTTCGTGTAAAATTGCATGTTTAATGTTTACAGGCCTACTTATTAAACATTCCATCATGGGACTGGAAACAGGGCGACGACGTGATATGCCTGGCGGAGCTAAAACTGGGCTTCATAGCCCAGTCGTGTTTGGCGCCGGGGTTTAGTACGATGATGGCCAATCTCTTCGCCATGCGCTCTTTCAAGACGGTCAGTAGCTGTCGTTCGCCGGATAACGCGTCCACCTCTAGTAGTCGACGCCTTATTCGTGCGAATGCGAGTCTTACAACTAGTTTAAGCTATCGGAAAACAACTATGCATGCGCCGATCGCGACTTCCTATTTTTTATCAGACAATTTTTTTCAGTATTACGCAGAGGGCCACTCTATCTCACGAACACTTATTTTCGCTCGTCGTATACCCGACGTTAATTGATTCGCTTAAAATTTTGACACAAAGTGGCAACAGAGCCAGAGTAAATGCTTGCCCAACAATTTCGATTCTCACAAAGAAAAAGGCTTTATATCGGTTTTAAAAAAACAATATTTCCCGAGTGATAGCAATTGCCCAGCCACTCGGGATTAGCCAGTCGTTCTTCCCTTGTTGGAATTCGCTCCATCGCCACCAAATGGATTGCCCATGCAAGAAATCAGCATTCCAAATACATAAAAGTCTACCGTTGTCATTTTGGTGATAGGCGTCCGAGGTAAGACGGGTAGAGCCTTACTGAGGAGTCCACTCTACCCGTCGAGGACGAAACGCCTCCTTTTTTTTGTTTCCAGTCGCCCTCGTTGACACCACGAACCAGTGGGCAGAGGGAAGAACGACTCGCTAATCCCGAGTGGCTGGGCAATTGCTATCACTCGGGAAATATTGTTTCCTTAAGACCGATATAAAGCCCTTTTCTTTATATAAATCTAAGGAACGATAGAGCCTTTTACAGAATTTCGATTCTCCTTTTTCTTTTATTTTAAGTAACGATTTTTAGGACAACGTTGCCGCTTTGAGGACGCGTTATGAATCAGTTAACGTCGAATCTACATATCTGGACGAATAATCGTTTTTATTTTTGCCACGTCGATTGCCAGCGGAGGTGAATTTACCCCCGACGTCGATACTCGAGAAAGTTCGCGCATTAAAAGATCCGGGGTGCAGTGCGGACATCGCGGTTAGCTGTGATTGGCGATCTTGCCGCGCGAACGAATCGGGAAAACATCGATAGGAGGGGAATGGAACAGGCGAAAAAGAAAGGTGCGAGGAAAGCGAGAGCGATCCCCGTGTACGGACGATACATGCATAGGTGCGCGTAATTGAGAAACAAGTTGGTTGATTGGTATTAGTCGCCCGTAATACAGGCTTGGCAGAATGACTACCTGCGTGGAACCGGCATGGAGATGTACACCGAGACACTGAGCCCCACCTTCATTGGGATGCCCTTTGCCAAGGCCACTGAGTAAGTCGGTCCATCATCAAAGTAAACCACACGACTATGATAAAATATAAGAGACAATATAAAAAAAGCGATGATTAACGACAATGCAGATTTACTCGTCCAGCTAAGGATCGATTACTGACCGATTTAAGAGACTTGACTCTGTACTTTTCTGGTTTTTATTATCATTAACTTAACACTTTCACTGTTGCGTGAGTCGCAAGTTAATCCTAATTTTTTATTGTCTGTTACGGTAAGCCGTAGTCGTAATTTCCCTGGTAAAAACACGATCACATTTTATGACTAGTAAGACCCCTACCAAAACATCCTGCAAGACATGCGGCAGGATTCCTGCATGATTCCTGCAGGTAATTCACGGTTTTTCCTGCTGGAACAATTTCTACCAGGATATTCCTATATGAACATCCTGCAGGAAATTATGACTTGGCATCCGACACATTTTTTCTGCAGTACAATTCTACAGGGAAGTCCTGCAGGAAAAAACGCGAATTACCTGCAGGACGGCAGGATTTCCTGCAGGATATTTCGATAAGGGATACAAGCTTCGAAGCTTGTTTGAAAAAAATGGGCTGAAAATGGATTGAGATGAATCCATTTTTAGACTTGTAATGAAACGCTTTATCTCATGGTTTCAAGTCAATTAATGGAATCAACTTGAATTCTATTTTAATAGCTAAAAATTACGTAGTTTCAATCTAGTTTTCATAGAAACAGAAAAATAAAATTCTTGGGTCCAACTCAATAATCGACTAACAAACAGAAAGGCATTGTTGCATTAACTTTGAACATTATAAATGATTATCAACAACCTTTGAATCTTAATATTACGTCCTATACAATAACAGCTACAAGAACACTGTTGAAAATTTTGTAAAGATTTTGAGGTTATGTCGTCTCCATTTTAAAGCGGCTAAACAAGGTATTTTTTATTACAATTTAGTTGGTTTCAGGCTGGTTACGACCAATTCTAGTAACAAGCTTGTTAATTGGCGGAAAAGCATTTCATTAATAGTCTAAAACAATACAAAAGTCATACTTAGTAACAAGAAGTGTTGCCCATATTTATTACGACAGTTTTTACCAGGGTTTTGTCCATTTCCTTATCACGTGCAAAAAAATTGAACTAAAAAGTTGACTCGCGATAGCAGTGAAAGTGTCAATGAATGATGTGATACATTACGTTGTTTTGCAGCTTTGCTATATTACTAAATCATCACTGTGAGACTGTGTTTAGAATTGTCAGTTAAAAGCGATACTAAAAATTGCGTCAAATTTTGTTCTAAACGCTGCTAATGAAATAACATTATTAACAATCTATTGGATTGCTTAAATAATTCAGTTCACCTTCGCTTCTTGACGACAATGACAACTAATGCAAGCGTTATAAACAAATAGAAATTGATTAGATCTAAAATGTCTGTAGCTTTCATGAGTTCAGCAATTTCATTTAAGGGGGCAAGCCACCTTTAATTAAAAAAAAAGACATAATTATTTAAAATATTTAAAGTCTATGTAATTGTTTAAATTATACAAAATTGTTTGCTACTGTTAGTAAACATGTTTACCTTTATTCAAAATTATTCAAAAATATTAACCGAAATAAGAAAATTGTCAGCATCTTTTTATTTTTGAAGTAGTATTTAATTTATTTTAAAATAAAAAAGTTGGGCGTTTTTAATTCGTTATTTTAAATGCATGTCACGTTATGACTATAAATACTATTCATTCGAATTCTGATACACGCAAGTTCCCTATTTACTATCGTTTGATTCCAAGTCAACCGATGGACCAAACTGGTTGAATTGATGGAAAATAAATTTGAATATATAGAAAAAATTTGACATTATAAAACGGTGAAAATTTAATGAATTTATTAATAATTAAAAATGAAAAATAAATGAAAATTGTTTCCATGTATTCAAATTTAATTTCCTGTATTCACACTAAAACTGCTGCATTGAAAAGTCATATCCATCAATTTAGAGCAGTTTGGTCCATCAGTTGACTTGGAATTCAACGGATAGTGAATGAAGTGTTCGAAGAGGCTTCCTTACTATAAGTAGGTATTACAGGGCTTCGAAGAATTCCTAAACATCTCAGAATACAGGTAAATGTGTTTACTAACATTAACAAACAATATTGTTTGATTTAAGGGGGTCCACCACCTTCAACTTTTCCTTCTTAAAATATCCGAAGAAAAAAAATGTTGAACATATAACTAAATATACTTTTAGTACAACAAAAATATTAATTCTTTAACAAAATGGTCCCAGTTAGAAGTATCTAGGTCCATTTTATCTTAAGCTACGTCAGTTTTAATTATTTGGCTTTGCCGTAACCTACAGGTCCAATGGATAAATCAATGTTGATGGGGTTTGCCTTAAATTGTTGGTAATTAATGTCATTATGGGCTGAAGAGTTGTTTGAATTAAATTTTTTAGAATAAATATCTGAATAAGCTCAAAAACTACTTAAAACTACTTAAATTTCACGAATTTATGCAGTTTTTCAGCTCATTCAGATATTTATTTTAATAATTTTAATTCAAACAACTCTTCAGTCGATAACGACATTAATTGAAGGCAAACCCCATCAAAATTGATTGATCCGTTGGACCTGTAGGTTATGGCAAAGCCAATTTTTTTTTATTATTATTATTAAAGCCAAATTTTTAAAACTGACATAACTTAAGATAAAATGGACCTAGAGACTGCTAACTGGGACCATTTTGTTACAAAATTAATATATTTGTATAGTATTAGAAGTATATTTAGTTATATATTCAATTTGTTTTTTCTCGGATATTTTATGAAGGAAAAGTTAAAAGGGGTGGACCCCCTTAAACAATTTCATACATTTTTAAATGATTAATTTTCTTTTTTTTATTTAAAGGGGCTTGCCCCGTTAAAAGCCGACTCGGCGACGCAGGAGCGCGGCACTCACAAATAGGGGCGGGAAGGCCGCGCGCGAAAGGGGGATTCTCATTTTCGCGAGTGTTTGTACACGCCTACCGGATCACAGCGAGACTCAAAGGGTCAGTCTCTTAAATCGGATGAAAAGAGATATGAAGCTTCGCCTCTCGCCTATGTCTCTCTCTCTCTCTTTCTATTTCTCACTGCGCTCCACACTTGGCTACATCAACTTTTTCTTTGATATGCCGTCGTTTTTTTTTGTCTACCTTCCTATCTCCGTCTAACAGTACCTTTATCTCGTTTATATGTATATATCATTATACATATTTATATGAACGTGTCAACGGTGTACAAAACGGCGAAAAGGCAATAAGTATCTGTGCTACACCACCTGATCAATGTGATACCACCCTTCATCGCTTGAGTAACGTCGTGTATACTTCTCTCACTTAACTCTGTTTTTTTCTCATTTTTTTTTTAAGTCTTTCCTTTTTTTTTGACGGCGATAAGTAATGAGCGCCAAATTAATTTGTTCTGCTGTCACTGTGAGATCACTCAAAGTCAATCATTGCTGTGAACACGTTTTTTTTGGACGCGTTTGTCGATCAATCTCGTAATTTGTCTTTCCTTTTTTTGTTTACTTGAGGAATAATTTTGTGACTGGAGTGTCCTATATTTTTTTGAATCGTTGAATGAGCTTCGAACAACATTTTCTTTCCATTTTCAAAGAAGCTAAAAATTCATGAAAATTTAGAAAAAACGCAAAAAAATATTCGTACACTTTGGGAAACAGTATTCACTAATAGATCAAATGTTAATCAAATTGTTTATAGAATTCACACGAAATCACAGTAAATGAATGTTTATGAGGTAGCACTCGTGTACACGTTCAATTTTTCTAATAAAATTCAGGATAGCTTAAAATCATAGGAAAATAAGTATTCTTTGTGAAGAAATTTTATTAGTTTACGGAGGCCAACCTGAGTTTATTTCAGTAAAAAACAATTTAATATTTATTAACTGAAAAAATTTTATTTTAAATTTTTAAATCAGATCTTTTTATACTTATTTTATATACAATAAAATTTTTACAGTTAATAAATATTAAATTGTTTTTTAGTGAAATAAACTCCGGCTGGCCCCCTTAATTTAAAAAGGATTCTAACAAATGATTATATCTCTCTATATAGTATCTTCCTCTTCTGAACTAATTTCCCCTGAAATTCACGTAAACTTACACAGGGCTCGAAATTACAAAAACAAATCATACTCACTGCTCCTCGACAAGCTCGAGACACATTTATCTTGAAAAAAGATGCGATTGGGAAATTTACAGCTCGCGCTGGCGATATGGTCAAATTAATTAAATCCGTATGAAAAAAAAGTGCACCGAACGTATATCGCTCGGGCAAAATTGCGTAAACCGAGACCCAATTTCCGTTTAATCAATTTCCACCCGACCCAGAGGTGATTTTCAAATTTCGCGGCCTCTGCGTTTCGTGCCATTCTGAACACGCAGAGACCTAGTATTTCCAGAATTCTCCAGCTGGACCACGGTGGAAACTATATGCAGGCGACACAATGTCATTTTTTCCCTTTTCTTCGACGGGTCACGATTTTCTTTGCAGATGGAGCGTGGAACGTGCCAACGAGGTGGATGAACTTCTTTTAGATGGGATTCTTTCCTTTAATTTTCTTGAGCAAACTTCTAGCGTAGTTCATACTTTTTGTTACAGTTTTCACGAGGTTTCTCATTTTCGTATGGTTACCACTGGTAGGAATTTTTTTTGCAATTTTTTTTTTTTGTGTTTGTATATATCAAACGGTCACTTACGTGATTACTTTATTTACTTAATGGCGACGTCGATTTTTTTATTAAAACAAATATTAGTTACAATTTTACAAATGCAACTTTTTTTATACTTGATGCCTGCAAACACACATTTTTGTAATCAGTTACTATAGATTAGATATTTTTGTACCAATTTTTTAAGGCATTTTTTTCTCTAAATCTACTAGAAATTTTAAGATTAAAATATGCAAATATATTTATGTAAACATAAGTACGGAACAGTATTTTTAAAAGTCTCACCTACGAGAAGATGTAGAACATTTTTTTTTTAATTTGATTTTTGCACATTTGTCGTAACTGATCTTTTTAACATATCAAGTTTCGACTGATAAAAAAGCAAAATAATAATTTTTTAAATCACGACTTCTCGTGGGAGTACTTTTTGAATAGGTTTTTAAAATTAGATTTTCAACGTCAATGTTATTTTCCGGTTAATTTTTCAATCACTGCTGTTATTTTTTGTTTTGTACAGCAATCAGTTCAGTTTTAATAAAAACCAATTTGCTTTTTGCTCAGCTGTGACACCGAAAATTAACATTGATCGCTCTTCCAATTATTCAGATGTGAATGAGTAAACTTGCTTTATGAAAAAAGTACGTACAAGAAAACTTTATGTATACTTTATTGAAACACTGCTGGCTATAGCAGCTTCAGAATTGAATCGTCCAAAATTTTGATCTACTTCATGTCTGAATAACCAAAACATGCAGCAAGTCCCACCTACGAGAAGAGGCACATCATCACGAGAAGCATTCTTCGTTTAGTCAGCAATTAACGCACCTTTTTTTATCGCGAGCCTTTGATCAATGTCTTTGCCACCCTTACCGATTCAGCCGCGATCGTAAAGCAAAGTACGCCTCGTTTCTTCTCGTGATTGGGAGCGACATACCTTTAGCTACGTGTCAGTACGTAAACGTACCTGCGCGTGTAACCAAGTAGAAGGATACTGTAATCAGATGAACAAAATCCGCTGACTCTACCGTTTACTTTCTCTCTCTCTCTCTCTCTCTCTCTCTCTCTCTCTCTCTCTCTCTCTCTGTCTCTCTATCTTTCTCTCACTCTCTCGATACGACCTGGTGATGATGACGTGGAGCCATGTGGTTGGTTGGTGTTTCAGTCGCCGGACACACAGGCGTGGCAGAATGATTACCTGCAGGGCACGGGCTGCGAGATGTACACGGAAACCCTCTCCCCGTCCTTTACCGGGATGACATTCCCCCAAGCCAGCGAGTAAGTCACTCGCTGCCCACGGCTGCCACACATGCAAACTCGACAATTACCCTTCTTACTCATTTCTCTTCTGTGTCTTAACTCTGTATCTCTTTTTTCTCACTTTCCCAATCTCTTATTATACTCTGCGTATGCCAAGTTCTCACGAGTGAATTGCCGTCCGCGCGGATGGTGAATGATCGCGAGATCATTGTCACCGTTTTGAAGCTGACTAGAGCCGATGAAACACGGAGAGAAAAAAATTACAATACTGAATAGTGTGCTGATCACAGACTGTCATTATCAGTACCCGAATGGAAATAAAAATCGTACGCTTGAATACATTTTAGTAGGTTACCGCATGTAACCGTACGATTCTATACGATTTAGTTACAATTTGGACAAATAAACATACGGAAACGTACGGAATTGTACAGAAACGTACGGAATCGTACGGAAACGTATGGAAACATATGGAATCGTACGGAATCGTACGGAAACGTACGGAAACGTACGGAAATGTACGGAATCGTACGGAATCGTATGGATCCGTACAGAATCGTATGGCGAATGTACAGCAGCAGATAAAAGTATATACAGCAATGAGGAAATGTACGGAAACGTATGGAAACGTACGGCAGTGTATAAAAATATACAGCAATGTACAGAGAAACTTATGCAAACATACGCAAAAATACTGGAACATACTAACAGTTATAAAACTATGCGGAATCGTACGACATTCTACGGAAAGCTGCATCTATCAAAACATTTTCTTTATAACAATTTTGTTTTAGTTTCGAATGTATTTATAGCCGACCGTACGTTTCGTTACGTTTCAGTACGTTTTGGTACGTTATTGCATACAGCACTATACAAAATGTCCATATTGTAACAGTAACGTACGAAAAAGTACGGAATCGTACGGAATCGTGCTGAATCGTACGGAAACATACACAGATGTACTTGTATATACTAAATCTTACAATCATTTACGGGTATGTACTTTTTTTTCATTCTGGTATTTTTACAATAAAATACAGTAAAACTTACTAGACGTGCACTAAAACTTACAATTTTGGCGAGTAAAATTGCAATACTAGTATAGTAATTTTATCGACTTCGGGTTTTTCCCATGCCAGTATTGTAAAACTTGCTAGAGAAGATCGTAATTTTTAACAGTCAAATATCCCTGTTGCGCGGCGCTACATAAGCTACAAGCTGTCAACCTAACCTAGCCTCTCACAAGTCTAATCCTCTCTTAAGAAAGGATGGCAGGATATTGTGAAGTATTTTAAAACGCGATTTGATTGGCTCTAGAAGTACTTCTAGGGCATCGCAATGGGCCAGAGGCCACCGAGCGCAAGTGCGGTCAGCTAGACTGCACAGAGCCCGTCAACCTAACCTAACCTAACCTTGATTGGCTCACGGGCATATCCGGTTAAATGGCGCTAAATTTAAAAATCTAACCTCAAAAAGACGATTTTAAAAAAGTGCTGATTTTGCTAGTATTTTTAAAAAACGTAAATACCCTCTCCGAATTTTATTTATTTCATCATTATTACATTTATACTGGCTTTGTGAAACGTTTTATTAGCACAGTCTGCGATGTCAGTACAAGACGAGTATAGTAATTTTTCGCAGATTTATTGTAAAATTTCTCACAAAATTTCTCCCCGTGAACTTATGACGAACGACAATTCACTCGTTATGTCTTTATTTGGATTACAAACAATACATTCTGTTACTCTGTTTCGTCCACTTCTATCTCTGTCTTTTTTTTACTGTCCGTCTCGTTCTTTACTCTTTATTGTCTTTCGAGTATTTCCACTCTTTATCTTCTTCTTTCTGTCTGGACACATCCTGTAACATCAAACAATATACCACCAGTAGAGCACGTCTGTCTTTTTTTTCGTTTACGTTCCATTTTTTTCCCTGCTGTCTTCCAACTGTGTATTACCTCCTGGACTCCTTGAGATCTTGTGACTAGCCAGTACCCTCCATCGTAGAAGCTAACCCTTAGTCTCTCGCTTAGTCGTATGTTTTTTTCTCCCCGTTTTGTGTAGACTGAATCTCTCTTTGTTCCAGCATTCCCGACAATTTTTTTTAGTCTCTTTCGAGCGATTATGCGCGCGACTGGACGGACGCTCTCACGGCAACGCCCCGGTCGACGATTCGCCAGTCGTGACGCGCGAATGTCCATTGTTTACAAGCGTAGTGGACAAGCGTGTTTTTATTTCGTTACCCTTCTTTTTCCCTTTTTTCCCGTAAAGCCACCTCCGTCACCATATCCTATGTAGAAAACTTGCGCACTTTCACACCGGTACCTTTATTTGTGTAGTGTCGCAATTTTTCTTTTCTTTTGTAATCATTTAGGGGTTCTCGGTTTATCGATTTTTGTTTAGCCTTCATTATTTTCGTCTTTATTGTTTGGTTACTCTCTTCACTTAATTTTTGTTCTTTTTCTTATTTACCTTTGTCTCGTTTATTTTGCAAATCCACACTCGAATTGCATATTTTAACATTAACTGTTCTCACCTCATTCCGATATTTTGGTAATTGTTATGAATTATTGACTAAACTACGTAGTATTTAACTTGATTCATCCTAACATAAACTGACGAAAAGTTATGTGTATACAATGGATGTACCTAATCTGTGTTCGAATATTAAAAATAAAAACTTCAGTAAACTTAAGAGGAGGTTCTCATGAAACTCGACCCAAAAATGACGTGTTTTTTAAGAATTTTTTTCTCAAACACGGAAGTAGATATCAATGTAAAATTTTGTACATATATTTATTAACTATTAAAGTACACAACAAAAGTTTTTTTAGTCAAAAATATGCAAAATTCTCCATTTTATAGATGACGCAACTTGACAATCTGAAAAAAAGGTGTCTTGATGGTGGGAACTGTGGTACTTTGAAAAATTATCTGGCAGCAAATGTTCAAAAAGATTTATAAAATATATGATATTTGTTGGAGCTTATACCTACTTTTGCGATAAAAAATCGAAAATTAATAAAATGGTGGATATGCGAACTCAAAATACCGATTTTTCAACGTTCTTTTGCTCTTTAAAGTTGAATAAAAGAAAAGCAGGATTCATTCCAAAGTAGGTGTTAGCTTCAGTAAATTTAATTTACTTTAAAATAAAAAAAATAAAAAAAAGGATCCATCCATTAGTTTTTGCTCTATGCTTCCCACCAGTTTCAAAAACATATTTTCGAGAAAAACCCGTTTGAAGTCTCGGTAGACAAATTTTTTATTTACTTTACAACAGTTGATATTAGTATATATAGAAGCTCAACGAATAAAATCTTAGCATATATTTCGACATCTAGTAGTCCTGGAGGTAACTATACTTACCATAGCCACTCATGGTATGGTCGTAGTAAAGGAAGGAAATTCAATTATATTATGGAAAATATGCGGTAGCGCGTGAATTCCATTTTCGCACCTTTTTTAACTACAACTTAAAAAAAAATAACTTTCGTACAAACCGCTTTGGGAATATATTCTACACATAATTTACTACAAAAACATGAAAAAAAAATTCGTTTTTTTTAGTCAGTCCTGATGAGAACCTCCCCTTAATTCGTTACGTTAATAACAACATTGAAACTCGTGTACTACGCTAAAAATTCTGCAACAGCTAAAATATAAAAAAAAAAATCTGACAAAGTTGCAATTAAAATTTCCATGCCGCCCACGGACACTCTGGTAGAAAATAAAACATCCTTTATAGTTAAGTTATTAAGAGTTAGCTAACTTTATTAGCTAACGATTAGCTATTTTATAGCTAGTATATAGTTAATATATGGTTAAAAATAAATTTAAAGTAAATACGAATTATAAATTTCGAAAAGCCACTTATCGGTCGAGCCGACATGATGAACTGGGCGGTTATCGACAGCCGTTATCGATCTAGATTCGCGCGCCGCCAGACGGCCAATATGACATGATGAGGTGGGCGATACGAGTTTAATTTAATAATATATTGTTAAGCATACAAATAGCTATATTATAGGCAGAATATGTGGCGTTTTTAACTATCATTGTACGCTATCATTATAGATAAGTTCAGCGTATCGCATAAAAATAGCCATTTTATAGCTATAATATGCTTCAGTTTTCCACCAGGGCAAGTGCATAATAAAAGAGTGAACGAAAGGGAGCTTTCGCGAAGAGAAGCTCGGCGCGAGCGCGAATAAAAGCAAAAACTATGCGAGGCTAGGGTAAATATTAGCCGACTATGGATGCTTGGGACTTTTTGCCGCGAGGGAAGGGCGGAGTAAAGGGAACGCGCCGCCAGGCGAGTTATCTCGCTTCGAGCGCGCGTGAACTACTTCTGAATGGCTTTGTTAGACCGGCCTCTGTTGGCAGATGGCCGCGTCGCGAAAGGCGAGGGCTGAATTTCATTTTGACGCTCATTGCCTTATGCGCTTTATTAAGAGCGTTAGAGTCGTCCCCGCGAAACTGCGACTGCCCATTGTCGGGGCCATCCGCAAGTTAATAGATTTTTTAAGGTGGTTCTAGTTGGACTCCGTAGTCAGAATAGAGTAAAATGTAAAATTGTAGCTAAGATTAAATACAGTGCATATTAATTATTTATGATATTTATTTATATCAATTCAAGTGAATTTTAAAGCAAAAACAATTCTATTTATTATCAAAATAATATTTTAGTAATTGTTGATAGACTTAGTTTCGTTATTTCCGGTTTGATTCGGCAACGCCTTAGGTACCCTTACGAAAATATCCTGTAAGAAATCTTATAGAAATAAATATTCTACAGGAAATTCCTATAACTTTTTCGCACTAAAAAACCTACAGGATTTCCTATAGGGCTTTTAGCGCGAAAAAGCTGCAGGAATTCCTATAGGATTCCTATAGGATTAAAGGTTTCCTGTAAAATCTCCTATAGGCGTCCTATAGGGAGCCTATAGGCAATCCTATAGGATATTTTCGTATGGGTAATGAATGTATTATACGTACGTGGTCAGTTCTATACTTGCACATATAACATAACCTATCTTCGTTGATGCACTGAGATTGAGATGGCAAACTGCAGTTAGTTTGCACGAACATAATGAATAATGGCTCCAAAATCAGACCAGATATTAATAAAGTTTATATTGTTCTATTATCCACGTCTCCGCGCCATCATATGTGAAGGTTAAGGTTAAGATCAGTCTCCTTTTTATTTTCGAGACGAAATATTTCTCTAATGAGTTCGGTCCAGTAAACTTTTGTGGGGACCATTAAAAAGAAAGTACGAAATTCAAACTTTAATGTTATCACTGTCTCTAATCGCTCCGCAGTTTTTACGAAAAAATATCTTAATATTTGTGCTTTAAAGTACACTGGCAATTTTTAAGAATTTTTTTCTTTCATATCGGCAATCGATATTCAAAAAAATATTGAAATATCATTGAAGAATCAAAGAACATCATTTATTTTTTTTTGTTATCATACGCAGTTACTTGATTTTGACTAGAACCACCTTAAGAATGAAATATCGCGAGTTTTAGTATCTGTCGGTATAACGATCTTTTTTCTTTCTTGAGTACTAGGGGGGCTCCGCCCCCCTACGCGCTGCGCGCGCCAACCCCCATCATGTTTCATAAGTAAGGTTAGGTTAGTTTAGGATAGGTTACGGTTTCTGAATAGGTACG
>JAWWEN010000048.1:1406024-1418191 GCA_035582955.1 Sycophila texana
TATATATACACACATGTATATATAAAAATATATCAGAACCAGAAGCATACGAAGCGGCAGAATTTTATTTTGATTACAAGCTGTGCGTCGCATTCACGATGTCGGTTGAAAAAGTAGAAAGGTAATAATAATAAATGTCTGTTTAGATTAATATTTACTTAATTAAGTATTCAAAACGTGAAAAAATAAAAAAAGAAAAGATTTTCTATATTTCGAATGAGTAGCGTCTGATTTAGTAAAATGTTGAGGTTATAAACGCGAGTTTAATTTCTCTAGTCCCTAATGTCAATTTTATTATTTCAGTACCTCAACAGAAAATAATGTAGAAAACGTGGATAACAATGTTCCCGAGGAGAAACCGAGTGAAAAAGTTGAGCACACATCAAAAACAGAGGTTAAAGCAGAAGAGCTCTTGGAGAAACCAAATGGGCGCACTGAAGTTGGAAATTGTTACTGGTAATTTTTCAATGAATTTTTATGAGTGAACTTCTTCTGTAAATTTTAATTTAAATTATTTCTTTTTTGCAGTGGAAAAGACCGAAACTTAAATATAGCAGAACTACTGTGTGCAAGTTGTATGCGATGGTTTCACGAATCTTGCATTGGTTATCAATTAGGAAAATTGGTTCCTTTTATGACAAACTATATTTTCACTTGTAAAAATTGTTCGCAAACAGGTCTAGAAAGTTTTAAAAAGAATCAAGCTCGTAAGTCAAGTAACTAAATTAAAAAATATCTCCAAAACTCTAATAATCTATAATGTAAAATATATATTTTTTTACATTTTTTCTAGAATTTCCACAAATGTGTGTCACGGCTATTGCAAATTTAATTCAAAACTGTCAGAAAGAAAGTAGTAATAAAATACTTTTTCATAAAGATAAAGATATCATTCCTTTTATTGAATGTCACTGGGAAAGTATGACAACAATGCCTCGAAGAGTAACTCAGTCTTGGCATTCAAGAGTAAGCGCATTATTTAATCATATTATTGTTACACTTATTAATTATTAACATCAAACAATATTTGCAGATTCACAAAGCTTTAATGAAAGACCTGGGGACTCTTTTTATTATGGATGAAAATACACATGAAGGCCAACTATATGGACTTGTAAGCTCGGATTTAATAACAATTAGACCTAATTACGAAGCAATGATTAAAGGAGGTATGTTAAAAGTTACTGACATAACAGAACAGTAAATTTATATTTACAATAGTATATCAGCAGGCAGTGTACAAATTTTTATCAATCGAAACTGCAAATGAAACCTAATTAACTTTGAATTAATTTCTATAAGTTTAGATATCCGATAAATGATAAAATAATAATTTTTACATAATTATTTATATAATTTATATAATTGATTATATAATTGATATAATTGATATAATTGATATAATTTATATAATTTATATAATTGATATAGCTTTTTTATTTATCTTACTGATAAGGATTTTATCAGTTAATATCTTCATTTTTGTTACAATTATTAACAGATGTATTAATAATTGAATTTTGTTCAAATCTACAATTAAGTTATTTTTTCTTAAACAAACCACAGATTTTGTAGCTTGATAAATACCAAATCCTTATAGTACTTGTTTGGCATTTGTAGTATGAAAATTATTAATACTTACGGTATTAAAGTAAATCAAATCAAATAATAATTTTAATTAAAAATGGAAACAGCACCTATGCCTGGTGGAGTTCGAGGTCGAAATGCAAAACGTAAATTTCCTGGTGAAGGAATTGGAACTGGTCAGGGAAAGAAAGGTAGAGGCACTGATACAACCACACCAAAGTTACCTGCTCATGGATATCCACTGGAGCATCCCTTCAATAAAGATGGTTACAGGTATATTTTAGCAGAACCTGATCCACATGCACCTTTTAGACAAGTAAGTCCGGTGACATAGCTTATAGTTTCAGAGTTAACTCTTATCACTTAATTTTAAGATTTAATGTTCTATCTTATAAAATAATTAATAAATATGAAATGATGAATTTACTTTAGGAATTTGATGAGAGCAGTGATTGGGCAGGTAAACCTATTCCTGGCTGGCTATATCGGCCTTTGAGTGCAAGTGTTGTACTTCTTGCTTTGCATGATCGAGCACCTCAACTCAAAGTTGCAGAAGATAGATTGGCAGTATCAGGTGATAAGGGCTATTGTATGATTAGAGCAACTCACTGTAAGTTGATAAATGTATATTATGAAATTGAATTGATCAGTTTTTCTAACTAAACTTATATTGTTTGCAGCTGTTTGCAGAGGAACATGGTACTGGGAAGCAACTATCGAAGAGATGCCAGAAGGTTCTGCCACTAGACTTGGCTGGGGTCAAGAATATGCCAACCTGCAAGCACCTTTAGGTTATGATAAATTTGGATATTCGTGGAGATCTAGGTAAATATTTGAAAAAAATGAAACCTATTGTAATATTTTTTACAGAAAAAAAGATGTTAATTTCAAAAATAATTTATTATTAGGAAAGGAACACGTTTCCATGAAAGCAGAGGAAAACATTATAGTCAGGGATATGGGGAAGGAGATACATTGGGATTTTCAATAATTTTGCCAGATGTACATAGTCCAACACATATTCCTAATACTTATAAAGATAGGGTAATTAAAAAAAAAAAATTATTATTTGAAAACGTACGGAACAACAGAATTAAAATTTAATTTGATTTTAGCCATTAGTCAAATTTAAGAGTCATTTGTATTACGAAGAAAAGGATCAAGTTCCTGAAGCTACTAGAGCTTTAAAACCTTTGACAGGTAGTAAGATAATATATTACAAAAATGGAGTGTCTCAAGGGGAAGCATTTTTGGACATTTACAATGGTGCTTATTATCCAAGTGTGTCAATTCATAAAAGTGCAACAGTTTCTGTTAATTTTGGACCACATTTTAAATTTCCTCCAAAAGACATAAATTTTAGAGGGGTAAGTATTTCTTTTTTTTTCTTTTACAATTCGGAAAATACCAACTGTTTCCAGAAGTGTAATCCTACTTTATTTAATACAATTAATAAAATTTGTAGATGTATGAAAAGGCAGAAGAGGCAATAGCAGAACAATCAATGGCAGATATACTTTACTTCACTGAAAATGAAGGAAAATTAAGATTAGACACCTTTACATTATGACATTAGTAAACCTTTTTTGTTTCGTATGTTGATTTTGTATATTTCAGTCAAAAAGTGTCAATCATTGTGTTATCACCTTGGTTCACTTTTTTCATTTAGTAATTTAAATTTAGAAAATGTTTACCTTGAAGAAATTTTTAAAATGTTATATCTTTTTTAAATTTTCTAAGCAAAAGCATTGTAAAAAGATGTAAGAATATATTTTTTTTATTTGAATATGTACAATATAATAAATTAAAATCATCTTTTTCCTTAAGTGTGATATAAAGTCATTTTTAAGAATTTACAGATCAATCTTTTATAAGCAAAATGATTATTAATGACAATATAAAAATTTCTAAATTTACATTGTATGTACGATGATTAATGGCAACTTTATTTACCAAAGCCACCTCTGCAATTTGGGCTGGGTTTAACATTTTTATCACTTTCTTCCCATTGACTAGGTGTTTTTGCCTAAAAATATATAATTCAACATTTTAATATAAATGCAATTCAGTGTAAAACATTTATTATATTACATACAACTATTGAAAGTGCATGAACTCCATTTTGTAATTCATCGCCAAACAAATCCATTATCATTCTATGTCTCTGCAAAAAATAAATCACTTTTTCAACAATTGTCTTATTTCTTATTTTAATCATGTTAGTTACAAATTAAAGTCTACCTTAATAAGTGGAATTTCCGTAAACTTATCTGAAATAACAACAACTTTGAAATGCGTTTCAGAGCCCTTCGGTACATTGTGCATATAAGACTCATTCATGACATCCATGTGAACAGGCAAAAAAGTTTCTTTTAACTTTTTCCTTATTATATTTTCAATAGGTCTTTCAGAAATTGAATCTGACATACTTCGAAGTATGAAATTGGAATACGAATGATAACCTATGAATCAGACATAACCAATTATTCATATATACGTGTATAAAAAAGACTGCAGTTTCAAAATAAAAAGATTATTATTTATATTTTACATTGTATTAAAATAAAAGAAAATAAAAAAATCACGTGGATATATTTATTTTGAACGGAAAACTTTTTTGTTTACATCAATCACTCACCTGCTACTCTACGGGCCAAAAAGTTTAACATTTACAATCGTATTCGACACTTTTTAAAAGAAAGAAAAATAAAGGGCTGCCGGCTTCAAATGACTTTGAGAACTGCCAAGAAATTTAGTTATTTATTTCATTGAGTCTTGAATATAAGCAATAGCAGCACTTGCCAACTATATGCCTAGCAGCCGCTTTTTTTAGCCGAGAATATCACGTGATTGTCTGCGTCTGCGTAAACAACTTCGACTTTACGAGGATAATTTTAAATCTCTTGACGATTCGAGAAAATTTATAAAAGAACTAAAAAGCGTTGCTAAATAAATTTAACAAGAATAGTTTTTCAAGAATTCAAAGTAAAAATGTAATCATTTTGCTTCCTCATAGAGGAAGGCTTCGTAATAGTAAAATTTTGAGTTTTGTTTAAACTTTTTTTTTAAGAGACCGAGGGGGGGAAATCTTCAGAAAGACACCCGGAAGGGTAGTGTCGGATTTTTACCGACTAAATCGAAGACCCTCGAAGGTACCAACTCGAAAGTTATAGACCCTGAAAAATGAAGAAATTGGATAGGAAAGAAAGAGAGAAAGAATATATAGCTGCGAAGGGCGGATGATTGTTTAAACTTTCTGGAAACAACGAAGAAAAGCACATTTCAATTTACCGATGAAGAAAAGCACATCTCACGCTCTCCACGAAGAAAAGCACATTTCGTGAGTTTCCCCGCGAAGAAAAGCATATTCGTAGTTCCCCGCGAGGAAAAGCACATTTCGCGATTCCCCGCGAAGAAAAGCACATTTCACGAGATTACAGTGAAAAAAAGCACGTTTCGTGAGCTTCTCCCTTGCACAGCAAACATTTTTAAACACTTTAAACGTTTTAAAACCATTTAATAAACGCCTTCTTAATAATTTGTGCTGAAAAAAAAATTGAAAATTCCCAAGTGTGCTTTTCTTCGCGGCAAAATTCCGAAAAGTACTTTTCTTCGTGGCAGATTTAAATTATGCTTTTCTTTGTCGGAAAGAAATGAAATGTGCTTTTCTTTGTTATGAACGGCGATATTGTTTTATGGTATTTTGAGTTCGAAAAACGTGTTTTTAGAAAGTACCTGTATGGATGTGTGTGTGTGTGCGTGCGTGCGTGCATGCGTGCGTGCGTGCGTGCGTGCGTGCGTGTGTGTGTGTGTGTGTGTGTGTGTGCGCGCGCGTGTGTGTGTGTGTGTGTGTGTGTTTGTTTAATCCACCAATGTATATTTTTTTAATCACGAATTTTCGATTTTCGAAAAATTTATTTTTGATTTTTTTTAGAGATAGGCTTAAGATACTTAAATAAAATAAAAAGTATAGTTGGAGGCGTAGGAAATTACCTATGTTTTTTAAAAAAAAACTTTATGTTAATAAATTATTAGTTCTTTACTTTTTTTAAAAAATGTGTATTTAAAAAAAAAAAAATTATTTCTTCTAAACTAATATGAGAAATGCTTTGAAAAAAATCATGGTAACGTAAAATATAAATATGAAAATTTCATAAAAATGTCAATTAATTTCAATCACTAGTTCTTGAGAAAAAAATGAAAAAAATGGTAAAAATGCTTTAATTTTACTTGAAATTTTCAGAAAAGCTAGATTTTTATGTATTTGCTTACGTAAAACAAACTTAAAAATGTTATTATTCATTACTTTAAAAAAAGGAAGTCTAAAATTATTTTTGAGGAAGCTAAGTGTCAATATATTGGCAGCTATTTTTAATTAATCAAATAAAAGTGTACTAATTAATTTCTTTTTCAAATAAGTATACATAGTATTCCTTTTTAAAAATTATCAACGTTTAAGAATTTTTTTTTTTTTTAATTCAATGAGTTAATTGTAGAAGGGAAGAAATAGTTTTGTGAATATTCTTTAAAATTTGTTTAAGCTTTTTACGACTGTTAATTTCTTCTGTATTTTTGTACTCAAGGGACTGTGTCCCGTTTATTAAATAAAATAAAATAAAATAAATAAAATATAAAGGAAGGTATAAAGACACTGAAAACAAGCAGATTGCATAAGTTTGAAATACTTTATTTGACATTGTTGTATTCGAACATTGGAGAAGAAAGAGCATAAAGCTGCGTTCAAAGTTTGTTTTCTAGCAATACAACATCATCTTTGAAAAATTCGTATTTTTTATTATAAAGTGACTAGGAAATAAAAGAGCGCAGCTTCAACCTACATATTTGTTTTTGTTTTTACATAAAATGAAGATACGGCTCCTTCGTCTTTCTTTTTTTGTTATAATTACAATTAAAAACGTACATGTGTTTAGGCACATCGTTGGTCTTCTTCGTTACAATGAATTATCGCTTCGCCGTTTATTTATCCTAATTCATAATTTCTCGTTGCGCTTAAAACATTATGCCACCCGCAGATTTCATTCTCTACTAATTTTCCTTCACTGCAAAAAAAAAAAAAAAAACCGATTTAGTTAACACATACTCCGGAGAGGATATTTCTTTCTTTTTTCAGGTATATCATATCGGTCTTCCTTTGTACACCGAATCTGTACATTTTCGCTTCCTTTTTCAATCTCTTCTAAAAAGTATAGTCAAATGTCTTGCAGTGGGTCGGAAAATTATCGAGGCAACATCCTCATATTGTCTTGAAAATCTCTACGGAAAAATACAGTTGTTCAATTATCTTTTTCGTCATTCTTGTGCAAAAAAAAAATACTTTTGTGTCATAAAAGTTTCTGAAATAAAATGCGGATAAAAAAATAATTCTTTTTCTGTAGAAAAATATATGCGTCATTAATTGATTCAGTACAGATTTTCAACGATGTATATACGGAAGAGAAAAAAGGTGACGGCGCATTTTGTGTACGACAAATCGACCTATACATAATACAACAATTCAATTAAAATACCTTGAGGGTTAGTAATATAGCGTGAGCTCAATATGAGCCGTCGTACAAGTTAGAAGAGACTCAAGTTGGCCACCGCGAACGTCCGATCAGCCGAATCGTCGCGGGATGAAAAAAAAAATCATCACATTCTTTTTTTTTTTCGTTGTTGCATACGTTTTTTTTAAACAATTTTTTTTATTTACTTTTTCCTGATCATTTTTGTTTGTTTGTAATCGCTGTATAGGATGATGCAAACAAATCCGCGGCGATAGAACCGTGAACGCGGGGCCAACAGCACAGAGCTCGCCTAAGATAGTATACAAGACTTTTACAAAAAAAAAGAAAAAATATTTTACGCGCCTTATATTGCTTCTTTTTACACCTATTTACAAATATCGAGCTGCCGAGATACGAGGCAAAACAATAGGTATTTGATCGCAATTAAACGAAAATACAGCGTCGAGACATCCACGTGCGTTTTCCCTTCTTCTTTCGCTCTCTCACACTCCTCTTTTTATTTATTTATTTTTTTGTTTTGTTTTATTTGTCATTCTTTTCCGTCTCACGTTTTTTTTTCTTTTAAACTACTAAGTTAACGAAATAATACTAGCAACGCTCGCGAGGGAAAAAAATTAGCGACGTCACGGCTCCGATCCGATTCTCTTTCGTCACGGAGAAAAGGCACGCGAATTTCACGCGTAAAATCGCACATAAAAGTAAATTAATTTTGATAAATTTAGGTAAACTTTATATATAAATTTCATATGCCAAATTTATATGAAGTTTATCTAAAGATAAAGTTTATCTAAATTTACCATAAATTGATTTATTTTAACAATAACATTGGGACGTGCGATTTTTTTCGCTCGCGGCGTCTTTTCTCGCTTTCACTATAAAATTTTTGTAATAATCGAGCTGCGCGCGTGATTTCTAGAAACGAACATATTTTGGGGGGCTGCGTAAATTACGTAGACACAGGAGCCATATTAGGTATTCGTCTTATAAGCTCGCCTTGTATCGTACCCTTTCACACTCTCAGTCTCATGAAGGCTTCTAAAAAATCGCGCGCCCGGGCCCGCCGCTTTTTTTTTTTTTTTTTTGTCTAAATCAATGCAAAGCCCGGATGCATTCGCTCGTCGATATGCGCTTTTAAAAAATAAGACGATCAGTTCATTCGGATTATGATTCGGAAGGCAGGAGTCCCGCGGCTTGGGGTATATATGCGCTGCGGCGCGAGTCGTCGCTCGGGTGCTCATTCAAATGTCGCATTCAAAATCGTCAATCGGTGCTTTTTGATATGTCTTATAATTTTTCCCATTGCACTCGAAGAATCTTCCGGGTAAAATCGTACTAAGCCAATGGCACGAGTCGCACCATTTTTTGTCATCGGCGCGCGGAACTATACGATTATAGTTTATACTATTAGGGACTCGAGCGCGCTCTCCGCCACGTGGACTCCAATATCTCGATATGTGCGTAAAAGTATATAGTGGACTCTCGTCGAACAGAAGAAAAAGAAAAGGCACTTTCTCGGTACACGTCGGTTTTTTTTCGATTTTTCGCGTAAGCGGCCGATTGCCGATCGCCAGATACTCACAGGCACTCGTTCACATCACTTATAGAAAAAAGTCTCACATCCTCGCGACTGACTAATTGGTATTCCATCCTTAATCTTATAAATACGATTTTTATTTTTTATAATACGGGAAAGCGGCGGCGGATGATGCTGGGACACGCTTCGCTGATTCATCATACATATATATATATATATTTTTGTTTTCAATTTTTTTTTCCGTTTGCTTTTAGAATCTCGGCTTGTGTCGCTTTGGAGCGGCATTCCGCGATGCACCGCGCGTGCTGCCCGTTGCTCCTGGAGGAGGCGGGAACAGGTCAATAGACGTAGATGGTCTTGAGCTGGTCCTTGAGCTCCGGCGGTATGGCGCACGTCTCCGATTCGGGCTTCCGCTTCACGAGCCGACGCCAGCGTCCGCCCAAGTTCTTGCGGAAGCCCTTGGCAAAGCCCTGCCTATCCGACTGCAGCCCGTGTACAAGTGTATCCTGCAAGATAAAAGGAATTAAATCGTTAGACTTTTTTACATCCTTCTTTTTCAATCGGAAGATTTTCTTTTCTATTTATACGCAGATAAAAAGGATTCTTCATGATAAAGTCGCTGACTTAAGGGGAAATCCCATGTAAGGTACAGTGAATATCTTTATTTAATTAGAAAAAAAACCTGCAAGGTTAAACGATTTTTATGAGAGGAGCGCCCTTGTACTTTAAATATTCTTTAATTTAAAAAAAGTTTCGTGTTGATCGGTTAATTGATTAAAGAGAAAAGTTGGAACTAGTAAACATGTACAATACAACCCCTTAATAGTTTATGAATGTGACTTTAAATCACACCAAATGATTAGGAATTAACAGTTAAGAAATGGATTATTTGTTGTAAGTAAGCGTGGCATTAAAGAAAATCATTTATTAACTGTTAATATATATTTCTTTACTGCAGACTCAAAAAACTTTAATCTAACTGGTAGAAGAATCCACTAAATGACAGTGAAAAATTTACGTATTATAGAATCAAACTGATTTATACTGTGAATAACCGTACAATCGTTTACGTTTAATCTCCTAAAACGTAAACGAATTCTTCTTCTATTAAGAAGATTGTCGTCTTCAAATAAGTAGACTGTCGATTTCGAATAATAAGAAAATCTATTGATATACAATTTAAATATATAAATAAGGAGTGTTTTAATAAAAATTTAAAAGAATTGAATGAACGAAAAGACCTCTAATTAGCAGAAAAAAATACTAATAGTTAACGTATTTACGATAAAATTTAGCGGATTCTATTCTTACGGTAAGTGTTCTTATTGTGAATTATACTGAAGCAGACATATTCTTCAATTTAATAGATTCAATTTAAAATGAAGTGGATTTGTCTACTAGAGCAAGAATTCATTTTTGTGAGTGTGTTAAGGGGATCCATTACCTCTATACCTTATACACGTTTACCGACAATTGCAATTTTTCGTTTTATTAATTCAATTTTTTAAATAATATAATTTCTTAAGCAGAGGCACACTCTCTAGTGACTAGAGAATGTGCGTCTAGTCCAAATTACTGGCCAATCAGAAAATTGTTTGAATAAAACGAAAAACTGTAATGTCGGTACATGGGCTGCCCCTTAAGAAATATTGACTTGTAACGAACAACATGAGCAAATTGACTGTCAAATACATGACGATTTTCTCTTGAACCATTCTTTTTATCTGTGTATTTATAAATCGTATGTTGTAGAGGATTAAGAGACTTGACTTGATGCCTTTTAGGTAAATTTAGATGTATTTAACAACGCTTAAAGCGACGTATGCCTCGTACATTTATGCGCATTTCGTAATTCGGTAATTTTAAACAGCGACTGGAGCTCTAATCGAATGGCGTTACGAAGTTACCTCCGGTGGAAAATCCACTGTAGTTTCTTTTATTTTCGTGCGTCAAGCCGATCGACCCCTTTTTTCTCGTGTCCACATGCAAGGTCTAATAAAGTAAAAGACTATAACGGCGCAGTTCGAGGCGTACATAATACAAAGACGCGGGAGTGTTGATTGATCGACTCGAAATAATCAATTCTCCAGGTCATTAAACTGGCCGCGACGTCGGCAGAAAATGAAATGGATCGCGGGATCGATCATCTAACAAGGAGAGTGTCAGGTCTCCGGGTCAGAGATTTTTATGAAACTTTAAAAATTGTTTTCTAGTATCGAATAACGAAATAAACTACCTTTAGTTTAAACTAATAGGCTTTTATTCAGCAGATGCAGTACGATTTGTTAGCATTGAAAGTATATCTGTATATACAACTTTTTTAGCGTTGGCCATGTGGGCAACGCTAATATTTTTAGTTGTACCCTTTGTACAAAGACCTATTAGATCAAACTAAAGGTGGTTTGTTTCATCATTCGGTATTAGAAAACGATTTCCTAAGTTTCATCCAAATCTGTGATTCGGAGTTCTTCCAAATCTGTGTTAAATTTTGGTGTAAAATTGCAATAAAACATTGTATTACACTAAGCGGTGTAAAGATAAAATAGTTTCACACTTTTCGGTGTTAAAATAGCGCTATAAAGAAAAAATGTTCAGGAAATCACACCAACCAGTGAAACTAGCGCACATTCTGAATACATAGTAAATGACACTCAATAAGTGAAAAAGTACTGTAATTGTAATGCAATATTACACATTACTGATGAACAATGATTGTCCTAAGGGACTAAATTGAAAATGTATCTCAATGTGATACTATAATGAATTTAAGACAATATCTGTGATTCAATTATTGATTTGAAAAGGACTACCTAAAATGTAGTTGAAACGTTGTCTAATTTTTAAATGAAAAATGTTTATTGACAGTAATGCCCGTCTACTCATTCAATCCAGAATCAATAATCTACTGTCAGTCGATTCAAAAAGACATTTAAGTGAAAAAGTAACACCGAGGCAGTTGATAAATAAATTTACTATATTATGATTCACCGATCAGATGCAAACGGTTCCTTAATAACACTGACTGAGATGTTTGAATAAAACACTTACACTTTTTGGTGTAAGTTTCGGGGATATTTCTAACAGTGTAAACTTCATCCAGTGAATCAATTAGTGACCTACTCCTCACTGTTTTTCAGTGAATATGCACTGTTAGTAAGTGAAATTCACTGGATGAAGTTTGGAGAGTAGGAGACGGAAACGGCGCGAGAGGAATATAAATCAGTCGATGTAGGCTGCAGTTCTTCTGCCGTTATGCCAAGTTTTAATCGGGTCGGCGACAAGCCCTCGAGACCGGGGTGCAACCTCCGGAAACGACGGCGCGCGGCTGAGCGTGAGAGCGCGGCTGTATAGACACAGCCAGTGGCGTTTTATGGCCTACGCCAACTGCGCCATGGCGTAGGGCGGCAGCCCCCTGCAGCGCCGAATTTTAGTTTAACGGACCCTTGGGCACTAAGGATGTGGAGGCCCTCTTGTAAGGAATTCGAAAGCGTAAATGACTCAATCAGTGGCGGATCATGGGT
>JAWWEN010000048.1:1425086-1440026 GCA_035582955.1 Sycophila texana
GGTTCATCGTAAGTATTCGAGAAAATATGCACTGTTTTCCAACTTGCATCTGCTGGTTAGTGCGCCAAATGGCCGGACTTCTGCACAAGAGCGACACTGTTGATCCCAAAGAGATCCACGCAATGTGCACTGATCTCGTGTTTACATACTTTATCTGTCCAGCTATCGTGAATCCCGAGCCCTACGGTATCACTGACGCCCCCATCAGCTATGTCGCGCGTTTCAATCTTATGCAGGTTGGCCAAATATTACAGATGCTTTCTCTCATCAAGTATCAAAGCGTTGATCCAAAGGTAACAAATAATTATAATTAAATAACTCGATTATAAATCTTTTTATAATTAAAATTTCAAATTTAGTAAACGTTTTTTAAAAGAATATATTAATATTTTTAGTTTGTTAAAATATATGTATATTATGCAACTGTTTTATTTATTATTGCTTAAAATATTCAAAACATTTTATTCTTTTATCAACACATAAAACAAATAACACTTCTCTTTTTGTACATCATCCGGTTAATTAGAATAATTTTATTCAAGTGCACGTAAGGCAAAGATTCATGAGCTCTGTATAGCAAGCTTAGAGATATTTAAAATTCAAAGATGCCGTTGCGTGAAACCGTTCTATTCATGCTGTTCAACAGCGTTAATGCTTTAATAGTTTTAAAGTGCCAAAGACTTAATACCCAGAATTTAATTAAAATAATTATTTTTAGATCAGTGATCTTTATCGAAGATTTGAGAAGGACTCTGTTTCATCCATATTGGATGCAATGCTCGACGGAGCAATGGACGACCTCGAAGAAGAGCCAAGTATCATCGATGCCAACAAGCTCCAGGGACTGTCAAGGTCTGCGGCCCTCTTTACCGAGAATGAGTTAAACAATTTAGTGATGCTTATGCAGTCCATCAATAATATAGCATCAATGGCCAAGCGCGATGAGAACTATAGTTACAACCGACTCCCGGTGACTAGTGCACTGGATCAGAAACAGCTGAGCGATATGCTGTTACAATTACCATCGAATGTCGTTGGTGTCAGCAAAACAACAAATAATATGTCACCTGAAACACCTGGCAAGCGGGGTGGACTCTTAGGGAAAGGTATGAAAACTTTGTTTATTAAGATTTTGATGAATAAGATGAATGACACGAAATATGTTGTTTGTTTTTGAGTTTCAAACGATTTATTGATTGCTCTTTTCTCATGCAGTAAGCAGAGGTCGAGGAACACGAGGTCCTGCCAACAATGCTATATTAGATGCTGGAGATGATATAAATGGAGCCTCTGGAGCGGAAGATGATACATCAGATAAAATTCCTTTGGGAGTTTTAATAATTCCTTTCGGTTCAGCGATTGGAGAATCAGTGGGACTTTTAAGCGAACAAAAAGTATAAAATTTAAATTTGGCTCATCTTCAGTTGAGAAAAAAGATCTTTGAAATGCAGTAATCGGCAGTGTTTTGAGTAAATTATGATTTTAATGTTTCAGGTACTGTGCATGCAAAGAAACATTGACAATGAATCTATGACAATAAACCTTCCTGAAGAATTAACTAATGGTCACAGCGGTCGAGAACATAGTACAGATAGAATAGAAACCCAAGAAAAACGGACTCGCTTTTCACTGTCCCACGATGAAGGTACTGCATGTTTCAAAGTAAAATATTTAAATTTCATTCTTAATATTTTTTTAACCGTTTATCTTGTTAGTACTTTTTGAAGGTTCTATCGGTAATACCTCCGATAACTTAGAGGCCGTATCCGAAGCAGCTTCGAATCATAGTGTTGCTTCTTCGTTGGAACTGGAGACTGAAGATCAAAATGACAATTTATCGGATATGGTTTCGGCGAATGTTTCTGGTAGAGGAACGCCAAATATTTCTGGTAAATTTTTGATATTTTTAATTTAAGTTTTAATTTAAGAGAACTTCTCAAACTATAGCATTTATCTAATCTAACGAATAATAAATAGGTCGTGATACGCCATCTTCTCAAATTACTGAAGGTGATGAAGGCCGCGGAGCAGGCGAGAATCGTCAGCTCGATTTAGCACCACCAAATATTGCTGCGAAACAAAGTCGATCGGAGATTGACGACAAATTCTGCAAGTTTGAAATAAAAAAACTTATGGAAGGTACTTATATAAACTTTAAGAAGTGATTTAAAGTTGAATATGCTAAAAAATAGAATTTTTAAAATAAAATTTAATTTTTATTTTATTTTAGGCGATGAAACTATTTCTTTAGTATCAGATACTTGGTCGACAGACGTTCTAGCATCAGACAGCGAATTAGTCGAACAACAAGATCGTTTTCCATTTCTACCGACTGTAGAGCAACCGCCTCCACCACCTCTCATTTCCGAACCGTCGCAAGGGAATCTCGATGTAAGTGAAACTGCATCAGAAGCCTGGAGTACAGATGTTCTAGCCAGCGATTCCGAGAGAATGACAGAAGTTGATACCGATGATACAGCCAGCGTTGCAAGGTAACTTAAATATTTAATAACTAAAAGGAGTGAATGGTACTAATTTTGTTGATAAAAAATTTATTTATTTATTTATTTATTTAAACCAGAATAACTAACTTACATTACTTGTAATGTAATTTAATTATTCTGGTTTAAATAAATAAATAAATAAATAAATACATTTTTCATCAACAAAATTAGTACCATTCACTCCTGAAAATGAGTTTCCTGCATGCTAGTCTGGAACTTAAAACTAACAAAAAAGAAAACTTAAAAAACTAACTTGAAACTATATAGATCATTTAATTCTGTGTAACAATGTGAAAATATTCCAACAATTATAAAATATTAATTCCAGACTTAGATCACTGTATTATAACAGGATCAAATTTGAGTTAAATAACATTTTGACTAACCCATATTTTAAGTTTTATTTTTAAATTACTTTTAACTAAAATTAAGTTCTTGAGATCATAAAGTAGACTATTGTATTGCATAATCATATTGCAACAATATAACTATTCTTATTACTTATTGTCTTTTTAATTTTGGGTAAAGCAATAACCTTTCTCCTGGTTTTGCTAGTTGATTGTTCATATTTATTTTTAAGATCACTGTAATAGTAAGATAATGATTTAAGGCAGAAATTCTGTTCAATATTTAATAGATGTTTTTCAATTAAAAAAGGGTTCTTGCTTATTATTTTTAATAAACGATTCTGTACTCTTTGAATTAGGTCACGGTTATTTCTATATGCACCACCCCATGCAATTATTCATGATATAACATGATATAGCTAATTTTGCAAAAACAAAGATTAGGTATTTGGTTTTGTTAATTAAATTATGAATGCGTTTATCCCATTTCATGTTGTAATCGAAAATTAGCCCTAAATATCTAACACTTGCAACTCTGCTTATTTTTACATTATTAATTTTTATCACAATAGTCTCTGGTATGCTACCACAATAGTTTCCAAATGTCATGAAAACAGTTTTAGAAACATTTAATGCTAATAACATTTATCTAATAACATTTATTTTCAGGTCGGATGACACAGCTAGATCGGAAATTGAAAGTCGTGGTGAACCAGAAGGTGGTGAGGATACCCCTCCACCGGTGAACCAATGTAAGAAGTTTGTTTTTGTCTAGTTCAAGTTATCTTTGTACGTTGAATTTGCTAATAATTTTTTAAACTTATAGCAATGGACAACTCGTCTTCCTTTTTCCGACCAATAAGGGACGAAGCAGCGGGTCGTTCAACAGTGACAGTACCGTCGTCACCAACGACGCCACTCTCACCTTCATCGTCGAATGTGACAGGCCGCGGTGGCACGAAGTCCGACTACCGAAGGAGCACTATGGAATACGTCGATAACAATGCTAATAGCATCGGCAATGCGTATAACAAATCCGTACGCGACGATCGATTCATTCACCTGATAGATAAGCTGCAGATTGACGGAGTCAAAGTGGCTGGCGATGGACAGGAAGCTGCTGGAGGATCGGGTAATACTATCGGTGTAGCAGCTGTCGCGCCTGCACTTCTTTTGGCAAATCACATCAATCCTCCATCATCATCCAATCAAAAAATTCCTAACGGGGAAGTGAAAACGGTACGTATAAAACGTTGACAAATATTAAAGAGATTATTATTTTTGAAATGATAGATATTAAACGTTCATTTAATGTATACGTCGCTAATTAAACTTTTTACTGACAGGGACTGGGAGAGTTAGCAAGCAATGGCGATGTAGTAGTGAGGCTAAGTACGGCAAGTCTTACCTCCAGTAGTAGTTCAGGTTCGGAGCCGCATGTAACGAAGACCACGAGCCAATCATCGGACGCAGCATCGGCAACCGGAGCGAGTCTCGGCGTCGGCGCCGATGCAACCGACAGTGGAGCTAATGGTCCGAAGCCATCGAGTTCGACGGGCGCTATACCCAAGAGCATTAGCTTTGACATGACCGCCGAACGTGGGGATAAGGAAATGCTGGACGATGAGCAGAAGGGCAAACGAGGCTTTTTCGGCAAATTGAAATTGTCGCTTAGAAACCGCAGGGGAAAATCTCTGCGTGGCTCTGACGAACTCTCCAGATGCTATGATCGAGGGCTTTCGGATTCCGTCAACGATAACGGTTTGCCCAATAGCGAAGGTAGGCACAGATTGCGAAGGATAATGTCCGAGGATGCCACTTCGACATGCAGTGTAAATAGTGGTAAGAACAACTTATATTTTAATCCCGATCCCGCTATAATGATCATTTTATTTCCCTCAAAACAGGGAATTTATTTATTTATTTATTTATTTATTATTGTTTATTTATTTATTTAAACCAGACAATTACATAGTAACCTACATAGGTAAATAAATTACCTGAATGTAGGAGATAAATAGATATATGGAGTTATTTATTATTCTCCGTAGATTCAATTTTTCATGTTTCCAGACAGAGAATAAAGATTTCTTTATTCCCTGTATAACTGCTTTTAGTTTTTTCAAGCTTTGTTTTCGGTCAATGAAGTGGTCACAGAGGGATCAGGAGTAAAGTACAATATGTTACATGGGAGCAAAGTACGTTATTCCCTTCGGAAATAATATTGCACTTTACCTGTTCTGTAATGTACTATTATTACATTATGCTAAAATTTATTTATGCAGGTATACAATTGTTGTTTCTTGAATAATTTATAAAAAAAACTTTTTTCAGATACAACAGATGATATTTTAGCTAAGTATAGAAGGAAACCAAGTGCCAACAGTGATACAGCGTCAGTCGAAAGTACACAATCACGAACAAAGGAAGTTGAAGACGAGAGGCTCTTTATCGATCCTAATAATGTAGAAGTATCTTTTGCTTTTGCCGATGCCAAGAGAAAATTACGAATGGTATTAAGCACTGCAGATTTGCAACACATTCCATGGACGAACATCTCTGAGGTATGTTCTCAAATTAAAATAAGGTTCCTCTAAGTTATCATGCATGATTGCATGAATTTATATTACTTTTAAATTTGACTTTAATTAATATGTTACAGAGAAATTCATGGATGCAAAAAGAAAATGAGTTAGTGGCCTTTCTCCAGCTTCAATTGGCTGAAGCTATAAACCTACAGGATCGAGCGTTGATCGCTCACTTACACGAAACTCTGCGTTGTGTTAGGTTATTCAACGAGGATGGCTGCAGAAAGTTGTTCAAATCCCTTGGCGATGATTATCAGAAAAGATCGCCGTATATTGCTTATTTAATCAGATGTCGACAGGGTCTGCTGTCAACGATAGCACATTTAGATCGGTACATTTTTTATTTCTTCTATATTTAATACCTTAAATTAAAAAAAAAAATAATTTCGTTGGAATATTTTCAATTACAGATTAGGAGAAAGAGTAAAATGTGATCGTGATGCTGTAAATAGTCATTTAGTGTCGGTGTGCGTCAGAGTGTTCTTAGAGAAACATGACATGCATGTACAAAGGTTTTGCGAGGAATTTAAGAAATTGACCGTGGCCGACGAGAAGCAAGATCTCGTTGATAATTTCTTAAACAGGTTACATACGGAAATGGAAAATGATTCGATATGGCAAGGTACGGGAAACTGTTAGACTGAATAACGTAAATTTGCTGCAATGATTTTATTTTGAAAATTTTCTTTACAACAGCTGCAAGTAGCGCTCAGCTTGAGCTGGCACGCACAGTGGTAGAGCGCACGCTGATGGCTGCGGTATACCAGAATGCTCTGTATCCGAATGGCGACGGCGACATCCACCGAGATCACGTATTCCACGATCATATCAAGAAGCTCTCGAAAATCGTGACGCCCAACCACAAAGATCTTCGAATCCCCAAGATCTACCACTACGAGTGCCCGTGGCCGTGGGCCCAGGCCGAGCTTGGCCTTATTTCAGCGTACAAGACGCCGCGGGATAAGCTGCAGTGCGTCTTCCGCTGCGCGACCACTATTATGAATCTTCTATCGATGGCCTCGGAACGAGGCATACCCGCCGCTGACGACCTCATTCCTGTTCTCGTTTACGTCATTATTAAGGTGAGCCGAGGCGGTCCGACTTCGACGTGCGGCTCTGGATATCGATCGCCTGGAAAAAAGAACTCGCACCGGTTCTTATTTTATTTTCATTTCCAAGCTATACATCAAGTTGATTGACAGCCGTGACGAAAAAAAAAGATTAACGTGTCTTGTCCCGGGGTAATTGAAAAGAGCTTTTTATAGATACTGCGCGTTTCAGTAAAAGGGGTGAGGTGAGCTCGTGGCATCAAGGTTTTTTTTTCCTAGGTTCTTAAAACACATTTTTTAAAGAAGGTAAATAAAAGATTTTAAAAAATTAAAAAAAAGTATAGTATAATCAAAAGCGATATTATAATTCGTTACATTTAATTATCTACGATGTAACATTTTATGTAAAGCGTAAGATTCTTTTTGTCTTTTTAAAGTCCAAAATTATTTCTCCGGAAATATCTTAACTGACAAGATTACATAAATTTGAATAAGCCTCGTGTTAGCTAGCATTGAAGGTTCGGTATACGGATTCATTGCACCACCCGCTTCCATCCGGTGTATCGAGCTTCCTTTGCTCAGGCCTGTAATCTGCTCTTTTTATGCAATGAAGAAGGTGATTCACTTTTATGGCTACGAGCTTGAAGCGATTTGTCACACTGCCACTTTTCCGATCGAGCCCCCGCTGATTCCGAGTACAAGATGCGAGTATTTGACCCGAGCGATCGATTTTTCGAGATAACAGCAGCTTCGCACATTTATTTCTTAATTTGATTTATTTATTGAAATTTATTTCTTAAGTTAATTACGGGATAAAATGTTTATAAATAGTTTGATAATTAAAAAAGGAAAGGATTTATTGAAAAAAAAGGCGAAACAAATTAACTTGAAAGTTTTCTACGTTACTTCAATTTTCGCAGAACTAGATTGTACTATTAACGAAATCGACTGACACGCTTTCTTTTGCAGACAAATCCACCGTCGTTACTCTCGACGATACAGTATGTCAATAGCTTCTACGGAAATCGACTGGAAGGCGAGGAACAATACTGGTGGACACAATTCTGCTCGGCGGTCGAGTTCATCAAAACCATGGATTAAATATTTTTTAATAAGCCGAGATGTAGATCTTAAGATTATCAGTACGATTAATACTAAAATTAACTACATTGTGTAAAGAGATTGATGCACTTGTATTTGTGCAAGCAGAATATGCGTATAAAGAAATATTTCGATGGATGTGTTAGATAGATTTATAGATTTATAGTTCACAATCTGAAATTAGGAAAAAGATATTTTATTTCGAAATAGTTTAGGAAGGTAATGTTATTATTATTTTTTTTTTAATTCTATTTTTCCTTTTGTAATGTTACATAAGAGCTGTAAAATTAGTGCATTAAGGATTCCACGAAACATTCAACGACTTTGATAAGGCGGAATTTCATGCGAAGGTGCTGTGAAGTTTTCTATTGATGTAGAAAAAAAAGAGAAATAAAAAAATCGAATATGTAACAATAGTGATATAGTGGAGGCAACAGGGAATGAATTAATGTAATTAAAGCTTAGAATATAAGAATTAATGGAACTAATTTAATATCAATAGTATATGCAATAAATAGATAGCGCAGTATTCTGCACGTTCGACATTAACAATATTGAATTTTATCCGAATATTGTTAGTAGACTTCTCACAACCTTAACTTTACCGTAAATTTTTCAATTTATTTCATGCGTATTTTTAGATTGTTTTGTCACTTTTTTTCTTCTACACTATTTTATTTTATGTTATTACAGTTTATGTAGAAATCAATCATATTGTTTTATCATATAGAAACAGAATTTATATAGTATTTTAACACTTATTTTTTGAATTTGTACGTTTATTTTTTTTCTACTCAATTGTAAAATTAACTTTCTACTTTGCAATTGTAAAATTAACTTTCTACTTTGCAATACAAAATGACTGATCGATTTGAAGAGAATCATTGCGTAAAAAATATTTCATTACTTTTAAGAACTACTTTAGATATTTGAAGAGATTATGATATATTTAAAATAAAAAAAAAGTTATATTTTAAAATACCGCATAGTTTTTGTAATGAAAATAATAATTATTCTCTTAAGTATTTTTCATTTACAACTAACTGCAAGTACAAGTGTTTCATAATAATAAAAATATATTTAAATAGTGAATATAAAGTAGCAATAACCAAATAATGCTGCAAATGTTAATTTATTTTATATTAGCTTTCTTTCATATGCGCATTTATATGAAATGTATAATTTTTTTGTCATTTCAATTGTAATAAATCTTTGTTACTTAAAATTTAATAATAAACCGGAATTGTATATGAGGTCCAATAAACAAATGTTTTTAGTCACGATTCAAAATCCACGAAATGCAACATGTAAAATTAGAATTTCGCCAAGATTTTAGGGAAGGTGCAATATAATCTTGTGCCAAGCTTCTTGAATATTTACAAATATTTAAAACTGCGTTATTAAGAAATCTAATCTTAAAATTAAAATTATCCTTTAATAATACTTTGCCGACATTTCATTTTACACAAACGAAACCACTACTAAACTTAACAAAACAGCGAATAATTGATGAATTACTTTTTCATTATCAAAAAATAAAATATTTTTGTATCGTATCGTCCAATGTTATTAACGGTTGTCACTCTGAATTGTATCGATTGTACAATTTGTAAAAAAAATCGTGTACGTACGTCAGCAAATAAATGCTTATAAAAATGAACATTCATAGAAAATTGTAAATCACTAAAACTTTGAAGAAACTGGAATCCATACTAAAACAAAATAATGGAAAAATTGGTATACATTTGAAAAGGTCGCACCTAACTATCAGTGGCGCACTGTTAAAAAACCTGTTGTAAAATGACTGCATTTAATGTAGGTAATTATGAGATTCACATTCAATGCAGTGATTTTGCACTACCGTTAGTAAAATTGTTGTTAGTATAATATTAAATTTACTATGAAATTAGTATTTTTGGTTTAGATCATTTTAAAGTTCAATATTGAAATTACAGTTATCTTGACAAAATTACTACTGCAATAGTACTTTTAACTAACAAATTGTAATTTTATTAATACTATTGTAAAATTAATTACTACTATTATTAGTAAAATCGGTGCACTTGATATATGTAATAATCGGACCCAGATTAAATGCAGTGATTTTACTACTTTATTATTAAATTGACCATAGCTTTTACAATACTACTACTTGGGAACAGAATATTACCGGATTAAATGTAGTTGTAGTAATTTATTGACTTGTAAACTTAGCAAAGCAATTGGTAATTTTACTTAGATTTTTTTACAGTGCGATTGCGTTGCAATTAAACAAAGTCTAAAACGATTGTTCAATTAATCGCTGCGAGAATTCAGAAGTAAAATCGAAGAAATGCGCCGCAATCGAGGTTTATAAAGTTAATACCGGAGACCCAGACGTTTCGGTAGGCCGCAAAGATTTGCATTAGCGTTATTGCGTTCTCCGACGGACATTCATTTTCCCAAAGTAGCACGCGCGCCGGAGAATGAGAGGCTCCGGCGTAAGGTGTAACGCATCGATCGAATGTCGCTTCCTACCGTCTATATATACGAACGCGAACTCGTCAAAGTGCAGCGGCACCAGGCACGACCAGTCGACGCCTCTTTTTTTCTCTTTCTCTCTCCAACCGCCCACCTTTCGTGTATACACACACCTTTGATCTCGCGCCGATAACGAGATCTTTCGAAATCTCGAATTTCCGCGTCTCGTTTCTGCTTCTGGGGCTGTCCCGTTCAATTTCAAAGGGAAGGATTGTTACGTGTGATGTCGCTTTTGAAATGCCTCGCTTTTTTTTTCCTGTGACTCGTCATTATTGTAGCCTCGACAAAAGGTGTACGCGAGCGCTTGAACTTTTTATCTTGCGCGGCAGAAAAGTGCACAAAAAGGCCGTTTTTCTTTTTTTTCTTTTTTTGTCTCCTCTTCTTCTCCCCGCGCCACCACCCATCCACATAAATGCAGCGACGACGGTGTTTCTTGCTCGGCTTTTTTCACGCAAAATAAAAGTGTTAAATGGTACGTTTTCAGGGCCTCGATGAAAACGCAGGGCCGAGACAATGAAAACGTTTTTCAATCAAATTTTCTTCCATTAAAAAAAAAAAAAATTGAAAAGGAAAAAATGTATAAAACGTATACTTTTTGTTAGGTTTGACGCCATTGAAAGTGTGTCGTGAAAAAATAAAGGGTGACCAGCGAAAGAATACTTATGCAAAAAACAAAATTAATATAGTTTGCAGTATACAAAAGAAAAAAATAATTAGCGAAAAATCTGTATATTTTGCAGATACAACGGAATCCAATGTTTCAATTCTACAAAAAAATGTTCACATTCAATTCAGAGGGCTGCAGGTATATTGGCTGTCGTTAGTTTTTCTCCTTGACAGTGGGGTGCGATGAATCCGCGGTTAAGCGTTTCGAACTGTGTACTCAAAATGTCTGTCGTCTCTTCATGTATTATTTTTAAATCGATAGAGTGCCATGTGCTTTATTGAAAGATTCATCATTCGCCATACATATTTATCGATAATCGTCGAAATATATTGATATAGTATATAAAGGAGCATTCGCCAAGGAAATAAACAACATATCTTGTGACCTAAAAATGACGATACATTTATTTTGCTTTTCTTTTTTTTTTCAATGATCAATGCAATTTAGGTCACCAGAAATACAAGTACGTTCTCATCACTTTTTATTGTTTTTTTTTAGCATCATCACCACCATCATTATCACCTCATCAGCATAACATCTCATCATCATAATCATCATCACTATCAACTTTTCACTTTTTAAATAATAATCGTAATAATAATCATAATAATAGTTAATAAGTAATAATTAATAATAATAATATTGATAATAAGTAATAATAATAAAGGACTATGGAGGAATTCCTGTTCATTTCATTAAATTTAATTATATATAATATATATTACATATATATTATGACTGAATCACCGACGCATTTGATGTACTTTTTTTTTAACATTCGATTCGGTGTTTTGCTTTACTTGCTCGCATTTATTTAAATGTTCTTTCATCTTTTATTTAATTATTTTTTTTTTAAGTAAACGACGCGTTTTAGCAACCCCCTGGCTTAGTGGGAGGCGTTAAATCGCACGCGCAAGTCTTTCATCGTTAATAATCCACCTGCATTCGTTAAACTGACATCCCTAGGAAGTGCACCAACCGATTTTAAATTGTTTTTACTTTTTTACTTTTTTTTTACTGTATTACGTTTAATTCTCTTTCTTACGATCTCGCTCGCACACGCTCTTTCTCACGTTCTTGCCATCGTTCTCTCTTCAGGCCTCGCACTCACACTTTCATACTTCCTCTCGCTCTCTCTTACTTTCTCCTCTCGTTCTCACAATCCATTTCGTGATTTTACGAAAAGTGGTGTCGACGTTTTTTTTTTATTTATCCATTTTTTGTTACTGCTGTTTCTGCTTTTTTCCCTCTAGCTTTTTGTTTCTTTTTTTTTTTTTAATACACACGATTTTTTTGAATGTTCTTATTTTTCACTCTCTCATCTCGAAGAAAAAACAACGACGCGAAGGAAGCGTACATGCGCGATAATCGCGCATCCCTCTTTGCTTATTTATTTTCTTTATTTAGAATATTCAAGAAAAACCTTCAATATAGGAATGCCGAGGGTTCGATCTAGATATCTTTTTTTTTCCCGTTAACTTTATATACGAAATTACCGCTATCTAAGTTTCGATCGAAGAATTGAAAGAAACGATTTTTATAACAGATACGTAAAGGCAACCGACAGACAAGAATTGCGAGCCGAGTGATTTTGCCTTCTTTTATATATATATTTTTTTTTTATTTATCTTTTAAACTCGAACGAGCTCGATGGAACTTTGAAACATGGAAACACTAATTTTTTTTAAAAAAAGTCGAAATCTAGAATGAAAAAGGAAGAGTTTCGACTTTTCGATGTTTTCATGCTTGTCTTCAATTTATATGCTCCGAAAGTGCGACGCTACTGCAACGCGAAAGACTTCACATATAAATCGCAGCTCTATCAAACTCCTTCAGGCTTCACACTGTTGCTCTTCACCTTAGAACTTGTAATAGTTCGTCGATACGATATTTTATAATTTTTTTACATTTCTCAGCGTGTTTTTTTTTTACTTATATAAATTAAATTACCAGACACTACACACTTTACTTTAGGATATCGTTATGAAATATCGAGCGAATCCGTTTTGCGAAATTTTTTTATTTTTAATATTCACTTTTTTAAAAGTTTATTATTCGAGAGATCTTACGTAACCAGCATTACAACATTATATGTGTATTCAGACAAGTAAATTGAATGGGGAAAGGCATTTACAATAACGGAAAGATTTATTCTAATAAACAGCGAAACAAATGGATGACAGAGTAATTGAAAATTTTACGCTTACGCTCCACGTCAATCAATAGGTCTTTATTCAATGGTTAAATTTAATAATTTATTTTCATGCAAATATGTATTTTTTTTTTTTAATTTTCGATTACAAGCGTGAGGTGAAGAAAAAGAGAAAAGAGGTTTCGGAAAGCTCGATATGTATAGCAATAATAACAGTAATGGGAGGACTTAATCCTAATTTATTTCAATATGCATTATATTTATTTAAAAAATTACATTGCCTTTGAACAAAATTTGATGAATTGTCGCAAATAAGATTCTTTCTTCTTCGAAAAATACGCAACCGGTGTGTATCTTTTTTTATTCAGACATTTATTTCATGACAAATGACACGTGGTCAAGCTTCAACTGGGAAAGCGCATCAAACTTTATTCAAAGAAACGTAAAGGAAAAATCTACAGTACTATATCCTCTTTTTTGTTGTTAATTACGATTTCACTTAACGCGCCCTTCCTTGTCCCTTCCCTTTTTTCATTCAACATGATATCTCGTCAAAAAGGAAAATTCGAGGAAAGAGCGAAATGGAAATCGGGTGAGCAAAGTTCGGAAAGGAAAGCGGAAATGCAAAGTTTTCGTTTTGGTTGTTTTCTTGTTGTTTTGTTGCGTGCCCTCGTACGATACACATAGACTCGATTTTTTTTTTGTATTTATTTTTATATCATTTTGTTTTAATGTTTTGTTGGTTACCGTTTGCAAATAAAAGCATATTGACGACACATTGGTTAACAGGTGCGTATTCGCATGCACGCACTTGCTAAGAAAAATGGCTGATTGATATCTTTACTTATTACTTTTTTTTAATATTATTTTCTTTTTTGCTGGTAGATTCTGAATTAAATAATATTTAATTGCCCTTATTACTTATCGTAAACGACGATTAATACATGTCGAACGGGACATTAACATCTCGTGTTCAAGACTCCTTTGCATCCTGATACAAGACTTTTTTCCACTTTTTTGGTTGAGACGTTTTTCATTTATGGTTTTTTGTTTTTATCGCTTGATTCTTCATGTTTTTTTTTTAAATTCTTTAGTACGTCAACACCACTCTAAATCGCGAGTTTTCCCAAGCACATTGGTTGATTCACTTTGATGTCATCATTGTGACGAATTCTGCAACAGAGCGAGATACAAAGATGGTCAGATTATTAGTCATATGCAGCGATCGGGTTACTCATTGCCGCGGTTTTACGTAACGCGTGCTCACCTTCGTAATTAACCTGGCCGTCGCCGTCGATGTCCGCCTCCCGGATCATTTCGTCGACCTCCTCGTCGGTGAGCTTCTCGCCGAGATTTGTCATGACGTGTCTGAGCTCGGCCGCCGATATGAAGCCATTGCCGTCCTTGTCGAACACCCTGAAGGCCTCCCTGATCTCCTCCTCGCTGTCCGTGTCCTTCATCTTGCGCGCCATCATGGTCAAGAACTCGGGGAAGTCGATTGTGCCGTTGCCTGGAAAATCGATCGTTTATTAAAAAAGTTGCCCCTTTTTTTCACCAGAATTTATTTACTATATTTATTTATTTAACCAGAGTAATATATAGTAATAGATTACAATCGTAATATAGCAGAGGAAAGTAAATTCCTACAGTAATATCTTACGAACTAGTCTGCAAAAGGCATTAAGGCCAAGTGAACCTGATCATGTTTGTACTTACAAACTTGACAGTACACTAAGCTCGTTGCATTTATACACTAACCTTAACTTTAACTTACAACTAAAGTAACATTTTTTATTGTTTATCTTCCATAGAATTTTTTTAATATTTAACATTAATAGTTTACTATTCTTTAGCAAGATGTTTATATCCTTATACACGGAGAGAAATGTATATATAAATATGGCAACAATTTTGAATAAAAATTACTATACTGTATAGTAACGTGGGGACAAACTCGTATTTTACTAAATTTTAGTATACTGTATAGTAAAAATTCGGATTATTAAATTTTG
>JAWWEN010000048.1:1455166-1466324 GCA_035582955.1 Sycophila texana
TAGGTGTGCTTTCAAATTTTTTATTTTTATTTTTAATACCCCAGTTGTTTGTCTATTTCCGTAGAATCCCACATATATGTTTAAATATTTACTTGAATGCTTGATTGAATAATTTTATTAACAGCCTGAGTTTATTTCTATAAAGAACAATTTAGTATTTATTAAGTGTAAAAATGTTATTTGAAATTTTTAATAATCAGATCTTTTTATACTTATTTTATATATTAACCCATTCGAAAAGTTCTTTTAGTGCTCATTGCCTTGTACTACGCACCCATGAATATCTTATATTTTTACTTATTCATTTGCTTGCCATATTAAAAATTTAAAATAAAATTTTTACAGTTAATAAATATTAAATTGTTTTTTAGTGAAATATACTCAGGCTGGCCCCCTTAAACGTAAATATAAAAATGACAAAATTTTTATAATCAATGAAATCTCTATCTTTTAATATTGAAAGTATGTATAGCGTAAGAGAATAGTAATTTCTAACTGATATAAGGGAGTAATTCTCGATCGACTAAATATTAAATATAAGCCTTAGATAAGCAACGATTAGCTGAGATAAAAATGGAAAAATGAAAATTTAATTAATTGAATTCTCTTACAAACGTTTAGTTTCATAGCGTAGCACAGTCAGCTTTGAAGCAACAACTTCAAAGATTTTACTCTCACGCTTAAATCTGCAGAATTTAAAGTGCAACCCTCAGTCGCGTGCTTTCTTAATCTAAAAAGCTGCGCCGCGTTAAAAGTGTCATTGTACGTCTGGTCGCGCGCAGCTGGAAAGATAAGCCGCGCCCAACAATGGGTGCCGGGCGCACTGCGATTTCCCAACTGGTGCCAATCTTTTGCGCGGATAGCCTGCCAGCCGATTAAATTAAGCGATTTATCGGCCTGTCCTCCCGACGACTGTTGCGACACTTGCCACATTGTCTCGCTCGCTGCGGGATAAAAGCGCATTCCGTCGTAAGAGATCCTGTGAGGCCGTCTGGAAAATATGCCATCACGAAAATCCGCGGTACCAATAGCGATCCCTTACTTTATTTAACACTTTCACTGTTGCGAAAATTCGATTTTTTTTTTTGTTCAATTTGTGTCTTGGACAAAAACGCGTATTTTTTCATGAAACACATTTATATCATACCACCATAAGAGTAAAAAATCACGAGTCATATATGACTTGTGTAGCAGTGAAAGTGTTAACAAAAGGAGAAACAATTTGATTCGTTAATAGATTCATTTTTCATTCTCCAGTCAAATGGCGCGAAAATTCAAAATATCAAAATTTCAACTCAGCCCTTTAAATGCATTAAGGTGGCTTGGGTGTTTGGTGTCGTACGTAGTGAGGAGTGCCATAAGGGTCCTCATTAAATTATTTTTAATAAATATATATACATTTATTATACGAAACCTGTATAGAAGATAAAATCGCCAGAAAATTGCCGGGAAAAAGTAATTGTGAAAATTAATAGATTTTTTTCGAGGCACCTTGTGTAAAAGGTACGTTTCCTGACGCTGTAGAAGTAGCATTGCTGCATACCGCGTCGGCTGCTGTAATTCCGTTCCTTCCAATTTTCTTTTAATTGAAGTTGTCAATCCTATGTTTTTAAGAACTCGACAAAATTCCTTTTAAAAAAGTACATAAATATCATTTTCAATTTCGGAGATTAATCACTTACTTCCGAAGTTATAGTCGATTCTGTGGCGATCCCCATAAGACCACACGTTAAATTGGCGAGTTTTGGACATAGCGATTTTCTCGAAAAATAAAATCGTCAACCATAGCATTTCTTTATCGCAAATGAATTCAGCATGCTTTATTTACATAATCTCTGAATTTCAGAGAAGTTGATCATTCCAGTAAAAATCGCCCAAGTCACTTTAATGATAGAGTCCTTACCTTTTTTTAATGTTCCAATTATTAATAATCATTTTAACAAACATAAATAATTTCATTCTGAATTTTGTGAAAGAATTTGTCGAAAGAATCTCGCGCTCGTTGGACTTAGCTCGTAGTCTCAAGGGGAAAAAAAACGAGGCGCCGCCGAGCCATTTTCACTTTTACTATCTCCGCAACGCACGCGGCTTTTCGCCCGGGCGTTTTCTACGATCCAGTTTTCACGATAAGCGCGCTGTTGGGGCCGGTCGACCGGATTGCGTGGTCTCGCGTGTCCTGCGGCCCGCTTTCGGCTTTCCTCGCGGGTAAAAGTCCCGCGCGGCGCGGGGAAATCCCTTCTGAAATCGGTGTATCTCTGAAATTGAACGAGCCGCCATCGGAGGCTTAATTATCTCTCGGAGCGGGCCACGCGAAATTTTCCCTTTCTTTCTCGCGGGGCGCGGCACGCACATTGCGTATATACGCGTGCACAAAAAAAAAAGAATTGCATCGCTCGTATGACTTTCACTCTCGTGGAAAAGTCGAGCGAAATTTTGCCTCGTCGCGGGATTTTCTCGGGTGCGCGTGCCGCCCGAGGCCGCCAAGGCGAGAATTCAATTAATCTAGGCCAATCGAGCGGATGCGGAGGAAATTCCGCGGTGCAATTAAGGCTTAGCCGCGTTCGATTCTGTAATTATCGGTGCGCGTTTGAACTTGACATTCGCGCGACGCGCCGATTTTCTACGGAATGCTTTTTGCGTCTGCGGACCCTAGGAATCGGCCCCGCTGATTTAAGGGCGCATCGATTGGCTTGATCTACCGCCGGTGATCCTTGATGTGGGAATCAATGAAGCGCTGATTGCGATTGTCTCTTTGCGAGAAAAAAGTTTCTTATAATTATAATCCAATTGAGAGATTTCCACGGTAAAAACACTTTTCATCGCGTTTCTATATTTTAAAATAATTATAAGATTCCGAATGAAAATAAAAATTGTACGTTTGATATACATTTTAGTATGTTAAGGTAGACATCTGTACATTTCTGTACGAGTCCGTATGATCTCGTTACAATTTGGACAAATTTTGCAGTATCATGGATAAATGTACGGAAAAGTACGGAATCGTACGGTAATATACGGCAGCATATAAAAATATACAGAAATTTACAGAAAACTACAGAAAAGTACATTCCACAAAAAAAGTATTTTGATTAATAAGAAATTCATACTTGAACGTACTAAAAGTTAGGAAAATACAGGAAAGCTACATCCACCCAAAAATTCTTTATATAATAATTTGTTTTCTTTTTACTTTCTAATGTACTTCTAATACCGGACCGTGTGATTACGTACGAATTCGTACGATTCGGTACATTTTGGTACGTTTGCATTCATAACGCCGTACTAAATGTCCAAATTTTAACAACAACGTACGCAAACGTATACGGAATCGTACGCAGACGAACCCAAACGTTAGTAATAAGTACAGATTTACTTATATCTACTAAATCTTATAACAATTTAGGAGTTTGTACTTCAATGTTTTGCATTTATATACACATTATGTAGTGTGATACTGTTACATAACTTTATGAAAATTGAGAAATATTTTTATCGAAAACGTGTACGTTCGGAGATCAGCATGTTAATTAACTGTTAATAAAATTATGCAACTAGGAAATACAGTTTTTCAAAAACTGGTTACGGCTGTAAAACTTCTTTAAACTCGTCCTGCTAATCGCATGAAAATAAAATCTTGCCCAGAAAAAAATAATCGATATTTTCGGTTTTCAAAAATAAATTTCCTAGTATTGATCGAACGATATAATCAATCGAACCTGCCGAACACTTTGAGGAAATCGTTTGGACGCATTTGTTAATTAAAAAAAAAAAAACACCAACTGAATTAACAGAGTGCTTTCTAAAAGAGACTTCAAGTCAAAGATAGAAATAACGAAAATAGTTATAATTTGTTAACAACAAAAATAGGATACCCTTTCAAATTCGCATTTTAAAATCGAAAGTAGTTTCTGAGTAGCTTTAATGTATATCGTACGTAATTGTATACATCTTAAACATGTTGTAAGAGAAAAACCAATAGTAATAAATAGCAATAAATAGCAATAGAAAAATCAATAGCAGTAAATAGCAATAGAAAAATCAATAGCAACAAATAGCAATGAATATCAATAGAAAAATCAATAGCAATAAATAGCAACCCTGGTAAAAACCTTGCCGTGTTTCTAGCCAGAATTCACCTAGAATTTTCAAATATCGGTAGATTCTGGCAAACGGATCTGCCGGGAAACCCTATATGTGGTCACATGCATTTTGTACGTATTCTGGGTAGAAACCATGCAAGGATATGTATAGATTATAGAAATGTGGTAAATCACGCAGTTACAGTTAAATGAGTTCTTATTGGCATACAAAAGATACACCTATGATACAAAATGGTGAATCACACCTATGGGCAACACTTAAAATCAAGTCTGAACAGTTTGAGGTTAGATTCTGCTTATGAGGTAAAGATGTATATCATGATTGTATATCTATATTATGCCCTTGCCGAGTTTCTATCGAGAAGCTGTCTGCATTTCAGTCAGATTTCTCGCGAATGGTTCAGGATTCAAACAATAAATTTAGCAATAGAAAAATCATTAGCAGTAAACCGTATAGTAATATCAATAAAGTACTTTAGATAGAAAGAAAAATAAACAACTCCCAATTTTTTCGTGTTCCAGGAGTGAGTGGTCAGGAGTCGTTCAAATGCCCGGACGACTACGGCTTCTACCCGCACCAGTTGTCCTGCGACAAGTACTGGAAATGCGACAACGGCGTAGCCGAGCTGAAGACGTGCGGTAACGGATTGGCCTTCGACGCGACCGACAGCAAGTTCCTCACGGAGAACTGCGATTACCTGCACAACGTCGAGTGCGGCGATCGGGCGCAGCTGGAACCGCCGATCAGCACGCCCCACTGTACCCGCCTCTACGGTATCTTCGCCGACGAGAAGAAGTGCGACGTATTCTGGAACTGCTGGAATGGTGAGGCCTCCAGGTACCAGTGCAGCCCCGGACTCGCCTACGACCGCGAGGCCCGCGTCTGCATGTGGGCTGACCAGGTGCCCGAGTGCAAGGTCGAAGGTAAATAGACATTTTTTTCTCGTTTCGCTCGAGACTTACAAATCTTGAAAACTTCTTCGACTCAATCCTGGGGGATTATTTTGTAAACTTAGCACTCGCGTTAAAAAGAGTTAACAACTCATATACTAGCAAAATCCAACGCGCTTCACGCGCATTCACTTTTTTTTTATTGTGTTTACAATTTTTGAGCTTAGATTTTTAAATTCAGCGCCATTTAACCGGATATGCCCATGCTCCGATCAAATCGCGTTTTAAAATACTTCACAGTATCCTGCTCTCCTTTTTTTTAAGAGAGGGTAAGACGTACAACACCACGTAAAAATCCAGTGATAACGCCGCTCTAAGTTTACAAAATAAGGCCCCTGGTGGAAATAATTGTTGTGTAAAAATCTTATATTTACACGAAAACAAATATTTTTAAAAGAAAATGAATATTTGTAATTGAGGTCCAAATTGGAGTCCCAAAAATCAAAATTTTTAAAATTGTTTATTTCTGTTATTGTGTGGGAAAATAGTTTTGTGCAAAACTGTTTATTTTTATGTAAAATTGTCCAAAATGTTTTCATTTCATAAAAATTTAAAAAATACATATGTATTTAAACGTTTAACAATATTTAAAAAAACATTCAAAAAATTCAAAATAGTATATTACGTACCTAGCCCTGTATAAGGCTTCGCCTCGGTCGACAATTACATGTGATCTGAGACACTTTCTTATTATACAGGGCTAGGTATGTAAACTATTTTTCTGCTCGACGATGCCGGAAAGCACCAACTTCCGCTCGCGCAGCGGCCCGAAAGTTGGCGCTTTCCGGCCGGAGGGCAGAAAACATCTTTTAAAACTTTTTGAGGTATACATTGCACTGAGAAGTCGAAAAACTCGTAAAAAAAATTCTGTCATCAAAATTTTCGCTGTGTAAAATTCAATTGAGATGTTGCATGAAAAATAAAATCAAATTCCATTAGATCCGTCTGATAGAAAATTAAAAAATAATCGACACGTATTTTTTCTTTTTGGAATTTAACTATTAATTATTAACAAAGATATTGCGCTTCGAAGCCACGTGTGACGTCACGATTGTCCACTATCAATGCAGATATACTGCGCCGTTGTGACGTCACGTTTGTCGCAAAATTTAAACATGCTGTAGCTTTGTTAATAATGTATTAAATTAAAAAAAGAAAAAATACGTGTCGATTATTTTTCTTTCTTCTATCTGACGGATCTAATGGAATTTTCCATGCAAAATGCCAATTGGCAGTGTAGATCGAAATGTTTCACTAGAATTCAGAGGAGACTGAAGCTTTCGAGTACACAGAGAGAGAGAGAGAGAGAGAGAGCATGAGAAAGTGTTTGACCAAATGAAATTTGCCTTGCAGAGGTAGCCAACGGATACGCATGCCCTGCGGCCGGTGAAGTGAGCGGCGCCTCAGGCAGCTTCTCCCGACACGCCCACCCCGACGACTGCAGAAAGTACTACATCTGCATGGAGGGCACTGCTCGTGAGTACGGATGCCCCATCGGTACTGTCTTCAAGATCGGCGATGCTGACGGCAGCGGTGCCTGCTCCGACCCCGAGGACGTTCCCGGATGGTAAACAGATTAATTTATTTAAATGATTCTTTTTTTTTTCATTATAAATAATTGCCTTTTTACAGTTACTGAGAATAATTTGTTTATTTCTTATATAAAAGTTTAGGAATAAAAATGCATTGGCCAATAGTTAAATAGAATTAACAATTAATAATAAAAACTAAAATAATGAGTATAAAATTTTACAGAATTTCATAATTGATTGATAAAAAGTATAATTGAAAATATACACAGATAAAAAGGAAACAGAGCCAAAGTTTACGTGTCTTAACAGTTAAGATACGAATTAAAATTATTAAAAATACGATGAAGTTAGCTAATATGTTACAATATGTAAGTCAAATTTAGTTAACCCTTACGAAAATATCCTATAGGTTTGCCTATAGGGTCCCTATAGGACGCCTATAGGAGATCTTATAGGAAACCTTTAATCCTACATCAGGAATCCTATAGGAATTCCTACAGCTTTTTCGCGCTAAAAATCCTACAGGATTTCCTGTAGGTTTTCCTATAGAATTTTTTATAGGATTTTTTTTCCTATAAAAAATTATGTAGGAAAACCTATAGGAAATCCTGTAGGATTTTTAGCGCGAAAAAGCTATAGGGATTCCTATAGAATTCTTGTAGGATTTCCTTTAGGATATTTATTGCTATAAAATTTCTTACAGGATATTTTCGTAAGGGAATTATTAGAAATTTAATGGAGTTTATAAAAGTTTTTATGAATTTTTCATCGTTTATCAATGTTTTTTTAAACGTTTAACTTAGCTAACCTCACTTAATTATTTTTTCGCATTAAACAATTTCAAACACGTACAAAGTATTATAAATATCATTAATGTTTGCGTGATCATTAAAACTTCAAGAATACCATTCATTTTTATCTATTTATTAGTAATATCAATGATTTTTTGATCATTTTAATTCGTGTCTTAACTGTTAAGACACGGAAACTGTGGCTCTATGTTTCCTTTTTATCTGTGCAGTTTTCAAGAAATTAGATTAAATCAATCATAACAAATCTAAATCTAGTCTAAAATCTAGTTTCACGAAAGTACCGATTGAATAAGTTAATGCTAATCATATTATGCATTCTCACAATCATATCGTACCGGTGACAGCTAAAATTTTCCCTCGTATTAATTACGAAGTTTCCGTCGTAATTTTGTCGCCCGGTCAAACGAGTCTCGTAACATGAAAGAAAAAAAACACAAAAACTGTACAAGTCACTTACGCAAAATTCACGTTCCCCTCGAATTTCAGCGAGGACTATTACGGCGACTTGGACCTGAAGAGCATCAGGAAGAGCGAGCTTCTCTCCGGCATTCAGGGCTCCGGAGAAACCAGGAACGGGCCCAACAAGCCCGGCAAGCCCAGGCCCAACGCCCAGCCCGCGCGACCCGCCCAGCCCCAGGAATAAGAACCCCAGGGCTCTCCCCGTCACTAACGATCACGACGATTCTCACCGGAACGGCCCTACCCACGGACGCCGTTTGCGAGACTTAAAAACATGAGAAAAAAAACGTCATGACGAAAAACCGCGAGAGAGAGAGACCAGGGTATCTAGTCTCGTCGACGCCCACGGCGATTGAATCCCCCTCCCCCTCATCCTAGATTACCTCCTCTCTTGTACTTCGTCGCATAAGCTCTTGGTATGTCTTCCCCTCGAACGACTCACCCGCGCGCGCGGCGCCCCCGCACTCGGGGAAGAACCTTGGAATCGCGGAAAAATTGAGGAGGACACGTTGACTGAGTTTACATAAATTATTGATGACGACGGCGATGATGATGATGATGATGATATATAGGTACACGAAGATGTGTTTTATTTTTGTTTTTTTTTCGTTCGTTCGTCGTTTTGGGGTAATACATTGCCCGGCCAGGGTCGACGTTCTTCTCCGAGTGCGCGTTTCTCTCTCATTCTCTCTTTCCTATTTTCTCTCTCTCTCTCTCTCTCTCTCTTATTATGTATGTATTGCGTACCTTTATGCATTTGCGCCGATGTACCTACGTGTATTTCCTACTTATCGCTGTAAAATTCGGAATTCGTCGTCCGAAAGTGTACGCTCGAAGGCTGAGTAATTCTACACTTTCTTACCCCGCCCCCAAACTCTGTCTTCCTCCATTGCGTTTCGTTTTCTTTTTATACATTTTCGTAAAGTACGTACAGCCGCCACCGGGGCACTGGAAATTCTTGTAATTTGCGCGATGACAAATTCTCGTTTTACTCTCATTGCAATAAGCGGCGGCGCTTGATTCGGACTGAAATTAACTGTGCGAGCCGACGCGCACTTTTTTTTTGTACAAAAAAAAATCATGAAAAAAAAACTGAGTTGTCAAAAAATCAAGGAGGAGGTGCGCGGCCGCGATCGCGGCCTCGAAGATTATATTGGAACGTATATATTCCCGATCCATCATAGGGAGAGCGGCCCCGCGTAGCCTCCGACGAAGCGTGAAAACGAGCCGATGCCTCATCCCTCTCTTATTATTTTTTTTTAATCTTTCAACGAGAAAGACACGGAGGGACAGCCCTCAGCTGGAGCGACGCTCGAATCGACTCGATCGTCGCCGGGATGCGTGATCAACACTTCCGCAGATGCGAGACGCTCGCGAGCTCCAAGACCTCGTCTCGCCGTACCTTCTTTAAGAACTTAAAGACAACAAAAAATGCTAATAAAAATCTTTAAAAAATTACTTCACCGTCTTCTTTTATTGCGATTGCTTCATCTCTCCTCTCACTTTCACTTGACTGTGCATACAGGATTTTAAGCGTTTCGAGTTTTAAATCTGAATTTTACGGAGAAAAAGTGAAATTCATTCGCTATTTATTCATATATTCGGTTGTTATCTTTATACTGATTTTCTTTTATTACGCTGAAAAAAAATTGTAGATATATTAATTCAACAGCAGAAATTATACAACGCACGATTTTCTTTACGAATATTGAACGACAGTCGGAGAATCATGCCGGTGGAATGCTCCAATAGACTTTTTTTTAAAGGAATAAAAATACACTGAGAAAGAAATTAAATTTATACAACCATCCGCGCGTATAAATGCGGACAACTGCCACTTTTTCGTTGATTGAACGAAAAATTTGTTGAAATAATTAAACATCTATATTTTCATTAAACCAATACAATTTCAGTTAAATAATCTACGGAAAAAATAGTTGTCGATATTTATGCGCCCGGATCGTTATTTCAACTGATTTTTTTTTTCTTAGTGTAGTAAATTATGAAATACAAGGCGCAAAAAGCTACATAAATTAATCAGTAAAAAAAATTTAGAAAGATTGAATAGATAAAGACACTTGAGGATATCAAGTTCTTACCAGCTTGCACAATTTATTATAGACGAGCTTACTGCATGCAACGAACGATACAATTCAAAGTGAATTATGAGATAATTCGTAAACCGTAAACAAAAAATAAAGAAAAAAGTCCTTTCAGAGTCCAGTTCGGAAAAAATCGAACTGTACTGCCGCACTCTTCTGTCACCAAAATATTCAAAAAAAATAATAATAAATAAATAAATAAAACAGTAGCTGGCATCCCAATTCGTCCGCCGACGCATTCACTGCGAAGCGATCGAAATGGAGACACGCCGGCGACGCGAAGAATCCGGCGAAAATCTACGAACCTGGTTACGGAAGCAGAGAGTCGAAATGAGTCGGAAATAAAAGGAGCCGCGCAATTGGACTTAAAAAAATTGGCATTCACGACGTGCGAGGTGGGATAAACCGCTGAATTATGCGCCGAGCGAGTCCTGCGTGTCCCGTTTGCGAAAGAAACTGCGAGCGCTCGCGCCTCCTTTGCCGGAGGGGGGCCTCCTTTCTATTCCCTGCCTCCTTTTTGCCCCCCTCGCGAGAGTCCGATGCGGCGCTCGTCGATCGCCTATACTCGCTGCGAGGAATATTCGCGATCCGTCGACGGCGCTGCATTTTTTTGCAGGATCAATTATACATTTTTTATTTTAATTTCACTTTTCTTCATTTAAGAGATATAAAAGATTTATGGTAGTTTTCAACCGGCCGATTTGTTTTATTTTATGCTTCATTGTACGCTCTTATGGAAATTTTTAGATTTACAATGAAAGAATGTTATATTTTTAGGAAGACTGCAAAGTTATAGCTGGTAAAGTACGATGAAAATGTATATAAAATACTGAATGATTTTTTAACAAATTTAATTAATTTACTTTATCTAATTATCTAAAGTTTAGTTTACTATATATTTGATTTTCTCCTTCTCCTTGTACTTAAGGACTTTATAGTCCGTAAAATTATTAAATAAATAAATAAATAATTGAATCACAAACGTAACGCATCGAACAAATATTGAAGATTATAAACTTTTTTTTAGACAATTTATCACCTTTATTAGTCAATTTTACGTTAACTTGATATGAGTAAAATAAACAATACACCCATTACATTTCACAACATTTTTTGTCACACTTTACTACACGGAGAGAAATGTATATATAAATATTGCAACAATTTTGAATAAAAATTACTATACTGTTTAGTAACGTGGG
>JAWWEN010000048.1:1466424-1507188 GCA_035582955.1 Sycophila texana
TTTTATCTTTAAATACTTTAATTTACATTATTTTATGCCTCCTGTATGAATAAGCTGCTAATACTAACTACAATAAAAATTTACATGACTGGTGTAAAATAAAACAGTGACGTATATAGTTATATTAAATAACAATAGATTTTTATATAATTTCAATACATATGTACGTGATGTATATATTTCAGTTTTTCAAATTATTAAAAAATTTAATTAAATTTGATTACATTTTAAGGATCAAATTTTTAACTAATCTTAAAATAAATTTAAGTATCACAATAGTTAAAAGTACAAAATTTTTTACTCTAATTTTATTAGCTTAGAATAATTTTTTAAATTGACATTTTTAATAATGCTTATTATATTTATAAAAAATTATTTTCTCATTGATAAAGAAATAATTCTGATTTGAATATTTATTTTCATTTTTGTTGCGTTTCAATATTGTATAAAGGTCAGTTGACTCAAGTCATTATTTTTCTTTGATATAAAATGTATTATATAAAATAAATTATACTTAGTAAAAAATTATCTTTTGTAAGAAATAAACTTATTGTTATGACTAAATGTATTTTTTTAATAGTTGTCATACCTACGAAAAGCAAACCTTAATTATTATTAGCTTGCATTTGACTTTTCACTAAGCTCATCTTCTAATATTTGCCTTGTGTTGTGGATATTGTTCAAATCCACAGTACATGCTACTATGTTTCCGTCAGTCTCTTTAGATTGATTAATATTGTTGCAGACATATTCTGTATTTAATACGGGAAGTACATTGTTTTCACATTGTTCAGAAGAAACTATCGCTGCATGTTTCTTCATGTGTGTAGTTAAATTACCACTATGGTAAAATTCTTTACCACAAACTTTGCATTGAAAAGGTTTAATACCAGAATGAATTCTTTCATGAATGGAAAGATTTCCACTATGACGAAATTCTTTAGAGCAAACGCTACATTTATATGGTTTTACTCCAGAATGTGTTCGTAAATGTGTAGACAAATTTCCACTATGGCTAAACATTTTACCACATACTTGACATGCATAAGGTCGTTCTCCAGAGTGGGTTCTCATGTGAATAGCTAAATTTCCACTGTGTGTGAAACACTTGTCACATTCTTTGCATTTGTATGGTCTTTCACCATTATGAGTTCTCATGTGAATGAAAAGATTACTTTTGTGACCAAATTCCTTAAAACAAATTTCACACTGACATTTTATTTTCTTTCCAGTACTATTTGTTGACTTTACAGATTTTGATGGTCTACCAGGATTATTACGTTTAATCGTTGTAGCACCTGATTGCAGTGCTGCAAGAGTTGAATCGATTAAACTACTGTTGATGTTGACAGAAGCTATCCTAGAATCTGCAGTTTCAGTGAACACATTTGATTGATTTACTTGATTTATATGAGATGAATCATCGCATTGCTGATTTGTTGAATATGAATCATGTTGTTGCTGTGGTTGTAATTGATTATTTAAATAATTTGTGTTTGTTGAAGGCATATTTTGCTGTAATTAAAAAAAAAAAATAAAAGTAAATTAAACTAGTATTAAAAATATATTATTCTTATGTAAATTAAATTAAGTATACATTTATAATTTATTACTTATAATTTATAATTGTTACTAACATTAAATCGTGAAATATCTTGTCGAGAGTGTCCATCATTTTTTAAAGAAAAATCTTTGGGATACTGATTGGTTTGAGTTTGTACTTGCAAAGCCTGATCCCAAAAGTGTGGTAACTGGTTATAAGCATATTCAACGTTTTGATTGTCAAATACAGTATAGTCTATATTATTTCCTTGTCCGCTTCCCATACTTGGATGACTTCTGTCATCTGCATTATTATATTCTTGTTTTATTTGAACAGAGCCGAACATCTGTGAAGCAAAAATACAAATTGTTTAGAAAATAAAAATTTGCCTTCACTTGTTATGTAGCATTTTTTCATTGATCTAAAATCTTAACATTACCTTTAAATATCTCTTATCCGCAATTAATCAGCTTCATTTATCTGGGCACTACACATTACATTATGGAAAATGCCATCACGCTTGACATAAAAAAAAACATAATAATACATCTAATGTTGTAACATTCTTGCGAAAAAATATATTTTGCAACGCACCAATGTACATATAACTATGACAATCGCGTTAGCCTTCCCTTTTTACACGTACATTCCAAATATTCGTCGAGCAGCTGCTACATCCAGTTAATTCGGCAAAAAGCAACGACGAATTTAAAGAAGTGCATTAGGTCCGTCCAATTGCTCATTTTAACGAAAGGAGAGAGAACGCAGTGCACCTTGGAGCTTTAATTGAACTCTTTGTGTGGCGTAAACAAATACTTATTCCGATTATAATTCACGGACATAGGGAGACGAAACCCATGAGACTCGCCGTCGCTGCCAGATTATCGAATGACGAATACGCAGTGTATATATATATATATCTTTTAGGATTGATATAATGTTGTATGCAGTACACACGTATAAGTATACAGTCACAAACTGTCAAGAAAATCTGCAGGATTAGTGTAATTGTAATATCTATTATTATATAGATTTTGCCAGTCGATTCCGCGAGTATTAGTACCTTATACCTATATATATAAGATGAGGTGACACCAGATATAGATATTGTGCAGGCCAATCGCTATAATCGTATAGTCGTAACCTCATATAGTCATACATGGGTTACGATTGTGGCCCAATGTAAATTTTACCATATCTTTTCGTTTATGTCAATGTTTTTAAGTTCAACTTTGATACATTTTTATTTGTTTTAATTTTCTGTTTTGCAGATTTTTTTTTTACAAGGTAGCAATTAATGTTTTTATAGTTTAAAATGACAATAATCTGCAGTCTTAAATTTTACAATTTTAATTTTTTTTTTAACGATGTTTTAGATAATTCTATAATTAAAAAAATATTTTTAGGAAGAAATAAAATAATATAATGATGCTTTTTCAATGGAATCAATATATATGTATATATCAACTCAATACACAGTGGATTATCATTACTTGCTGTCGATAAAAGTAGATTTAAGTATATCATAAATTTACAAACCCTGTAGATCGGATTCCCGTGTATATTCTCATGCACAATACAAATGCATGTATTCATCGAACATGAAGGTGTTACTTAATTTTTCTTAATTATTTATACTATTAATTATTATAAAAATCATGAGAAAGTCATAAAATGAAAGTGTAGATTTTGAAATACTTATTTCGTTTTTAAAAAATATCTTTCCTGCCCATGTTAGGTTAGTAAAAAGTTCGAAATACTTAGAACAACCGATTGTGATGCTATAAAAATAGTAAAATTAATTATAAAAGAAAAATAGTATTCAAGAATTGAATTTAAAAATATTTTTTATTATCAGACTATAGTATTATAATTGTTCTACAGTTTACGTCTGATACTGTTTTGATGATGCTTTGTGACTCACGAGCCGGCGTTTTTTATCGAAATTATAAATATGTACATTGCGTGCATTTAAGCATTTTACAGTTAAAGTAGATTTATATGTAGACTTAAAAATATCAAGTACCTATCGATAGTGCCAAAAATGGATTCGATGCCAATGTACGATGATGACAGCGAGTGTGGCGATCAGTGTTTGACAGAGAATACTGATGATTTAGATTACGAATATGTTTTTGAACAAGAAACTCTATCAGAGCTCTTCCAATTTTGTATTTACCCAACTATTTATTCAACCTTATGGTATTTAGTCCCACTTATTGTGTGCGCATTTATCTGTAACATAGCTGGTAGAATTAGTGAGTAAAATGTTTAATATTTAATATTAAAAAGTTGACGATTTTAAAGTAATCATATTGTTATTTTTAGGACACATACCTCACGATGTTTTCCATTGTTTTATGGCATTCTTGGGCATTTTAATAATATGGCACTATGCATATGAGTGCTTTTTCTTACTGATATTATATATCCTTTTCTTTTATATTTTTCTACATTTACCCAAGGATTTTAGAAAAGGAATCAAAATATTTCTTCCAAGTCTTTTATTAATTTTATATTGGTAAATTATATTAGTGTTGCTTATGCAATTTAAATGTAAATGAGTTTTACTCAATTCTTATTTTTATTTTCAGTTCAATTTTTATTCATCCAAAAGAATGGCACAAAGTACGGGGTGTTATTATGATAGCTACCATGAAAGCTGTGAGTATTGCTGTAGACAAAGAAGAATTGGAAAATAGAATCAATTTTTATGAATATATTGGATACATGTTGTGTGGTGTAACTGCAGTATTTGGTCCTTGGACTTCTTTTGTAAATTATGTAAACTTGTATAAAAAGACTACTTGGGTATGTAACTTATTCATATTACAAAAAAATATTAATTCATTCAAACAAAAAAATTGTGGAATTTTTAGAAATATTGGTGGTTTTTTGTATCCTTTGGTTATATGGTGGTTGCATTTGTTTGTTTATGTACATCAAATTGTTGGACTAATTGGATTTTAAGTGATTCTGCTGGGAAGTATGTACTTTCATTTTTTTTTTTAAATTTTTAGCCAATAAAAAATTATATTTATTAATTATTTATCTTACTCTTTTTAGATGGATGGTGGCTTTTCGAGATGCTTTAGGATTTAGAACTTCTCATTACTTTATTTGTTTTACTGCATCTTCAATAATGTTATTGGGAGGATATCCTCTTCCTCAAACATTAATAACAAAGCCTTTAGAAATTGAAGTGCCTCGTTCTCTTGTACAAGTTGTGATAAGCTGGAACATCCCAATGCACAATTGGTTAAAAACATGTAAGTTAAAAGTCTTTTACTTGCTATACCTATTTAAAAATTAATCTTCAAATGTTTGTTTTTTCTTTAATTTAACAGATGTATTCCGTCCAGGATGTAAACAGTTAGGAATATTTGGAGCTATTATAATGACATACTTGGCAAGTTCTTTATTGCATGGATTGAATTTTCAGCTTGCGGCTGTCCTTCTCAGTTTAGGTTTTTATACTTACATTGAATACCAATTAAGAAATTTATTAGCCAATGTTTTTGATGCTTGTATAGCTTCAAAGCAATGTTCTTTGCACAAATGTGAACACACAAGGACTTCCATGAATTGCTATTGGGTAACTTGTGTGAATGTTGCTTTTGGTGCTTTAGCCATGTTTCATTTAACTTATTTGGGTCTTACGTTTGATACATCAGAAATCCAAGAAACAGGATACAGCTACAGTCACACAATTGAAAAATGGTCACAACTTGGATTTGCTAGTCATTGGGTTGCTTTTGCAACATATTGTGCTTATTATTTAATAAGATGACATAGTTAAATCATTTTAAGTAAAGAAAATAATTTAATCTTTTGATAAATAATACTGAAATAAAAAATCTTTTTAATTATTTTTACAATAAACTTCTTTTTTATACTCATTTTTTATTTGGCATTTTATAATGTGATATTTATGTAAGAAGTATCTATTTTATGTAAATTGAATGTACTTGACTTTTTTTTATGAAAAAGCTTATAAGGAATAAAAAATAACTAGGCAAAGAGTAATTTCAAAAGCTTTAATTGTTGCAAAGCCCATCTATGTATATGTCCACAATTATTACTTACAGAAGAAATACCAACATTTCATTACATAGATTTATAAAAGAAGTCTTTTACATACATAAATCTTCTACACATTTTTTTTATTATGTACATATTCCTTTTCAATGTCAGGAAGACTGACACAGCACATTTTTAACAAGACTGTAAGTGTGCATTATCTAACAAGTTATACTACTTATTATGACTTAAAAAAACTAAACTTTATGCATAATAAAGTATTTAGATATATATCATATATATTTATGTATTTTATTATTTATCCTTTCATTTAAAAATAATAAATAAATTTCATTCTTATTTCAATCTAATATTTATTAAGAAATCCTCTTTGTAAATACTTAATATGTTTACAAAATTAAATATAACATTGATCAAATATTTTATGAAACAATCATCTACATTTTTATTCTATATATATAACTGTAGCATTAATTATAAATTCATTTGATTTTCTTATCAACATTTCTATAGCAAAAAAGTGTAGGTACCTTTAATCTGATCACTTGATTATTATAAACAAATAATATCGACACGATAGATCTACAAAAAAAAACATATACAAATACTAAGATTGTCATTCATTCTGAAAAAGGTCACTGGGAATACAAATGTATAATATTGTACTTAACAAATGTACATACATATTTTTTTCGACGGAATGACATACAGCCAATATAAAAATGCTTAGAATTAGCCCCTCTATCCGTGGTATCATTTTCCGGAAACAATTTTGGAACACCCTGTATATATATATATGCTAAAAAAAAGAAGAGTAGAAAATTGTACTCTGACTCGCTCTATTAGTAGCATCTACTAAATTCAACTAATAACTAATATAACAATGCCAACATTTTGTGAATTGAAACTGTTCGCAAAAAATTTGATAATTTCACATTGCCCAGTGGACATATCGAGACTTTAAATATTTATCTTACAAGCTTGACATTAAGGCTTAATATTTGTGTTTCAGTCGTTATTCAAAGCTAAGCAAATTATGTAAATCTTTATGTGCAGTCTTCAATATGATTCGAAAAAAGTGTGTAGTGTCAAGTTACATTTACAACTGAGAAGTACAGACCGTTTTTAAATCTACATACTGTTGCGTACAACTGAAAATGGTGCATCGGTTCATTTTTCTTTGAGTAAACCTGCAGTAATGTAGTTACTGCTTGCAGTTTGTGCGTTTTTGAGTTTACAAAGAAATCTAAATAAGCGCAGTAATATTAAAGTACACATAATATTATTGACTATTATTTTCAAAAGGATGCTGCGTATAGGCACCGACATTGCAAGCCTTTTCTCTTTCAATGTAAACAGTGTGCTATATTGTATAAATTAGTGTAAATCAGAAGTTCATTATGCAGTTTGCAAGTTTTTCTATTTGCATATACGAAAATTATAATTAATCATGTAAGAATTTAAATAATACGAAATTCCCTTTAGGATAATACTACCATTAGCTTTATGAAGTAATTATTTGCTTATGGTTTGCAATGATCGGCGTAAATATAAGCACTTAGATATAAATTATACATTGACAGTTACTTTATTCTCAATGATTTATTATTTTTTGTAAATTATTACTAAAATTAATAGCTATATCGAGATTTCAGTTTTTCGCTTCTATTAACAAAATTGACTATTTACTAACAGATCAATAGAATTTATTACCGCTCCCCCCCCCCTTTCAAGACATTTCTAAGCTTTTTCAAGTTTACGTAAGATTTTACAAGTTTTTTAATTGCATTACCCCTCTTCCTCGGTTATTAGTATCGAAATGCACTGTTCTCAAACATTTTAGCCCAATTCAATTAATGAAACGAAAAAAAAATGTAATTTCTATAATTCTACATGTAAAGTGTACAGCTATTTTTCACCCTCAAAGAGTTGACAAAAAATTAAGCACAGACAAAAGAGCGTACTTAAAGTAAATAATATATTAATAACGAAAAAAACTATACATTACACGGTGATACTTGTAAACAATACAGAAAAAAATGTTAATGCAGTGAGTTTACAAAAACGCACAAACTTACGCTAAAGTGTATAATTAACATTTCGATCCTTTCGGCCGGGAAATAAATTATGTACAATTACGTATATATAATATATATGCATCACTTTAGAATGGTCACTTTCGTGAATAAATCTAATTATCAATAAATTGTGTACAAGATTGCGCACTATCCTAAGTGTAAATTACACGATACAAACAGATATGTGATCTGCATACGCGAGTGTCGAACTTTGTTGAATTCCCCCCTCTAACGCGAAATTCACAGATCAGGTATAATAACCAGTATGCTTATAGATTTTTCCTAATTCCAATAAAATATACTAACCCTCTCTAGCATGGCAAGTATATAAACAGTGTATAATAAAAGATCTTTTGTCATTTCAATTAGCGGATTTCATTTCAATAGACGGACGCGGATCGCAGTCCGCCTCCGTCGTTCGAAAAGGAAAACCTTATCCCGCACTTAATTGTACATAACTCTTTCTCGGATTTCTAACGAAAAAATAAATCGTCGCTTAAAAATCATCGTGCCCTTCGTGCCCAGCACTGAAAACATCGTTCAACAAAATTCTGAGTTCGCATCAACCATCCCACACTACTTTTGCAACCATTGTTTAGTCGTAGTACCGTTTTTATTTTCAGTTAGTATGCTTATCATTTGATTTTTATCTATTAACCATAGCGGATAGATCACAAGATGCTTTAATAGGTTTTCGCTTTAGTCTTGTTTACGGTAAAGTATTTGTATTCTGCTACCCTCTTCGAAAACAATTAGAGGCCTCGCAGACGGAAGAAAAAAAATATATTGCATTACAATAGAACATAAGATGGGAGAAATTTTATTAAAAAAATTACGGTACTTGCAGTAATTGAAGTCGTAAATTAACCAAAATTAAAATAAGTTATAACAGACTTACAGTTACAATTGCAGTACATTAACTGCGAGTAAAAGTTACTAGACCCACAGTTAAGTTTATAATGTTTGAAATAATTTGTATTAACAAATTATGACTGACGAGTAAACGACTATTATAATTTTTACCGTAAATCTGATAGTTTTTCTTTGTATAGCCAATTATCCACAACTCTACATACTACACTGAGAAAAAAGTATTATAAAAATTACTATGTGTCTGTAGTAAAAATTTTCAAAATATTATAGTAAATTTTGCTGTATGTATAGGAGTATTTCTAATACTGCGTCCAGTAATATTTTTACTATATTTGTGGCAAATTTTACGTGATCGTGTTCCTAGCAAATGTAATCCAAAATAGAACAATAGAACATAAATAAACAAGATTATATAGATTTACATCTTTTTAAACTTTTTAAGTCACTTTTGAACATTTTTACACAAAAATTATTTCCACCAGGGTATACGGACAGTAATTTTGACAATACTTTTTTCTCAGTGTACGAGTGTCGTTATTTTTTCTAGATTTATACCAAATTTCCCAATAAAATTTCTCCCTCTGCTCAATTTCTCTCAATTCTCAATCTATGATAATGTGTACATCTCACATTTTACATTTGACTGTACACGGCCAAACCAAATGTAAACCCATGAAAATTATAGTACTTCTATCGATCGAATACCTACTAAAAAAAAAATATATATCAGATGAGATCTCAGTTGAGTTCTCAGGCCAAAATCTCAGTCTTTTTTAAGATTCGCTACTGATTTCTCAGCCGCAAACATCTTACCTCTTGGGTGTTATTTTTTCAGCTACGTAAAATAAGTAGCAAAACCCGGCTAAGAATAAGAACGTTAAAAGTCAATGCTGAACATTGAAAATCGATATTGATATTGAAAAACCTTGATTTGGTAGATTTTCAACGTTTATTTTAAATGATTTTGAAGTTGAATCTTCAAAATCAACGTCGATTTTTAATGTTTGAAAGTAGGGAACGTTGAAATAAACGTTGATAATCTACGAAATTAAGGTTTTTAAACTTTCTCTTATTTTCAACCGGGAAACTTATAAGTCACCTGAAATTTTGTTCCGAGAACTTGTGTGTCTGAGATTATTCAAGACTACCTTTTCCTCTCAAACTTTAAATGCCAGTGTACATAAAAACCGAAAGAAAAAAATGAAAGAGAAATACTCGAAGTCCTGGAGGGTAACGGAAAATTGCTCGTAAGATCGGCAGCATCGTAAGACAGGCGGGGAGGTTTCGAGTCCGCGGGACGGCCTCCCTCTGCGGCGTGCGTGCGTGTAATATGCGTGCTCGGTGCGATGGATGGGTGGGGTAACGGGGGTCCCCGCCGTCGCCGCCGCCTCCTGCGGGTCCGGGCCTCGGGTCCTACTTGATCAGCGGGTTGACGCGGTGGGCCTTGCGCCGCTGATGGGAGACGCGCGGCACTGTGGCGCTCGGCCTGACCTCCCCCGCGGCGCCACTGAGAATATCGGTTAGTCATCTGATAATTGCTTTTTTGTAACTTTTTGACGTGCGCGCACTGCAAAAGTTAGAGAAAAGAACAAACAAGGGTCGGTATTTTTTTTCCAATGATTCGCTCCAGTGAGATTTTTATATAGCCTCGCGCGGACGAGACTACGAAGGATCGCGGCTGACGAGGAGAGTGTCATAATTTACACGCGGGTAATGGATTTGTCTGAAATTTTACAGACTGGTGTGCTTTGATCGAAAATTTGTTATTTTAATTAATTATTATACTTGTCTCGGGATTTGATCGAATGAGGACCAGCAACAAAAATGAGGCATTTTTAAAAAGTCTATGAAAGACGTGCGTTTAAAAAAACGTTGATTAGTATATACTCATAAAAACGAAAAGACGTACTAAATCTTGTAAGAAATAAAAATAAAATAAAGAAGAACATAATAGCTACAATTTGAATGTATTGAATTAAAAAATCTTTAGTGGTTCAAAAATTATTTAAAGAGTTAACAAAAAGTATGATATTCTGATTTTTTTTTTATCTTATTTATTCTAATCGTTCACAATTTTTGGACGAATTGAAGATTTCTTTTTTTAATTGAATAAATGTCTAATTGTAGTTCTTAGTTTCTTCTTTTTTTATATTTTTTAATATGATTTTCATTTTTAAATAATCAACATTTTCGTAAACGCATATTTTTCCTAAATTTTTCGAAAAGATCTCCCATTTTTGTTACTAGACCCCCGATTTGTCTAAATTCAGAGACCAAGAATTAGTCTGCAAAATTTTAGAGAAATCTACGTTTCCGTGAGTTTGATACTCTCCTTGTGAGTATACTAAAAAGGAGTTAGTGCTAGTCGCGCGCTCTCGATTCTGCAAAGTGGCGTCGATGCCTATAATTTAACCCTTTAACCATCCGAATAAAGATCCGCAGATTACAGTGTTCTTTCATTCTTTTTTTTTTAATGTTTTACTATTAAATTTAACTGCGAATACAACTTGAGAATCCAAGTCGTGGCAGCTGCAAATTTAATTTTCATTATTATCGATCCTTTCTTTTTGACTTAAAGAAAGAAATAATAATTTTTTCTAAATGTTACTTATAAGTTATTATAAATAGTATTTACAAGTTACTTATATAAGTTATTAAACGATGGCTGGTAAAAGGGCTAATAAATTTGTTTATTTGGCAACAGACTTGGAACAGTGACTCGAATATTTTATTTATAACATTAAATGTATTTTCATGACATAGATTCCACGAATTTGCAGAGATCCAGACGCGGCTTTACGTATAGCATGCTTTGTACTTTTACTGGATGTAGGATATTGTCATGCACTTTGTTGTCGTTGATTTGAATGTGAATGATAAAGTTAGATAATGAAATTGATATTTATGACTGAATTTTTCATCACAAGAAAACACGGCAACAACAAGTTGAATGAATTTTTTGTGACACATTAACGTGACCAAAGTGTTACTGTGTGTTAAACTACAAAAAAAAAAAAAAAAAAAAAAAAAAAAAAAAAAAAAAAAAAAAAAAAAAAAAAAAAAACAACTACTACTACTAAGAAACAAATATGATTTCCAAGGAAAATTTATACAATCTACATCTACACAATTAATATAAAAAGAAGTGAAAAAAAGAGTGGAGCCTATGGTACATTAGGTTTCCATTAAGGATATGCTACGACTGATTTAGTTTACATTTAAATATATAGCTAGATTACATTTACATTTCGATTGCCTCTATTTACCTGCATTATAAATGATGAACAGATATTTACAATAAATATATTTTTATTTATGCTTTGACTGGACAAAAACCAATAAGGTGTTCATTAAATCTATTTACAACAATAATAAAAATTTCTCTTTGTTGCAAAAATACGATTACTCTTCAGTATAAAATTGTTCAGACTAAAAAACTTTTTCTTCCTTCTCTATTCGCTTTCTTTAGGTGCTCAAGGAATTAATAAGTTAATATTATTAATAAATTAATAATATTAATAAATTGACTACTGAATAAATTTTCGAAGGAAATAATCTCATTTACGGCTACGAATAAATTGTGAAAGCGAAAATTAGATGGTAACACACTGGAGAAAGCCACTTATTATAATTAAAATAAATTAATTAAGCTCTACATTCTCTTGCACTGAGGATAACAGTTACTGCATCGGTAAGCCAAAAGTACAATTAAAACTTAATACATACATAATAAACGATAATCGTTGAAAATAGAGAAAAAAAAGTTTCAATAAATTGTTTAAGTTGCTTTTCTCAAACTCTTCAGTGACATTCTCAAATAACCCGCGCAGCAAAAGCTATTCCATTGTCGGATCCAAATAAAACAACACACACACACAGCCATGTCAAAAAAATCCATCAAAGTACATAACAAATAAAAAAAGAGCATGTGAGATCGCATCCAAAGTTAAAAGGGGTTTATAGGAGCAATTGCGGCGGACGGAAACGATGCGATGGACGTTCATTCCACTTACTGCCTGAGCGAGAGGTGCAGGCGGTTGAGTCTCTCGTCGGAGCGCAGCACGAGTTTTGCTGGTGGTTGACCGGCAGCGGTCACCGCCCTGTTATTGTTCGCAACCTCGGTGCTGGTGCGTGGCCCGCAGCTGCTCACCCTGGAGTGGCTCCTAGTCGCGGGCTTCGTGGGCATCGGCGCTTCGGCGTCTGGTGAGCCGACACACGCCGATCCCATGCCCTTGGCCACCGCATCCTCCGTGGACGACGGAGCCGCGGAAGTGGTCGTTGGTGCTGACGGAAACTTCGACTTGGTACACTGCGATGATCTATCCAGCGCAGCATATCTACAATTTTTCGTTGGTACTTTTTTTCAACAAGTCGTGCGTATGCGTTCGTTTTTTTTTTTGCGAGATTTAAAAGCATCTTTAGCGGTTTGAGAACGGCTCTTTTACATTCAAGGTGTGCTCTGATGCGGGATGAGCTATAGTATAGACGTAATCGCAAAAACATTCACTGTGTTAATGTTAGCAATACACTGAAGATACATGAAACATTCTAAATTAGAACTTTACAGTTGGAGTGGGAATTTTTAGATAAACTAAAACAATTTATAGTTAACGTTATTTTTCTTTTAGAAAACAATTGGTTTTGTATCGTAAAAATTCCCACTTGGACGGATGCACGAAGGAAATACAAAAATAAAAATATTCTGGTTTGGCCACTGAATTATGTCTTACAAGAAAATACACATTTAAATTCCAAAAAATTAAATTAAATTTAAATTTCTTCAATTAACTTTTTTAAGATTATAAATGAATAATACCTTGTTCATTAGCTGATTAGTTTCTGTGTCACATAAGATTGAAATGTAACTTTCACGAAAAATATAAATAAATCGCTCTACAAAGTATTTTCTTCGACATTGCATTATAAACGTGAAAAAAAATCGTCAGTTTCGCAGCGTAACATAAAAATAATCGGTATCACAAAAAATGTAAAAATGGAAATAAGCTATTTTCTAATACAAAATAATGACAGTAATAAAGAATTGTAATAATAATAAATCTTCAAACAATATATATATCAAGTAACATGTAATATAAAACTCTTGATTAGCGATTTCTGTTGGAAGTGATTCCGTTATACTATTTTTGAGTGAGAGTTGACATTCTCAAAATTTCGCATGCAAGATCTGCTGTTTTTTTTGTTTTTCTTTTTTCATTAAATACACATTGACGCTGAGAGTACTATAGTAAGTAATTACCGTACAAAATATACTAAAAATATATTAATATGAACATATTAAAAAATCTCCATCGATCTCGCATGCGAAATTTATAGCTAACACAATGACAACCTCGCAGACAAAACAATGATTATATTATCGCTGCAATCGTATCGACAATGAGCTTTGCAGGATGCTATCTTATTAAGAATCGCATACAAAAAGCACGCTTTGTCTACAGAAAAAATAAAAAGCACAAGTTACACAGAATACGAGCACTACAGAGTACGGACTACAGGCGGAGGTGGGAATACAAGGAGTAGAGATAAAAACACAAAGAACGAAAGGCTCGACCATGGACAGAAAGAGAGAGACTTACTGCCTGAGGGACCAGTAACGCACTACTTTATTGGCTCCGGCGACTTGTGCCTGCTTATTGCGAACTGCACGGGCACTGCTCATCGCCGGTAGAGTAGTGCAGCTGCCCCGCGCTATGGCCGACGGCTTGGAAGTGGATAACAGTGAATTCGGAGCGGTTGTCGCGATGTTTGTAGTAGCGGAGGTTGCGGTGGTAGTAATAACGTGGTTCGTGCTTGTAGTGCTTGTGTTGTTGTTGTCTTGGGTATTGCGGATCAGAGCTGGTTTGGGTAGGTGCCGCCGATACGTCGTCGGCTCGCTGCCGTTTCTACAAAAAGGCAGACGAAGAAAAGAAGAAGGAGAACCAAAGAGAATGGTTATTTACTGGCAGAGCCTTACGGGCGTGTTAAGATTACTACTTAGTGGGAGTGATTAGAGACAATTCCACCGGGAGAGTTTACGAGTACAAAGAGGCGTATCACCACAGCAGGAGGGATAGAGACAGATACAAAGTTTAAAGAGACCGTTTTCCCCGTAATTGCATTTTAAAGATTGGTGGATATTTTGTTTGCTTCGGCGTTAATAAACTATGCAATAGAGTAATTATATATGCTACGAAAAAAAAAATTGCATGGGCATTTTTTGAAAGCCAACGGCAAACTAAATGAGTGATTATATGACAAACCTTTTTATGATCGGTGCGGACGAGCGGGTGACGACGCGCTTAGTACGTTCTTTAGCTGCAATGCCAGAGCTCATACCCTTTTGATTTCTACTTTGTATTAGAGATCCTAGGTATGGACTAAAAATTTTAACGAATTTAAATACATATTGCATTATTTATGCATAAAGTGTTAAAGAAATTTTTATAATTTAAATGTATTTCTATATAATGCAGATAACTCACTGAACTACTGGCACAGTAGTTGCTGAATTTCCAACGGCATTAGAATTTGAAGAAAGAGTGCGCCGTGCTTTAATTTGATTCAATCTGTCACCCTGAGTTAAGATTGACAATTTCACGGGCGTTTTTGGAGTTTGTGGATCGCTATCTTCTAGTTTCATTCCATCGACTCTTTGCATAATACCTGATACATTATCTTGTAAAAGACGTGGACTCCTTGGACCAGCCAAAGGTGCATCAAGTGCATTTGCAATTTTTGAGTAAACTCCGAATTCGTGTACAGGATTGCCGTTTTCAGAACGCAAAGGCTCTTTTACCAAAGAATGTAAATATTCTTCATAACTAAAATATTAAATGAAAAGATGGAATTATAAAAATACTTTAAAATAGTTCATAAACATTTTCAAGAAATATACATACTCTTCAAGCCATTGCTGCTGGTGGCCAATAACAGATCCAGGTCTGCAAATTCTTATCCAAGCAATAGATTCCAGAGCTGTCAGGTGATAATGCTTCATAATATAACACGCTATAAGTGTACCAGTTCTTCCAAGGCCAGCCTTGCAATGTACAGCAACAGCTCCATCTGTTTTTTCGGAAATCTTCAGAAATTGTCTGACTATCGATAAAGTCGGTGGCGAGCCATCCACAAAAAATAAATCTCTGTGATCAAAGCCTGCTGCAATGAAGCTTGCTGCATCATATCGCTTTTTATTAAGCCTCACAATGGTAGTGACATTGTGACGCTTAAAATATTTGAAGTACGATTCCGGAGTATGTATTGTATATGCGTTATCAAAAGGGTTGTTGGAGTGAGGACCACAGAAAGCAATAAATTTGCCTGGGAGTATCCAGTTTAGATCTCCATTTTCAACTCTTTCAAAGTGTTCATACTCCTTAAGATTAAAATCACGAAAGTCAAAGAAACCTAGCTGATGGCACTTATAAATTGCATTAATGCAATCTTTCAATGATATTTGATAGCAAGGTTCTCCCATTGAAGCATCACGAAACAATTCAAAAGGAGGATTCTTCGGGCTACTTATTAAACATTTGTAAACTTCATCAGCCGTTTGTTTTAGGTATATTATGGCGTAACAGGCAATCAGAAATGCTGCATTCACCCGTTTCTCTGCATCCATTGTTGTATAATGGACAATTCTTTTAGTTAAAGATACAGTCTTCAATTTTTTGTCAAGTTTTTGACAATATCTGTAGACCATTGCCAGATTGAGAGGCCCAAAATCTGCATAAAAATTTTCATAGATCAATTCATTGTCAATACTGAAATAGTGAGTATTGACAGTATTCCTTGCTTTATCTGGTGAAGTGACTGTTACAAAATACAGTCGACCTAAAAAATTTTATAAATTAAGCAAGCAAATATCTATAAAACTTTTATTAAAGTATAAATAAACTGTACCTTTGATTATTTCAGCTGGTCCAATAAGAATTTTATTCCAGTCCTCCATTGTGTTTACTTGTATTTTACTTTAAAAATACTTTAATACTTCATGTGTGAAAAAATCGTTTTTTAGGACCTGAAAAAGAATTTTTTGTAAGAAAAATTTAATTATGTTTAATGCACCTAAAGTGTAAATCAGCATTTCAATTACATTTAAACAGATAAAGACAAACTCTGTCCAGTACAATTTTAACTGAAAACTATTTAATTTGCGAAAAAAATATATTTGACTGTTTAAAAAAATATTACAAAGAATACAACTCAGAATAGAAATCGTAAAAAAAAGGAACATTGTTTATATACCACAAGTCAACTTCGACTTTCCGCAGAATACCATTCTTCCGGATCCCGCCGTATTCTACAAAAGAAAAATTAAACAGTCAATCTTCCTCGCCCGCTTCCCACTATGTTTTCATTAAAGCGCAGAAAAATCGTAGTACCCGCGCGAACATCAACAAAGTTCGAATAATCGATTACAAGCTCCGTACTTTATACTTATACACACGAAAGACGAAGAAAAGGATGAAAAAGAAAAGAAACTCGAGCAAAGTGGCGTTGACAAGTTGGCCATGCCCGCGCGCGCGCACCAAATGCTGCACCGTGCGCGAAACTATCAAATAATCAAATGCATGCCCTCCACACCTATACTCTCCGTTACCTGCTGCGATTCGCTGTGTCGCGGGTGCCGCTACGTCATGGCTGTCCGTGTCTCTATCGCGAGCGACGGTGCGCGCTCCTCTTTCGCTGGCTCCGCCCCGGTCAGACGTCCCTGGGCTGCTCGCGGAGCTCGGCCTGGCCTCTCAGCTCGATCCTCTCCGTCGCCGCCGCGCTTGACATTTTCCCGACCGCAGTAGTCGCGCTTAGCCCGCCTCGCACAACAATCTTGTATACGCACCCATGCACGCACACAGGCGCGTGCGCGCACGCCACACACACGGACGAGGAGTGCGGGAGCCCGGGCAATAGGGTGGCTCGCGCTGCTCCGAAAAGGCTCGCGTCGCCCTCGGCCGCACTGGCGCGTCGCGATGGAGAGCGGATGCGGGAGTCCGCGTGGCCGTCGTCGGGGCGGCGATGCAGCCCGCTGTACGGGTCGCGGTAGCGGCTTCGGAGCGCGAGGATGTACGCGGGCTACGGTGTGTCGATGGCGGCGCTGATACAGTAGTGCGCGGCTAACGACGGCCGAGCTGGAGCGCGCGCGCGATCCTAAGCTGCCTCAAACTCCTAACCGAATTCTCCTTTTTTGGGCTGATTCGCACGTGCCGACTACCCACCCACAATGCTCGCCGCCAATCCGCGACTGCGGCCTCGCGCGCCGTGGCGGGTTCGACCAATCCCGCGGGCGGGTTTGCCGATGGGGCTGTACGATTTTTAAATTCAACGTAAAACTCGCGGTGACCGTTGGGAGTCGTGTCGGATTTGAAAGGGGACTTGCATTTTCACGCGTTTGTTGGTATCCTATCTGTGGGCTCCTTTTTTTTTTTGCTTGTGAAAATGGATTGATCACTTTTATGCGCGGATGGATTTTTTTATTGATGATGTTGATTTGGTTCTTTGTAATTGGATGTAAAGAAAATTTAAATAAGAATTTTCTTTTTGTTTGATTATTGAGATTAGTTATATTTATGTTTACAAATTTCACCTACAGTTTATGAGCACTAAAGGCGTTTTATCTGTTTTGATTTTGTCTACTGAGTCGGCAGGATTGTTTAGGTATTGAAATTCAGGCTATGCACAAGGACTTTTATTGTTTGATATAAACGATATTTGAAGCTTCCGTATTTTTGATGATGATATTAGTAGGTATTGAAATATCGATAGATTGATAATGTAGTCTCCATAAAAATGAATCAAATTTATACTACCCTACTTAATAATCTTGAAAATTCTTTACACAAGATTTAAAATTTTTCTACTATACTATTAATTTATCTCTCCTAGACTCAATAAACAACATTACTTTTTTTTTATTTTGATTAAAAATATCATTTAAATTTTAAAAAGAATCTTGGATCACGCACATATGCTAAAACGGTTAATCAGAAAATCAGAATTTCAAGCCACGAATGTATAAACGATTTTTTTTCTACACGCGCCGCCACGACTCCAATTTAAATTTTCGGAGCATTACTGCCATTCCGATACCACCCAAACAAATCTTGCATTACAATGGGCGTATATATCTGCTCTCTATGTCGTTCGATCAAAAAGTTCGCCCACGACAAAACTCGCCAGCTCCTCGAAGTAGTTCTATGCATAATGCATGGTACACACATACATACATCTACGAAATTTACAAACACACACGAACACGAATAAGCCACGCTTCGGTTGTTTATACGGACACGCTTCCTTGCGCAACGGTAAACGATGCAGCATTTAAATTTAAAGAGCTCAATTTTTATTAGTACATAATACTCGCGAAAAATAACGGACGCTTCCGGAATCCGACGGTCAGTATACGTGTAAACATACACATATATATATACTTTCATCGAAGGTAACTCCTTCCCCTCTTCCTCTCGTTTTTTTTCCTCCTCTCACCCCATGGCGCAGAGCACAGGGCTCTCATTGTTATGATCAGAACTTGTATTCAGCAGATTCTCTCCTTCTCTCTTTCTCCGTGGCATGCTCACATATACAATACCCCCGCACACCAGCTCACGCAAGCAAAGTGCGCAGTCGTGACTGCGAGGATTGCGAGAATATATTGGGAGCTGGCAGCGCATGCGTTCGCAGTGCGGGAAAGAGGAGGGTAAACTTTGTACAACCATACACACATCTATATATTTGTATATGTATGAAATACACCCATCATACACTGGTCAAAGTGGCACTCACAAGCCTGTTTACATGCGCGAGTGTGCGAGTACTCGCCGTTGCTGAATGCGAGATTCGCGCATCTCTCTCTCTCTCTCGCGCGCCATACAACGAGCGTGCAGGCTTTATTATGCGCACGTCTGCGTCGCGGGCACAACGTTCTGACGAAATTCAGTAGCGAGCGCTGCTTTCTTCACCCCTCGGCTCGCCTTTTCGTTTTATAAGTATATACACGCATGCTGCTCGAAGAAAACATAACGGCCAGTCTACTCTCTCGCAGCAATTTGTGCGCGCATAACACCGACACAATCGTCTGCGCACGCACACACGACGCTCCCGCGAGATCGAGTGAGACGGAGAGCGAGAGCGCACAGTAGCTCCGCGAGGTGGAACAACAAAATAATCCGCGGTGCGCGTGCGAACGACGAGCTGACTGTGCGAGGATAGCGCGAGGGCGTTGCGAGAGTAACGTTCAGGCGAGGATACAACGCGGACGTCCGAGGAAGGAGGAGAGTGGGAGCCCGGAGGTGCCGAGCGGTGGGCGCAACAACGACAACGACGACGTCGACGACCACGGCTCTTGTGTTCTTCGCGTGCTGCGCGCGGGGGATCCGAGAATTGCGCTCGCCCAGCCGAGCTGACGGCCGTCGCCGCGGCTGCCCCGCCGCAGCCGTCCGCCCGACGGCGACGACGACGTCGTCGTCGCGGAGGAGCAACAGCCGCAGCCGGAGAAGCGGGAGGAGGAGCGTCGCCAGCGGCCGCGTCACCAAGCCGTCCTCGGCCTCGTCGCACGGGCTTGATTCGCAGCAGCAGCGCGCACTCGCCAGAGGACTCGAGAAAATGGCCGACACTTGGACCCAGAACGTTGCTTGCCGGTAAGAGACTCACCTACGGGGATATTGTCGGATTGACTTGTTGGACTGTGGGGTCGGTCGTCGCTGCGGCGGATGGCTGGGAGGATTGCTGGGCCACGGTGTCCGGAGGCCTCGGGGTTGGCGCGTAGGCCCGTCCCTGCACGGCGGGTCCAAGCCCTCGCGCTTTCATCTCTGTATACAGTAGTTGCACGAGAGAGACGGAAAGATCAATGAGTATCAATATACCTACAAGATGAGTGTAAACATCGCGTTTCCCTTTGCTTTTCATTTTTTTTTTCTCTCTTCTGTCGCCTTGCGCGAGCTCGTCGCGATTCGCCTCAAAATTGACAGTTCTACAGTTACTCGGATGATTTAAGGTTGAGTTGTGGGTTTTGATTGTTATTTTGAGAAAGATAGTACCTGGATGTAGTTGTGTTGCTTGCAAAATTTTCTGATTGAAGTATTTGAGTTTCGTTGGAAAGTTTGAGATAATGTGAAGAGTTTTCAGCGTGCATGACGCATGTGTATACAGTCGTTAACTATAAAATGAATTTAGTTCAAGAACTTTGTTGTAATGCCATGATTAGGTGAAGCTCGGACTATGAGCTAATTTATGTAAATATTTGCGAATGTGAATACATTAATGTCAATTTAATGATTTTGCTTTCCAATTAACTTTGAAAAAAAAATACTTACAAAACTTTAAAACATCCATTTTGTACCACATTAAATAATGTTTCTGTGTTAAATATAAATATAATGTACTTTTGAGAAAATAGGAAATAAATTTTGACTTAAAAGATAGTTGAGAATAAAAATTATCCAATGATTGACGATTAAAAGTTACTTATTTCAATTAGTTTATATAAATATTTATTGTAATTAATATTATGAACTTTCAATTTTAATCAGTGACAAGATGTGTACAATTTAAATATTATTTATTCAAAAAAAATATATTAGAAAGTTGGTTTATTTGTAAAAAGTTTTACAATTATAGTAATTTTAATGTTATTTCAAATTTTTTACTATTATTTTTTCTATACTTTGACAAATTGTAAAACATTTATTATGAAATAAAAGATTAATTAATCAGAATTAAATCATTGAAGTGTAAATTAAAATTTTAATAAAATATTTTATCTAAAATGTAAAATTTAAATTGAAAAAAATTATGGCATTTTTTTTTTTTTTTTTAACGTTTTTCAATAAAATAATTGTTTTATTATTATTAATAAAATTGTCAAATAAAAACAATCTATTTCTTTACAGGTACTTTAAAAATGGCGTTTGCCGGGAAGGCAATAACTGCAGATACAGACATGTGCAAGGAGCTAGAAGTGAAACAACTCCTAGTGAATCAGGAAGTTCACAAGGTTCATCTTCATCATCATATATGCAGTGCCGGTTTTTCAAGCAGGGTACTTGCCGATTTGGAACTCGATGTCGGTTTGTTCACAGTTCTGGCAACCAATCAGAAAATTTAAATGTGGAAGCTCCCTCTAATAGTTCTTCTAACAGTTTAACCACTCCAGACAAAACGTAAGTTGAAACTCTATAGATGTAAATTAGAAGTGTAATGACTACTTTTTTAAAATATTCATACAATTAATTTAAAAATTTATAAATGGCAGTATGGATTCTAATTTGGATGCAGAAGAATGGGTAAATGCTCCTGAGTTTGTGCCATCTTCGGCAAATTCCAGTATGAATGCATCATTGTCAACAGAAAATTGTGCATCAGGCACAGCAGCACCTCTATCTTATGCTCAGGCAGTTAATCCAACTGCTGGGCAAGCATCCTTCACTTCTCTAGATCCATTGTGTCCTTACGCTGAAGCCAGTGGAATTTGCAAAAAAATGAACTGTACCTATCTGCATGGAGATATTTGTGATATGTGCAGCCGAGCTGCTCTTCATCCCTATAATGAAGAATTGAGAAAGAAGCATGCAAATGTAAGGATTTAGAGCTTTTAATTAATGATAGTTAACATACAATTATATTATCTAAAATTAAATGCAATTTTTTTTTTCATCAGGCATGTGTAAAGCAACATGAAATTAATATGGAACTTTCGTTTGCTATTCAACGTAGTCGTGAGAAATCGTGTGGAGTTTGTTTTGAAACCATTATGGAAAAATCAACTCGTGAACAGAGGTTCGGAATTTTACCAAATTGCAATCACTGTTTTTGTTTAACATGCATTCGAAAATGGCGTAAAGCCAAGCAGTTTGATAATAAAATTATCAGGGCATGTCCAGAGTGTCGTGTACCTTCAGATTTTGTTTGCCCTAGCATGTATTGGGTAGATACAAAAGAAGAAAAAGATAAATTAATCACTGATTACAAGGATGCTTTGAGGTATATATTAATATTTACAAATGTTCATTAAAAAATTCTGAATCTAATTAAAAATTCTTTATTTTTAGTACCAAAGATTGCAAATATTTTAATAAGGGCAGAGGAAAATGTCCTTTTGGCAACAAATGCTTTTACCTTCATGCTTTACCAGATGGCACCAAGACTGATGTTGGTCCTCCAGTTAGACAGCGTCGCAATGCTGATAATGATATTGATATATTCCGCGTAAGTAATTTATATTTAACTAAAAAAATTCCTTTAAATGAATTAAGGAAATTATTACGTTGGACCTTGATTCACATTGAATGTATCAGCTTATGTAATCGTAAAATTGTTTATTAAGGAAAAGTGAGTGATTAATACTTTAAATTTACAGCAATTACTACTTTGGGATTTCATGGATGATAGGGATAATTTTTGGTTGTACAACTTAGATGATGATATAAATGATCTCGTCAATATCGCATCAGATTCTGATGATTCTGACTGGTCTGAATATGATCTTTACTTCGACTAGTCTCCTACATTTCGCACATCATCAAGATGCATTGCCAGCAAATTCTGTGTAGCCTTTGTCTTGTCTGAATGACTGGATAGCGAAATGAGAGGACCTCCAAAATACGAAAACACAGAAAAATAAAGCTGAAATATTTGAAGATTCACCGCCTGCTGTTGCGTAAACCTTCTATGTTCAACTTTCGACTTGTTTGGAGCAACTTAAAAAGTTCGTGCCACAATTATGCAAGGCTGGATCTACTCATTCGGTACAATTTGATAGCACGACACGCTTATGAGAGGCGCTTACTGAAGACTAAAAATATTTGAAAAAAAAATATAAGAAACCACGTCGCTATGAGAAGACTTGTAATCTTCAATTCATGAACATCATGGTGCTAGCCTGCTGCTTTATCTGTTTTTAAAATAATTATCGTTGACATTGTTGATAGGATGTTGTACTGTTACAAGCTTCAAAAGAATTGTTACTTATACTTCTATTATTTTTTGAAAATTTTCATTTTCTTGTTAAGTATCACCGAGACGAACATATATAATTATTGACGTTGTGTTTCTTAAATAAACAAAAGTGTCAGGCTATCACCAAGTTCTCATTTAAATAAAAGTAACGATTCGGGAAAAAAGTGGAAGAGGTTCGCTCGTTCGTTCACACAGGTGTTTTTCTAGCGAGTCTTAGCTTTCTTCGTCCGCTGACTTTTTTAGGCTAAATATCGTAAAAAGATTAATAAAATATAAACTGAAAAATTCGAGGATTTTTGCTCGCTGTTATAGTAAATGCGTTCGTGAACGCTTCCTTCGGTATGAATAAACTGCGAACCTAGCACATTTCCAGAATAATACGTAACTCTTTAGATTTATATTACCTGGGCTGTGCGATCGCACAGGTTGTCTGCGTATCTTAGATGTTAATTTGTACATTTAGCCAAGCTCGATGGACCAGATAAACATTGACGATTGGCATCAAATTCGTTTCTTACAATAATATATTTTTGTTATTGGAAGTAATAAAGTAGTTCGTATGCCCCACGAACCGAGGAAACAAATTTTTATCATCATGATATTTGAGTGTTTTCGGTAAAAAAAAAAAGATCGAATGTCTCAATTTGGATTTTTAACTTCCATTAAGGCACTAAAAAATAAATCGACGGTTAAAAAAAAAAATACATTGAGCACTATTGTTAAGTAAGAATACATCTTAACTGTAGCAGCTCCTCTTTTCAAATTATTTTTAGAGATCAAATAAATATGAAAAAAAAATTTTAACAAATAGATACATTTTGCTTGACGAATCTTTGGCTCTTATCGGTGCCGTTACATTTTATACACATACAATACATTATAATATCCTAAAAGTACTTAAAATAGTAAAATCACCACAAAATATTCTGTTAATATATTCATAAAAATTAAGGCCACATTCTCATTCAGTCGATTCTCTAATACTATTTATAATCGTGGCAGTGATGTGTTAGTAAAAAAAAAAAAAAAAACAATCGAAAAAACTCGTCGTAATAGTAAAAAATTAATCTTATTTGAAATCAAATGCTTGTTCGCTTTATTTCGGTAGAATGTGACTTGATCATTTCGCATCAGCATTTCAATTTTCAAATTTAATTATTACAATTAATGTTAGTATCTCATTTATTTTTCATTGCATTCTTTTATAAAAAAAAAATAGCTACCCTGAAAAGAATACTGAAATTGGTACGACTAATACTGCAGAGAAGAAACGACCGCTCCGAATAATCGATCTAGTCACGTTCTACTAAAAGTTGACTATTCATTTAATTTATCATAAGTAATAACTATTATCTTAAAGTGTAAGGAGGACAATTGTTTCGTTGCACCGGTTGATGTATTCTCTGCATCGGGTTATTATTTGACTGGTTCTGGTCGTTCTGAGTATTTACGTTGCCTGGAGTAGTTTGTTGCTGTTGCTGCTGCTGCTCGCCGGAGGTATTTGCGTCCACCCTTTTACGGAATTTAGTTGAATACTTGTAAAAATCGGACATCTCAAAAGGCTTCGTCACCTCCCGATAAGGCTGATACTTGCCAGGCTGCACGACCGTGTGATTCGTAGGCGAGTTCAATGGAATCGCGCTCTCATTCCCGTTCTCTTGAGATCCTGCAGTAGATCAGAGTTCGCTCGATTAATTCAGAAATTTTGATTGTGTTCATTTAAACTACATTGAATTTTTTTATCACTATTCATGTTATGGTTAATGCTATTAACACTATTTTTTATAATAATTTATATATATATATATATATAAAAATACCAGCGGTCTGGATATTCTGAGTTTAAATCAGTATACGATTACAACCGATAATTTTTTTTTTGTATTTAAGGTTTTAGTTTTGTATTCACTGTCAATCAACAGCAATCTGCTTGCAAAAGTAAATACTGAAAGTGTTTTAAACAGAAAGTTTCATCTTTTTTATTGCTTTTCCCCCCTGCGAGTTTCTTCGCTTTTCCGACTAGTGGAAGCCTTCGCTTACCAGGTGAGGGTTTAGATTCAGCTGGTATCTCCAGCACACGGCCTTCGGCGTACCGAGGCTGCGGCACGGGTAGCCTCAGCGGTTCCTCGTTAGCGAGTTGCTGTTGCAGCGGCGGTGGCGGTGGTGGTGGAGGCGGGGGTGGATGAAGCTCTCGAGGCGGTGGCCTGCGGTTGGACGGAATGGAGTTGCTGCGTACGGGCAGGCCGCGCTCTTTCGGCGTTGGCCCGGGCGCGAGTGGGATGTGCTGGGAAGCACGGCGCACAGCCCGCGGGGGTGGTCCACCGCCGTCCAGCGACGTTTCGTACCACTCCTTTTCCTTGGGCTTGTTGCAGCCGCGACCAATGCCATCGGCGGACTCGCGGCCGCCCTCCACCGACGAGGAACCGTCCTGCGAGCTCGGGGTCGGCGGCACTGGCGGCCACGTCTCGACACTGCCCAACGATTGCGTCCGCAGCAACATTCGGTTGCTTCCTGGTACCTTCACGGCTACTTCCGGACTGTGCATCTTCGGCTGCAAGAGTTTTTGTTTCGTTTCTTTTTTATTTTATTATTATTATTATTTTTTAAATTATATTTATGAGGGAGAATTCTTTTTTATAATCAATTTAAATAAAGCAGTGCAGTAATATAATGTCTATACACTGAGAAAAACGTATTATAAAAATTATTATTTGTCGGGGATTGTGAGCACAGACTGGACTCTGCAGTAAAATTTGCTAAAAATACAGTAAATGTTGCTTTATTATATTTATGGCAAATTTTACTTCAGAATACGGTAATTTTTATCTGAGAGTTAAGTCAGTGGTCACAATGACAAACAGATAGTAATTTTTACAATACTTTTTTCAGAGTTAGAACTACTATTCAAGTAAATTCGGAACATTCTCAAAACGGCCGAATTAACACATCAACGTCTATCTAATTCATTTCCTCTTTTAAGAATCTAAAAATAAGAAAATACTTTGCATTTGCGTGTTGTTGCTTTTCAGAAGATTAATTTACGTTCAATTAGTTTTTATATAAACGTCAAAGTATAGGAACGTTTTAGTATACCTGAACTGGGTAGGGCCGCATGTGCGGCACCACGGCGTTTTTACCGCTAAAAGCGACCGTATGGTATCTCGATTGCGTTTCATTATTTCCCAGGTGATGAGCAACATTCTGCTTTCGCCGGTCCAAACTGCCAAATCTATCGTTGCCTAGTGGCTCTTCGGGACACCAAACAATTTCATCATTGAGACGCATGTAATAGCCCGGTGGTACGTAAGGATCCACAAGCGGTTTATTTGGTTTGCCGTGCTCCGAATTTAATATTGCATTGTCTACATTATCCCTGTGGCGTAAAATTGGCGGGGGCTGTTGCGATTTACCTAAAAGAATAAGAAAGCATAACAGTTAAGCTTTACATTGAATATTGAAATTCAAACATTGATAGATGATTTAAATTAAAATAAATTCGTACCATGATGATAGTGAACATTGTAATCGTACATCTGGCCATCGTAACGAGGCCCCACGAATTCCGGGGGTTCCGGATATGGTGGCACCTGGGAAGAACGTCGATGCTGTTCATTATCCAGATGCCTGGACTCAGGATATTGTTGGGATTTCCTTATCATCTCCTCATTCTCTTTTCTAAGTTTTAATTGGCGATAATGCATTTGTCTTTCCTCCTCAGTGTATGTATTAGGCACTGGTCGGTGAACGCGTTCGTGGAAGTGCTGAGGACTGGCATTGCTTCCGCCACTGTTGCTACCACCTTGAGAGTAGGCGCGAGTACGAAAATGCTCCGGTGCAACGTACACATTGTTGTTAACATTGTGGTCATCGGGGTACTTAACGCTGCCGCGTCTTTGGTCGACTGGACTTGGTGCATGGTACGTTGCCCTGTTTTGGTTCGGCCCACCGCTGGAACCCGCTTGCACGTATGCCTGATTTGTAAGCTCTTGACACTCGAAATTTGGATAAGAATTGAAATTATGTTCTGGACCGAGGGGGCTGAGACTAATACCTATTTCTTGAGTGAAGCTCCGAGATTCGACTCTTGGGCTTAAATCTTTTCCTGCAAGTTGATTTATATTGAAGAAAAATCATTTCTCTTTTAAATTAATTTTAAATTTTGGAAATGGAATTCCTACCTGCATTGTCCAATGGAGGGCGTGGTTTTTTTGTTCTGTGCTTCGCAGCTGCTTGCAAATGGGGTTGTGAACTATGCAGTGGAATATGGGCCGTCTGTGTATGTCTTGGAGCACCTCCTTGACTTTGTCTTATAAAATTAAGCTGAGCATTGATCTCTTGAAGTCTTCTTTGACTTTGTTGATATATTAAGCGATTCTTGCGTCTCACAGCTTTATTTTGTGAAAGATCATTCAGAATTGCTAATGCTTCCTCTGCTTTATCTATCTGAGCTTGCCTGTCTAATTCTAAAGCAGACTCCTCCTGCAAAATACATTTTAATTAGGAATAGTAATTAATCAAATGGTAGGTAAAACAATCTTACATTTCCATTAGTTTTCAGCTTGTTTATCAAATTGTGATTAAAATTGATATTAGTTCCGACTCTTTTTCTAAAGTTTGGTGGACTTTCTCCAGGCTCCAAAGGAATTTCGGGTGGTAAAATCCCAGTTAATTCAGCTTCTTCTATACAAAGACCTTTTAATTCACTATTTTTTTGGGCAAGTTTTTCTTGTAAGGCCTCTCTGCGCTGACGTAGCCATTGTAGCCTGCTAGACAGAGATTCGTCCATTGCTGGCCCAGGCACGCCTTCAGTGCCTGCCATCACTATTACCAGTAGTAAATTGAATATTAATAAAGCATAAAGTACGATATTATAACAAATAACTAGTAGTATATTTTTTTTTTTTAAATATATAAAAAATAAATTAACGTTTGTTGTAAAACGAAATATCCTTACCCATATTCTTGGCTTGAATTATCAATATCCCTGTTTCCTTGATCAGTTACAAGACTTTTATCTTATCTACTATTTCTGCTCAAATCCATTTTGCAATCTCCAAAAATAGACTTCCAACATATTTAAGATTTCCAACGTATGTAATAAAATATACATAATTTGTACAACAAAGCATCATCGCGAATGAATCATTATATACAAAAATTTATGATTTGTACTTCTTTTCATCGAATAAAGCACGGGCAAGCATCGTTTACTTTTGTTAAGTTACACAAGTGTATGTTGTAACTTTAGTATGACGCGTATTATTCGTACATTTGCAAAATCATTTATAAAATGTAGAAAAATTGGCGTTGCTCCAAAAATGCATGCAATGTCAATTGCATCGCACCACCGCGAGTGCAGCATTGAGGTTATGTCTCGCGAGCAACTCCGAAAAGCGCATCGTCAACTCGCGGTCACTAATTCTTCGTTTAACACATTTTTAACTTGTATTAGCACTGGACGAAGACTCGATTCATCTAAACTAATTGTCACTGGGTTAAGGTTAAAAAAAAAGAAAAAAAAAAGAAAAAGAAAAGTCTCGCGAACCTCTCAAGCTCTACTCGAGGAGGTGACGCGCGTCCACAAATTGTTTGGCTTTGCGCAATGATATACACCTACAGCAGCAGTACTATATAAAAGCATGGCTACCACCGTTTTTATTCTCGAATGTCAAAAGCGCACTTTGCGACGTAGTTTTTTTCTTTGAATTTACTTTTATCACTCAAATAATGCACCAATATTGTTTTTATGGTTTAATAACAATATATACATTTTTTTGTAAAAAATAGTTCTTGATTATCAAAGGTTTTTCTAATCAATTAAAAATACAAATTTGTTGTTCTCGTCATCACTATTATGATGTGTATGTATGTACAATATATTTATAGCCAACAATATATTTTAATAAACAAAATAAACAGTGATCAGTATGAAATTGACATCCTTTTTGTTTATAATAAAAGAATTATTGTTACACCAATAAATAAGACAGTATATTAACTATGTTTGTTATTAAATATAAGGAAAATAAATACAAATATTCATAATTGGTTTAAATGTTAAAAATTATGTATATAACAAATTAAGATAAATAGCAAATATATTGTGTAAAATGCAATATATTATAATAATGTTTTTACAATTATAAAAACAAATCTTTATTAAATAAATCTTTAATAATTAAACAGTACGATTATATTGAATCGCCAAATAGGTACAAAAATCGCTTTTAATCGCCATTATAATCTTAGGAATGATAAGCGCTTATATTCTTCGAAACGTTTTTTACTACGTCATTCAAGGAAAAACGAAAAAATTCACAGGTTTGCATAGTTTACGCCAGCTGATGTGACTAAGTCGTAAACAACATAATCGCCTGTAGCAATTTTCAAGGCAGATGGCAAGCGTTCCCTTAGTATTTCTCGTACATTAAACATTCCGCAGAATGTAATATAAAAAAGTCTCAATAAAAAATTGAAAATAATTGTTTTAAATTGTAGACGGCTGCGTGAAGATAATTATGTTTTGTAACTTTTGAATAGTAGACATTATACTACATACTTTATTCTATAATAGTTTAAAGTAAATAATAAGACTATAATACATAGTTTTAATAAATATTTATTCACGAATGTATTCATTCATATCAACGCCGTATTTCTCCGTATCAAATCTACAAACATCGACCCTTTTTTACACCACACGTTCGGAAGATAAGACCTTTAAAAGTAGAAAAACAACTTCTAAAAGTGAATCGAAGAGTCCAAAAGTTATGTACGAGAAAATACCGTTCGAAATAAATGTTATCATTAAGCTTTTAAGGAATGTAGGATTATTAGTTAATTTATTGAAATAAATTAAACAGGTGATATCCAAAATTATAAAACATTAATACAAATTAAAAGTTATATATTAAAATAGTATGGGATTGGATCGCATCTTGTGCATTTTTTTCCGACTGGTCGGCAAAATGCATTTACGATAAAACCATAATACAGGAGATGCAGTCAACTCGCGTTGCATTTTTTGTTTTACGAAGACCGACGAAAAGGCACGAAGATTTTTTTTTTATGTATTCCAACTTCGGTCACCTCGGCGCTGCGAGCCTTTGCAACAACGTGGGTAGTTAGTTCAGTGAGTTGTACGAAAACAAAGGAGTCGATCCTGTACGCAAGAACGACGTAGTTTTGCAAGTTGTAAGTTTTTAATAAGTAATAAGAAATTAATTATTCAAATCGAGAAACATTGAGATATTTTTAGCGATTCCGTATTAGTTTGTTCATATACTGTTTTTATAAAAAAAATATAATTCTTCTTCATGTTCTCGTTTATTTATTATATTATTTCGCAAATAACTAATTAATCTATCGCAAACAAAAATTGTCATATAAAGTAAAGAAAATACGAAAGAATTATTATAAATAATAATCATTATAATTAATACTATGTTCTATCTAATATGCTGCTCCGCAATAAATTCTTATGCGTTGTCTCGTGTTGTTTACCTATAATCTATAATGACATATTATTATATTCATAATGTTGCAATCATAAAATAGTATAATTAATAAACCGTTAAAGTGGTATAGGCAAATCCCAATTAATTTCGGCGTAAATCAAGCTAAATTTAGAAAGTGTACAGCACGTAAGTTCTGACCGAAGGTACGGTTAAAAAACATCGAGACATAAACGTGAGAAAGTCGCCTGTCGATAGCTGATGGGAAATCGCGACGTCAATCAAGTCATTTAAAGATTAGCCGAGTCATTTAAAACACGTGAGTGCAAGCCTGCAGAGACAGGAATCCGGGCGCATCTTTTTTTTTTCGCCGCGCTCGCAGACCGACGTCGCTTGTGCAAGTCCACGTTTTCCACTCTCCCCTTACTCACGTAAGCAAAAGAAGATAAAAAACACGAGTCCCAAACCGCCTCGGCGTGGGGACGGAGCGAGAGATGCGGAGCGGAGCCTGTACGGCCACTTGTTGCGTCCGAAAGCGCACGCAGACAGGCGCGCGCGAGGTGCACATGCACTTAAAAAGTGTACACAATATACAGTGAGGTCGGCGCCGTCGCGGTCCGTCATTGGTCCAGAGGCTCGGCGTCGCGCGCAGCATCCCACGTTGCCGTGCCGAGGGGGAGGGTGTGTATATTATGCGCGAGCACGGCGTGGCTTCTCTTCCGTCCGTCTCCCCCCACGCGCTCCAGAGGAGGATTTCAAACGGTCGTCGGCGTCAGTTTGAATGGGCTGCAGCGGCGACGCTCCGACGCAGCCGCGGAGGGGATTAAATGTCCTGTAGATCGGCATAATAGATTTTCACGTGTTTTCGCTGAAACTTCCTTTATTCCCTTGGCTTAGGTGAGCTCCTTTTCTTGCATCTGGTCTATTGTCGAAGGGATCCCGGGGTTTTCCGGCGAATACATCTTTACTTTTTTTTTTGCTTCTCTTTTTTCAGGGAAAGGGACCGCCGTAAGATGAGCGACTCCGGGGAGAACAAATACAAGTGGACGCCTGAGAGCACCACACTGCTGGTTTCGGTGTGGACAGACAAACAAGTGCAGAAGCAGTTGGAGTACTCTACGAAGCCACAGTTGATATGGGAGAGCGTGGCTAAGTATATGAATAAGAAGGGCTATAATGTCACAGGGAAACAGTGCAGGTCTCGAATGAAGCAGGTCTTGGTTTGTTATCGAGAAGCTAAGAGAGCTGGTACACGTGCTGGAGTTGAACAGTATTATGAATCCATCGACAAAGTTTTACAATTGAAAAGACAGGAGATTGTGCATGCTCAGAATAACAACAACGGAATTGATACTGTCGGTAAGCAAATTTTTTTTTTTTACTATTTTATTTTAAACTATAAAATTGATTAAATGTACGAATCAAGTAGTCTTTTGTTTGATAGTATTAAAAATTTAAGCAATTTATCTGATTAATATTTATTCAGATTTTATAAATGGATTATTTTAAAAAAATTAATTAAATATTACCACAAACCAAACATGAGTGAATCTAAACAGTACATGTTATTAACCAATGTAGCTTAACAATTATAGAGTAATTTAAAGAAAGCTTATTGTATTCAGTTATTTAAAATTATTAGGATGTATTTAAATTTTACAGATTCAACAGCAAACATAAAATCTCCTCCAAAGGATGTAAAAACAAATAAAAATCTCCAAATGCGTTATAAATATCAACAACCAGCAGAATCAATCTTTAGAACAGAAGCTTTATCTCCTGTTTTGAGTGGAGGACGTAAGTTTATTCTTGCAATGATTCTCTTATTATTTTATTTCATTAGTACCTAGTATTATTAAAACTTTATATTGTAGGAGATGAAGACTATCCAGATTCTCCAGAGTCAAATGAAACAGTATTAGTTCAACCATTTAGAGTTTTCTCTCCAGTTCGTGATGCAGCAACTAATACTACACAACATCATCTTGGACAAGCTAACAAGAAAGTTATGCAACAAAATGGGTTGTATGAAGAACCAATTAAAGAGACGTACAGACAAAATACTTTTTCAAATAACTATTTTAGTGAAATTCCGTACCAAAATACAGTGCAAAACGTACAGAATCAAATAATTCAAGAAAATATGCAGCAAAATCAAGCAATCTTGCAGCAGAATCTGCTTCAAAATCATTTAATAGAACAAAATCGATTACAGATGAATCCTATTTTGCGACAAAATCTACAAAATTTAAATCAGGGTTTGCTTACTGAACAAGGAATTCCCTACAATTCAGGCCAATTAGGACTTGGTCAATCTGTGTTGCCAGATAACGTATTGAGAATGCAAAATAAGTGTCAATTCAACACAATAAACAGAGCAATGCCTCAAGAACCAAGAAAGACTTGCATAAGACAAAACTTGGCTGCAAATCACAGACAATTTCAAGATCCTCAAATTTATACTACAAACTTTAATCAGATAGGTTTTTTGTCGCCGAGTGTATCTCCTGACATCCCATTGAATCTAAATGAAGCATTTTGTCAATCAAAGAGTGAGAAAACACCACCAGGTCTGAATGAACCTTTTACAAGAACTTCTTCTGATCCACTAAATCTTGGCAATGTTGATATGACCACTGTAACAAACAATGCCACCTTTAATGACGACACAATTTCTATTGAATTCTTGCAAGATTCTCCATCTCCTGATAGTGAACAGGTCAAATTAAAAGATTTTGCCGTTAATACTGATGAGATACCCAATGCTCCTGTTAGAAAGAAGAAGGCTGAAAAACTTGAACGACTCATGATAAACGCTATTAATTCCCAGAATGAAGTTGTCAATAAGGTACTATTAATTGATTTAAAAAAAGAATAATTTAAAAAAAATTTTAACTAATATTTTATTATATGCATTGATTTTTAGATTCTGGCTGCGCAAAACAATATGGTAACTCGTGTGCTAGATTTGGACCGCGACCGCCAGAACCGTCTGGAAAATCGACTGGATCATTTAATAGATGTGGTGCAAACGGCAGTATTGAATAAGAGTGGTGATAAGAGCGATGAGATTCCGCCAGCCCCTCTAGAACCGTTGATTACGAATCTAATGCCACCTCCGAAGCCGGGAGTTATACCACCAAAACTGGACTTAGTGCCACCTAAGCCATGCCGAGTACCGTGCACAACATCCAGCACCAATTGTCAAAACGTTAATCAAAATCCGATCACTACACGTCCTGGAGTCATCTCACCCATTATGAGCCCTTCTCGTAAGGTAGGACCTATCTGTCAAAAACTTGGACCCGTAGCCACCTCACCTTTTGTGCGTGCTCAACAACAACTGGGCTTCAGACCAGTGACTGGTTTGGTATGTCAAATGATTCACTATTTTTTTATTGTTTTGAAACGAATATCCTAGATTTCACACTCGATAATTATTGTAATTGAATAACAGGTATACGTTAATTTAACTGTGACATTAATGTGACACAAATAATTATTTTATGTACGTCATGGAAATGAAGCAGCAAATTTAATAGTTTAAAAACACTATAATTAAATTATGTATCATGTATAATTAAAAAAATAAATATTTTACAGAACGGTGACGTTCGTACAAAGTCATCGGCTGAACGGCGTATTGCGAAGGAATTCAACGTGGGCATGGATACTAAGAGTCTGGCTCTTGAGACTGCAAACTTTTTGGAGGCAGAACGTCAAATTCAAGAGGAGGTAGAAAACGCGCGTATTAAATCAGCTATTGGCGTGGAACTTGAATCGCGTCGTCGACTCTTCACACAACGCGAGCCTAACGCTGCAATGATACTTACCGCAGCTTTCCTTGAGGCTGAAATTCAAGCCCAGGAGATCGCTGAGAATGCACGGATTAATTGGCTCAGACATCGGCAGCGTGAGAATGGGTTCTTCTATAGACCATCAAATAATAATTACAGACTCAATGATAATGGTAAAAGTAATGTTAATTGCTTCATTTTAATTTTTTTACTTACTCTTATTTAATAAACATTAACGTTTGTGCGAAGTAAAACTTTTGTAGAGGTATAACTAATACTTCCTGCATACAGGACTGCAATAACTATACATATTACTGAATGACTGTTTTAAGAATTAATGATGCATATTTTTTTTACATAACTTAATATAAAAATAGTTTGTACATTATTTTTTATTGGACACTTAACGCCGTTTATTAGATACTATCGTTTTAAAATTACTTTACCTTACATGTAAACGTTTACACGCTGGTATGTTTGTTCAATATTGTATTATTATTAATGATTCTTATTTATATTTTTATTTCGTAAAAAAATTATCTAATGAATTTCTTTAACAGAAGCACGTGATAATTTACTTGCTGGTCAAGGAGATACCTATGAGCGATTGAGACAGTTAAACATGCGTGAGAAAATCATCGGCGATCCTTGTGAATCGTCAACACCCGCCAAAGTGCAGGCTGCCACTCAAAAGCGGGATTGCGAGGATGTGAACGAGCCTAGACAAACCATTCAGCAGTTGGCTCAACTTGTTATGAATAGTGCCCGCTGGAGGAATAACCAAGCGAATCAAGGGATTCAACGAAAAGATTTGAATTTCCGCGTTGTCACTGGTACATTAACTCCTATGTGTTTAATTGCATGCATTGTTATTATTAAATTTTTAACTTATTACGGCAAGGATGAAAATTGAATATTGAGATTATTAATTCTTGTCAGATTTAGAAATTTTTTGAAAAACGATTCATTTGCTGAAATTTAAATAAAATTACTAAAAAGTTAATAGTACGTAATTTATTAAAATAAGTTTGAGGGTATCAAACATTAATTCAATGTCTCTATCTTTTCACATTAAAGCAGGTGACGTAGTAAAGCCGTCGTGTCCCAATGAAGAGGCAGTGGTTCTGCGCAGGGAGCTCGAGACCAATAAACATTTCGATCATCAGCAACTTGACGGCAAGACCAAAAGTCTCAACTGGCTAAACGACCGTTACTCATACGGTGGTCAACCTAGCTGTAACCCAGTGAATCAAGAGACTGTAGCTCGCCGCTCCTACGATCCAGCACCGCCGAAACCATCGCGCCCCATGCCCATGGGCTTTAGTACGGAATTCTTAAGGAATGGAGAAAATAGCAACACACGCAGGCAGCCAATAGGCGAGTCGGAGAGACGTGTAGGCTTTGCCCTAGACAAAGATATTGTGATCGATGATGAGCGAAGGAATCAGTTTTTTCGAGAGGATAAGGACCCTTTCGAGGAACTTCACCAACTTTATATCCAAAAGCAGCTGCAGCTGCATCAAAGCCAGGGCCTTCCGTTCATGATACATAATGGTAAAATAGTTCTTGGCCAGCATGACATGATCGAGCGCTACGCGCAGGACTCAAAGAAGCCCACGCGCGACTCTGACTCCGATAACGATGAAGAGTTCCTAGACACCACCACAAGCATGCCAAGCTCGCGCAAGAATTCCTTGACTTCAGTTGGCACCAAATCAGTAAAAAGTGAGAGCGCTTGTATTGTAAGTTAAGTGACTGCATTTTTTGTGTACCTTCTATAAGCAAGTTAATTAATTTTTTACAGAACATACTTTCAGAACGTCTAAACGAAAGATCATTCATTCCTTTTGACGTTCATGTATTTGACGGAAATTTGTACGTCCAATTAATTTAAATCTGTCTATTTACAAATCAATTCATTTTAGGTATAAAGATTTTGTTTTGGATGTTCAATATAGTTTATTGAAAATACTTTGATGGAAAAATTATAATTTCATTATGCAAGCTTTTTTGTGCATAGTATTTTTAAACACTAGAGCGTTTTAGCATTAAAAAGCTTATTTTTTGTTATTGTTTATCATATGCATTTAAACTATATTGTATAGTTATTAATCACTGAAACAACTGCTATTTGCTTTTGACTATACAGTCTTCCAATCAACTTTAACGTTAATCCAATCAACGTTAATATGTTAAAATGATCTCTTGTTTATTACTTTTATTATAAGAATTTAAGCGTGATAAAAAAATGAAATGTGCCTTAGTTGATTCGGTATTAAGAAATACCGATTTAGAAAAATATGTGCCAATAACGGAATGTGCTTCCAATCTTTAGATTATTTTTTGTACTGATAAAGGATTAAATAAATAAAAATACATTGCGATAAAAATATTTATATTGTTCTTCTATCAAAATTGCTTAAATGTACAGAGTAACATTGATAAGTCAATTGAAACAAAATTACTTTATACAAGGAACATTTGCACTGATGTAGTAGTTAACATTAATATTTGTATATGTATAAGGTAGATGGATACAAACTTAGTCTTGACTATTTAAAAAATAACAATATACAAAAGGTATTTTACATTTTTTAAAGGTCTTAGAAATTAAAAAGAAATTGATAAATTTACTTAATTACATGGAGGCTGCGTATATTACAAATTATATTATCTCTTAAATACTTGTACAATTATACAATTTTCTCAATTTATTTTATGAGGTATTTAAATTGAAATTACAAATTTATAATTATAACGAATTGATGACTCCTTGGAACAACGATACCTCTGGTGACTTAATTAAATAGTAGAATGGTCTATCGACCTTGAGAGTTTTCTTGATTGTTATATTTGGTGATGCTCTAGTCATCATGATCATTCCTGCGCAAAAAAAAAAAAAACAAGTTCAATATAGAGTTATAAAATGTTAAAAATTTGTTATTAATTGATAAATTTGCTTATGTGGATTGCATTTATGGCGTTAAAAATTGGCGTTTCACAGATATTCACATGAAAATAAACACAAAATAAAGTAAAAAGCGCACATGATTTTGATGTTGATATTGGTGTTCTACCAATGTAGAATCTCTTATGCTGAAAGTAAAATATTTATTTTTAATAAAGCAAGTATATAGCGTTTGCAATTGCTTGACAATGAGAAAACATATTTCGTTTTCAATGCGACTTTATTAAATCATACATATCACTTGTTACACATAAATACACTCATACATGTTCCTTACTTAACATTATAATCTTATAATAGACATTTATTTAAAATAAAAAAACGTCGAGTGATTTCATTTTTATTTAAGTATTTGTATCAATATTACTGGGAAATTGTAGAGCTATACTATTGCGCAGGTCGGTAGAAATTGAGTAGTGTACTTATATATTATTCGTAATGGCTAATTTCATTTAATTTTACATCGATGTGCACTACGTTCCTTCGAGCTTACGTTTTTTAATTGAGTACACATTTGAATTTTTATTTAAACTGCAAGCGGGTCAACAATTGTACCGCCGAACAGATCGAGAGTGCCCTTGGAGATGGCAAAGATGAATGGACGATTGGCGTTGACAATCTCGTACTCTTCGCCGAGCCTGATGTCGATTTCAGTTTCTAGAAAATCAATAGGTCGACGTTAGTTTTACAATTTTTTTTTACAAACCCTTTAATTAGGGAGATAATCATTGAAGGAAAGGCATCGGGCCTTCGGATTATGGTTTTTGAATGAAATTTTGCGTTTTGTAGAAACAGTGGATGCCTATTCAACTCCTAATTTAATTTTTTGCCTTCATTCGGAGCAAAATCAATTGACGTCACTGTAATTTTTTAACTATTCATTGTACTTTCTTGTTTTGTAACCATTCGTCATACCACAACTAATCAAATGAATTTGTAAAAATTTTAAAAATGAAATGAATATTTGAAAAAGACACCACATCCTGCGAGATGAAAGTAATTACAAATCCACGAGCAGTAGGCCTGACGTTTCTTGCGTAAAATATTATTCGAGTAGACGTTGTACGTCATATTCTAATGAAATATAAGTTTCCAATGTCTATTTATCCAATACTCTCACCTCAATTAAAAAATAATAAATTATTTACTAAATATATATTATTTCCAACAGTCTGATGTACATAAATAACATAGATTTATTTAGTTAAACCAATAATTGCACTCGTCAAAAACAGACATGCCACAAAAAGGAAAAAAACAAAGCGCAAAAATCAAATACAACAACATAGTCTATAGCGATTCTATACTAAAAAAAAATTGTAAAAAAATAAACTAAAGTAACGACGATTTAAAAGAGTATAAAGATAGCGCCTTTACCTTGTTGTATTACAGCGTTCTGACCACTCCGGAAAACAATGTCATTGTTTCCTTGTCGTTCACCTGTTTAACGATCGTATAGAGGAAGGGACGATCCGCGCTAAGATCGTAAGTCTCGGGTACCGAGAGCAGTACAATCCCGAGTTCTATATACAAAGAAAATTATAATGAAGGTATCTTTTTCCTTTACGGTTGCACGCGATTTTGCATGAGAAGGATTGTAAAAGGGATATACGTAAATATTTTTTTTTTTTTAACGACGCGATTGAGTTTGCTTTATTTTTTCGAGTGCGCTTTCAGTCACGTACAGATTATGTAAAAGTGTCAACGAGTGCGGCTACGGTCATCCTAATCTTTAGATATGCAGATTTTTCTTTTTAATTCGACTCGAGAAAGTTACGATTAGGTAAAACGCTTTGTACAATGTATTACGTCAGAATCGCTTCTAGTCTTAATTAATTTGTTATTGTTATTAGTTTTACCATTAAAACTAGTTCTATTTATTAGTAAAAAAAAGGAATAAGTTAGTTGGGTACTGTAACAAAACATTAATATCTAAAAAAAAAGAATACCATTATTGTAGTAAGTTAATCAATTAATTTACGCTATTAGTAAACGCTTACAAATTTTTTTATTGTGTGTTTGCTATAACTTAAAAATACAAAGTGCATCGTTAATAATGTACATACTATAAAGGCAAAAAAAAAAAAAAGTGCGGGATTCAGTTTAAGAACGTAAGGGTGGTGCATGTACATTTTTTTAATTCAGTGTTTTAGTCGTTGGGCGACGAGATAATACCGTGAAAGAGGCTAACATCGATAGATTTTTTAACAATAGTATAGTAAAAGGGTCGGTCAACGATCAGGGTCCATATCGGCTTCGGCAGTCCTGGAATAGGCGGTAAGAGCTCGGAACCTGCGAACAACATCCGGCGAGTTGATGAAATCGTCCAGTTTTTATAAATAATTCAACCAGGTCGACTGTCGCGTTTAGTCTGCCGTAATTCTGGCCGAAAAAAAAAATTGTATTATGAAGGTTCCGTTCATAATACAATTTTTGTTTCCTTCGAGAAGCTCAAACAGTAAAAAAAAAGAAAAATAAATGTCCCAAAAAAACCAAAAACACGAAAGCTTGGTATAATGCGCTGAACGACTTTTTTCGTTCGACACGCTGCAAATATTTTTATTTTTTCTCTGGGTCCTGTACGCGGCCTTCAAAGAGAACGAGGTTGTTGCGAGTTTCCACGATCCTGAAGATGAACGACCTGTCCACCATGAATTCGGTATCCTCTACTATCATGTCCAACACTAAGGAAACACCTAGTAAAATGAGAAAGCAAGCATTTAGTCTGTGGTGGATCGTCGAGTTGTTCTGCGTGAAAAACGACGATCTCCTTGCGAAATCGTAATGTGGCGTTACAAAGAAGGCGACGATTACGGAAGAAAATGTTATAAAAAACAATGTGAAGGGATCGAAACTGTGCATTTAAATGAAGTATAGACAATGGGATTTTTTTAGACATATTTTCATCGATGAGATACAGTGACCCAAGTGATTTATCCAGTTTGTTGGAGAAGAAATAATAGCGGACAACATTTATATTTTTTTTCGATACGCCGTGCGCAAAGACACGACTTTGCGCACGCACGCTCAAAATCAGCTTCGCAAAATCGTATCTTGC
>JAWWEN010000048.1:1507288-1535340 GCA_035582955.1 Sycophila texana
AAAAAATACGTGTCGATTATTTTTCAATATTCTATCAGACGGATATAATGGAATTTTTCACTATTCTTCCCAATTAATGATAAATATATCGAACGAAATTAACAAAAATTCAAATTCTCAAACACTAATTGAATGAAATTAATCTTACGCGCCAATGAGCCATGTCGTCGGTATGCCAGATAAGTAACAATCATAATTTCAGAGAAATAAACCTTTACCGAATACATATATAATGAATGCAAAATTTATTTTTAATGTGAATTAAAAAAGAAGTATAATTACATTAAATTATGAAATTAATTACGAAACAAGATGATTTCGTACCATTAAAAATGTTAACTATAAATAATATTAAATGTAATAAGTAATTTTAGGATAAACAATTGTATAAAAAAAAACATCGAGATACATAAATAAATAGATGAGATTTTTATTAGGCAATAGGATTAACTATGTGCCCTGAGAACAATGTTGTTTCAGACTTGATGTGAATAATTCGATAAATGAAGGGCTTATTGACATCAATCTCCAAGCGTATCGGTAAAGATCGTTTCGCCAGTCTCATACCTATTTTGGGAAAAAATATTTTACTTTTTACGAGTTTCTGCTCATAATAAAGAAGAAAGCATTAAGAATCCACGAAAGAAATAAGTTTGTCGTTTTCAACAAAGTTCAAATTTACTTTTGAATCTAAATTTTAGTGGAGTTATACTACAATATTTTACAATAGAATGTTATTTGTTAGCAGTACCATTCGCTTTAATGGATTATCGATTGAAATTAATTCTTACCTGTAACGGCTGCAGCCTCCGTGCCTTCTTCGTTAACTTCGATAAAAGCTTTTTGAATCACTTTATCAACTTTCAGACTTTCATTTGAAATTCCATTGAAATTTGCTTTATCGGAGAACATATTAGTCATTCCCAACTGCAACAAAATAATCACTTTAGAAATTAGTTCAATTAATGCGGTTCGAGTACACTTACCTCAGAGAGATGTGAGTTCAAATCTATAGAGGTTTCGACTTTGAATTTTGGTAAGCTAAGACAAATTTCCATTTTTCTTCGTTTTATGAGGTCAAAATCGAAATTGATTTTTTCAAGATTCTTTTCCAAATTTTGTAGACCATCGATTTCTTTCGGAACAATAATCAACATATAGAAGTCTTCATTCTGAAATTCAACAGAAAACGTCAAGTAGTGCACGAGATTATATTTTTTAAATGTATTCAATAAATGTAATATAAAACTTACCTGGTAAGGAAGTCCTATTATTTCCGCATTAACTTCTTCCAATGGTGAATAAAAGAAATTTTCTTTTATATACATTGTAGGTACCTCGATGGTAGCACTTTTATTAAGATGAAACGATTTCATTTCTGTTAATGACTCATCAAACTTGTGCTTCCAACTGCCCTTGAAATACACAGCATTTAACAATACCATTCTCGTAGCACCGTTTAACATTCCTATAAAATATAAAATGCGTTATTTTAAGCTAATAATATTGTTTATTATCTATAATTTTAGAATATTTGCCGTACCGGACTCAATAATATCTTTAATTTTGCCGTTCGTTTGATCGACGCACCACTTGTTGATCGTGTTTGCGGATTCCACATTTTTAGCGAAATCCAAGGAATCGCTCTCTGAACGGAAATAAGTACCAGTAATTTGCTTGAATTTTTCTTTGATTTCAATATCGTAAGCAGCGTAAATTTTATTCGCTAGTTTCAGTGCGACACCTTCCACGGCCTGTAAAAAAATTGTCATTTAGCATTTCATTGATTAAACAAATTTATAAATATTACATAAATAAAAGAAACTTTGCACTAGAAATTTTAAAAATGTTGGCCGTTATTTTTTTTTCTTTTTAATACTCACAGGTGTAATTTGACATTTTTCGATCTTTTTAATAAATAATCAGTTGAAAAATGGTAAACTAAGTAAACAATTCTCATAAAATGTGTGTCTTATCTTTTAGAATTTATGCACGCACACCTTACAAGTGATAAGCGCATTCGAGAAATCGAAAGTTCGGTAGGTCTGATCAATCCGCCTGTTACTACTTAACGCCGAACAAAATAATTTTTTACTTCCGTATTTTATTATTTCAATACATTATAACGATTCCTATTCCTATATACTTTTAATTTCAATTCTAATAAATAAAAATGTCTAATTAAACAAATTTAAAAAATATATAGAACTCAAGGAATGAAAAATCCGAAAAATAACAATAAATAATAAACTTTATTTGTAAAATTCAAGATAACGCGAAAAAATTAATCCTCTCAATGTAAAAATAATATTAAATAATGTAAAAAATTCAGATAGAACAATTATTCATATGTATGGCCAACCCGTCTGTTACTACTGCTCCGAAACTAATCTTTTTACTTCGAAATTTTAGTATAAAAGATTACAACATATTTTGTTTGCATTTTTTACTGACTTGTAATCGGCTTTTATTTTTAACTTCTGCTGTGCATAAAAATGAAGTACATAACATATACCTTAAGTCATTGAATTAATAAATCCGAAAAACTTTAATGAAAATAAACTTATTTTTTTAAATGTATTTGTTAAATCCAACGTAATATAACAAAATTAATTAATGTAATATAAAACTAATACTACAGATAACGTAAAACAGAATGATAAATAAAAATAATATAAATAAATATAAACAACCATATCTAATTAAACAAATTGAAAATATCGAATACGAAAAATAAATGAATAAACTTTATTCGTAAAATTTAAGGTAACGTCAACAAATTAATCCTCTGAATGTAAAAATACTATTAAAAAATGTAAAATATAAAAACAATAATGTAACAATGACTCACATTGAAAATATCAATGAGTGCTTGAAATCCCTGATGAGCCAGCTGATCATTTTCCGGCAGGTGCAGGGATTGCCGCATCTCATCCTTTGTTATGCCTTCAGCGCCGTACGCGGCCATCGAAAGAACCGTGTGCGCGCTCAAGGCTGAACTCACGAAATTTCCATCGTTCTTCTCGGCGATGCTCTAAAAAAAAAATTGATATTCAAAAAATGCAATACGCTGGGAGAATACAGTCGAAACAAAGCAATGAATACTGTTACCTTATGAAAATCGACAGTAAAGTTCTCCACACTTTTTGCGACGTTTCCGAGGTGCTCTGCCATGTTGATACCGTGCCTGACGAATGCTAACTGACAACCGGCTGCCGGTTCTTGAGGCGGATCGAACGTATATCTATATATGTCAGGGGAAATCCCTGCGCGTAGATGTGGGTGGGAAGGTTTAGTCGTTAACCACGCCTTTTTGTGTGTGTTTTTTTTTGTAACTTATATTTAATGTAGACTTCTGTTTATCATAGTTATTTTTAACAGTACGTACATTTCTCAATGAATTTATTTAAGTAAATACAGATTATAATTTCGGACAATCGATAGTCCGAGAACGCAGGTGATGACTCATTTCTTGTATACTCTGATGCTACCAGAGTATACGCTTTTGACCTCAATTAATCGTTTTGATATTAAGTTTTTACTAATAACAAATTATTTTTAATTAAATAGAATTGACAATGACAATAATTTATACTAATAACATTGAATTTAATTTTATTTGTTTTTTATAAACTTATATACACGGCAATGTTAATTCATGAATATTTATATTTATATTTCAACAGCTGCTAAAATTGATCTATTAAGATTACAACAAAATATTGAAATTAAAACAATAACAAGTTAAACGAAACTTTTTCTTTAGATTTAATAGTATGAGTAATGATCTAATTTTAAAAATGTTTTCACAAATTTATCACTCATTTACTACCAAAGTACTATTATAAAGATGAGGTAAAATAAATTTATATTATTAAAAGAAAAAAAAATCACTTACGAATCATTTCGATTTAAAATCCGGCGCAACAGATAATATTGTACTTAAAAGATAAGATAAAGAGCAAATCATATTCCTTAAGATATGAAGTTAAAATTTAATTTAAAAATGTACATGATCAGGTGGGCTAACGTGCTAAAACCTTCCGCTATAAAATGAAATGTTTCGAACTGAAATATGCAAATTGCGGAAATAACGCAAAACTCTGCAGTGTATTATTAAAAAATCTTATAACAATTATTTTAAATACTTGGATCAATGATACGTCCTGAAAATAGTGGAATACGATTTATTTTGTCGTAAACTTGATAAAGAAATGGTCTGTCAACCATGATCTCTAAATCTTGAGGCCAATATCTTCTTCTGATCAAGAAATCTGTGAATAATACAATAAATTAGTTACCATTACATGGTTCACCAAAGAATACGTTTTTTTCTTTTTAATTTTATTTATCTCACCAGTCCAAGCTAACGATTCTGTGCCAACTTCGTTAACTTCAATAAATACCTTTTGGCGTACGTTTGTAATTCCACCCGAACGGTTCGTAATACCAGTAAAATCAGCATTAGCATCAAATATGCCTTTCATGCCGAACTAATAAATTAAAATATTATTATTTTTCATTAATCATTCGCAGATAATTTTTACAATTTAATTAAATGAGAGCGCAATGCACTATGATATCTGTTCCACTTCTGTGAATCTAAATTAGTGAAAATTTATATATTTAGTGCACTCTGATTTCAATTTATTTCACAAAAATAATTATTGATAAAAAAACTAAAGAAATTGTAGAAACTTTACTGATTTAGATCTACAGAGATTACACCCTCGGTCTTGCTTGAATACCTACTTGGCAAAGATGACGTTCCAAATTAAAAGTAGATGTGATTTTAAATTTAGGTAAATGGAGCGAAATTGATTTTTCTTCCATGTCTTTACCAACAGCCTTTTTTATTAGCTCGTAATTTTTTTCAACATTTGCCAAACCATCAATTTCTTTGGGAACGATGATAAACATACAATAATTTTTATTCTGAAATAATAAAATAATAATATTAATGAAAATTTTAATTAATAATTTATTGTACCATAATATAGATACAAGCTCAAAAAAGAGTATTACCTTGTAATATAAACCAATGATATAAGCACTTCCATCTTCTAACTCATCGAACAAGTAACGGCTTTTACCAAACATCATAGGGACTTCCTTGACAGTATCCTTATTAATGTGGTAAGGTTTCATCTTAGTATTAATTTCTAAGAATTTGGTTAGCCATACACCTTTAAAGTACAGGCCATTAAGAAGTACAAAGTTCATATTTTCATCAATGTCTCCTAAAAATTTTTCAAAATTAATATTGTATTTTATATTGTGAAAAATCATCAAATTCTTACGAGCAGAAAAAATATTTTGAATTTTGTCATCTGTCACTTTGGCACACCAGTTGTTGATCTCGTCAGCTGCGGCTATTTTGTTCGAAAAATCTACAGTTTCGCTGCTTGAGTAAAAGTACGTTGTGGTCGTATCATTGAACTTCTCCTTAATTTCATTCTGACTCGAGACATAAACTTTATTAGCCAGTTTAAAGATCATATTTTGAGCATTCTGAAAAAGTATAATTAGAATTAATTTTTAATATTAATTAGTAGATTTTTTATATCCTTGATTAAAAAAAATTTATAAAGTTTCGTTCATTGTATAGTGATAAAAATTTCGAATATTACAAAATTTTACATTTTTTCACAATAACGTATATTTATACTCAAATATTAAACCAACAAAAAGGTTTAAAATTTAATACCTACTTTTAGATTACTTATGTAGCATTGATAGCCCATGCAAGACTGTTGCTGATCTGCTGGCAGCGAAAGACCCTGTTGCATTTGCTCCGCAGTGGCACCTGCGACTCCTTGCGCGGCCATGGATAAAACCAAATGGGCGCTCAAGCCCGAACACACAAAATTACCTTTTTTCCCATTTGCTAAGCTCTGAAATAAATGGTTTAATAAATTTTAATATTATTTGCTGCTGTAAAACTTTATGAGATGGCAGAGAGTAAAATCTTATAACAATTATTTTAAAAATTGTTAATGTTTTAAAAAAAATTAATGTAATTGTATAAAAAAAAAGACGATTTACCTCATGAAAGTTGTGCGTAAAAGTTCGAATAGCTTCCGCGACTCTGTTCTTTGCCGCGATTTCTTCTTCTGTATATTTGATTTCTACAGCTGGCTCTTCTTTGCGTACATTTTCGGACAAGACGTCATCGTTGGAAAATTCTTCATCATTAAAATTTGTATCTTCTTTGAGAGATGTTTCACCAGCCTTTAATTCGTCATTTTTTTCATTTTCAATTGAATTATTTTTTACGCTTTCGTCTGCCATGGTGTAGAACTGTATAAACAGTCAGTTCAACTCGACAGTCGTTGCAGTAACTAAAGTTTGCCGAGAAATAATCCTGTCTTATATATAGGAGTCAATGCGGAGGCGCCGCTGTTGGTCCACAGCCGCTAGTACTGATATTTTGGTATTTCTGGCTCGAAAAAAATTCCTCCTATGCTCTCTTGGAATTCTTTTTTATTACACATTACATCAGAGGCCAGTGTTTTGCTGTTTTTGATTGTTTTTAATAAAGTGCACGTAGTTTTGCAATTTTTTTTCTCTAATGCGACAGAAATTCAGCATTGCACAATTTTAATGTTATAATATGAAAGTTTTTGTCATTTCTGAACAGATAATAGTTGACTATAGAAATCATTAACAGTTTGAATCAAAACCAAGAAGTATTTTTTACAAAAATGATATATCACAAAATAAGAAAAACTTGACAAAATATTTATTTCTTGAAATTAATTCATTTAATTTTATACAGCTTATAATGCATATGCCTTTCTCGTTTAAACTTATATACTTGCTTAATAACTTCTTTTCTAAAATCAAATATTCCCGCGCTCGACACTGCGTTATTATATATATATACACATACCTAATAATATAAATATATCTCTTATACCGGCGGTCAGTCAGTAACTTGTCAGTACATTTTTCTAACCTCTACTTTTCCATTTTATATTGAAAACATTAAAAAAAATAAATAAACATTAAAAATAAAATATAAAAATGACGGATAATAGTGAAATTTACAATTTATCATTAGATGAACTGACAAATAAAGAAATTAGTATATACCTGTATCAAAATGTGCAAAATATTGAAGATATTCATAAAAAACTTATAAGTAAAGAATTACCATGTTGCATTGTCAAAGCTAATTTAATAGTGGATCCGTTTCAAATAGTGATAGCAGCAAATAAAGCTGCTCTTAATGAAAAATATGAACAAATGGTTACAAGAAGCTTGTACACTGAAATTATTTACTGTTTATCACCATCAAAAAATATTTCTCAATCATTAGAATCTTTTGGAATATCTAACGATACAAAGAATATTTTAGTGATTCTAGTTCACAAAGCAGAAGATAAAGAGTCTGAAAATAAACTTGTTTTAAATGTTATTAAAGGTGAAAGAATAGCAATATCTCAGCTTTCTAAATTCACAGATTCAGCTTTGATAAAGAAAGTTTATAAAATAGAAGCAGAAGAATTGAAAGTGTCGAACCTTTTGGACTCAATAGTTAGCAGGATAAGTGATAAGATTTTAAAGTAAACTAATTTTTTACTGTGAATGGATCTGGTAAGAGAGGATTTTGTAAATAAACAATATAAAATTGAAAATTCCATATTTTCTTTTACTGTTACCTACATATGATCTTTGAAGTATTAATGAATCTTTTCTTTTTGCTAATTACCAATAAAGAGATGAGAAATTTTTTTTTGCAAAAACATCTGTAGTGACGTAATAAATTACATTTACTTATAAAGGTTTAGCCAACTTTGTAGTTGAAGCTATGTTTGCATGAGATGCCTTTCTTTTTCTTCTCATATCACAGTTTTTCATTTATTTTTCCATGTATTTTTTTCATTGTTAGTAAAAATTTCAATAAGAATGCTGAATGGCTAGTTACAGTAATCAGTCGTTACTAAATGTAGACATCTCTGTGTGCCAGTTTTAAGCTTTATCTTCTTGACATAATCTTATTGAAAATTTATATCGGCATTCTAGAATAAATGAAGTATTTTGATTTTAAATATGATCAATCAAGTAAATGCTATTTAAGTGAATGGAATTCCAATTAACGCGCAACTACATTCTATTAGGGTTAAGCATGTATTTCTTGTAAGAAAAAAAGAAAAAAAAAATTAAATACAAGTTAATTTATGTTCTCAGAAATTTATTTTTCTCTTTAAATACAATGTTATTTTATTTAAAGAGTAAATAATATTAAATCGCTTTAAATACAATGATGTTTTACTTAACTTGAGTTTTTATTACAAAAATGTGAAATTTTGATTTACCTTGGTAATCCGCACATTTCACATGTAGCAACATCAGCAGCATTAAGAAAAGTACAATGTGAGCAAGTCCATAAAGCTTGTTCATCTCTAGGACTATCGGAGGTACCAGTTCCAATACCATCCATTGCTCTTGAAGATGCAGAGCCCATTGAACTGCTTCCAAAAGTTGTGTTACCTGCTATAGGATTGGAAGAGGATGTTGCAGAAATAAGTTGCTCCACTGTAGCCCAGTGTTCAGATTGAGCCCATTCAGCAGCTTTTTGACGATCATTAGTCTGAATTGCTTCTAACAGTGTACCCATATGATTCTATAAAAGAAAAAAATTTTAATATTATTGTTTGAAAATAATTATAAATAATTACCAATATTTAATTTATATTTATACCTTTAAAGGAAGCATGTCCATACAAGCAATAAATATAAGTAGATGAAAGTCTGATATAGCTTCCAGGAATTGATCAGGACTGAATTGTTGCATGTAATTGGATAAGGAACTGAATTCTTGAACTTGTCCATCAATCAATCTAAAGTTAAAAAGTAGAAGATATAAAAAAAAATAAAATTCTATAAATAAATAAGTGAAAATAATTTAATTTTAACATACCTGTTTTCAACAGGGAATGGAGTAATGTTATCATTGGTATAAAAAGTATATTGAGGTGTCAGTGGTGTTGATGCAGGTACATCAACCAGTAAGTACTCCACCGGCAGTGGTCTAGCCAATCTGGACACTTCATTACCATATGAATCCTTATCCTGTAAAATAATAATAATAATTAATTCAAAAAATCAAAATCTAAACTTCATTCAACATTCAAATTCAACAATCTAAAGATTAATTTTTTAAATAAATATTTTATTACGGTCTTATTATTTTTTTCAAACAAAAAGACTATAATTTAAATGTTACACACAGGTAAAGGCAATTTTTTTTAAACATTATAACACCTGCAGCTAGTCTTGTATGTAAACACTTTTAAAAGTTGGCGCGACAAAATCGTTAATGAGCGACCTCTATTATGTTTGTAACTTTACTAATATGAATTTTCTATAATACGAACAGTAGATCAGACATGTCACCGTCATTTTGCGTAAAACAATGGTAACAGAATAGTAAAATTTGTATCGATGAGCAGTTTTTAGCTTCTAAAGGGTAAAATATTCACCAAAGAGTTTCGGAGATTGAATCCAATTGGTGAACGCGTACTGTTTTACTTAAACAATAAAACCGATCAAAATCGGTAGGATACCTACTTTCAACTATTTTATGCCGTTTGCGGATCCCACGATTACAGCAGTTCATGCATATGCCTCTTTCAAAAGCCGTACGCATCGTACATTTATAACATTACTATAGCAATTAACTTTTACCAATAAAAAAGTAAAAAAGATGGCAAATCGAAAGCCAATATGAGGGATGAACAACCATGACACTACAGCCAATGCCCAATGGAAACTTGGAAATAGCTCAAAGAAAAAAAATCCGAGACTCGACGAAAATTCAATCGAAAAACCATCCGTGGGGTAGCGCTGGCATGCAGCACGCGGCAGGCGGCTCCTTCCACGCCAACTGCCAAGCCCCCGCCGCTTTGCCGGTAGTAGACACATACATCGCAGATTCGCAGTGCGACTATCCCAAGCCACGTGCGTGCGAGCGAGAGAGCAAACGCAACGCGCCCAATCTACCCGCAGTGGGTGCGAGAGAGACAAAGAGCTCGCGCAGCTCCCCCATCAGGCCGGCCGGGAGGCTCGCCGAGACAGCCTCCGCCTGCGGGTAGACCTGCAAAACCACGCGCGGGAAGCGCCCGGCCATCATCGCTCGTCGGCGGCAGTGTAGCCAGCAGCGGCCCGAGGAGGAGAAAAACATCATACCGACGAGAGAAAGCCGATCGTACGTCGCCCAGCCTCGTGTGCACCCGGCGACGGAGGCCCACCCGACGGTGCCGGTCAGTGTGTGTGTGCGTGGGGTGTGCGGTGCGCGCGCCAGTGTCTCTTGGGGGGACCGCCGGCTGGACGCAACGCCTTCCGTTGATCCCGATATTCACCGGAGAGGCTTTTTGGCAGACCCGAGAGTGCGCCGAGAGGAGTGACGCGCGGCTGTTCTCTCTCTCCCTCTCTCTCTCTTTCTCTGGGCACGAGGCGCGCGATTGCGGTTCGGCGCAGGCGCTGGCTGCGCTGCGGAGACCAGGCGGACGGACGTCGGCGGTGGCGCGGCACAGCCGAGCTCTACGGCGCCAGGCGCACACAGTAGTGCGTGCGCGCGAACAACGCGTTGTCGGAAGCGCGCGCGGCGCGGCACAAGTACCGTCGGGGACGACGTCGACGTGCCTCTCGACGCTGCACCGCCATGCCAGTAGCAGTGGTTAGTTGTCTTACACCTTCTACGTAGATCGTGCGAATGTCGAGGCGTTCGCTTCTTTCTTCTTTTTTTTTTTCTTCTTTATTCCTCGCGACATTTCCGTCTCTCCCTCGATCGAACGCGCGCCTCCGTGCTGATGTGTGTATGTGTGTGTGTGAGTCCCGCCGCTGGAGGGAGACGGAGATATCGCGGAATGTGTAACAAACATCGTGATGTGGCACAAGTGCCGCGGTAGTGTGTATATATACGCGGGAGGCCGCTTTGTCGCGGCGGCGGTGCTCGTCTCCTGCGGAAGGGGCGATTCTTGCGTTTTTGACGTTGGAACTGCGCGCGCGCAGGGCGGCCCAGCGAAGGTATACGTGCGGTAAACGCCGGAGTGTCGACGGAAAAGTCCTCCCCTCCTCTTTTCTTGTCCGCCTACAACGGCGAGCCAGGTACATACACTCGGGCACGTAGTGCGTCGCGTGTGTATATGACGGATCGTCCGTCTCTCTCTCACTCTCGTTGCGATGGCACACTGCCTGCGAGGATGTGTCAAGCCAACGGTCAGAGCGGGCGTAAACGCTCGATGATCATGCTTTTTGTTTCAGGGACGTTGAGACGCAGGCGTCGCTGTTTATCTTTTTTTTTTTTTTTGTTTGGAGAAGATGCGTACGCGGGGAGGCTCGACTTCGGGCAGGTCGAAATTCGTAGACGGTATAATTCGTGTTGGAGTATGACGTCAGTTGAGGGAGCACCTGCGCAACACTTGCGCGCGCGCGGCATTTACGAAACGAAGTCGGCCGGTCGCTCAAGGTATCCTCCCTTCTTTGACCCTCCCCCGCCTCCCTCGCTTGCTTGTTTACTTCGGGCAGGGGGTGGATTCGATCCTGGTGCGTTATAACGGAGCATTGAATCGTGCGTCTCGATATTATTGGTTCGAGTTCATTTTGGAGTTTTCATTTGCTAGATTCTTTTTTTTATGGTTTTTTTTTGTAACTTTCTTTTAAGAACAATTCCGCGTTTTTTTCTGTAAATTCTTAAATAATTATTTGAAATTGTATTTAGAAAGTTCACGATTAAACTTTTGGCACTTGCGTAGAAATTGTTGAAATCCCTAAAGATCTAGTCTATTGTCTTCGATTCTGATTAATGGGGACAATTATAGTATCAAAGTACAACTGCAAATTGTAAAGCTGAAAACGTATACTCCCTACTTTGCATCTATATCCACTGAAAGGTCTAATGCAATTTGTAATTCATCCAAGTATTCGAAAACTGACAGCCTTTCAAAATCAAGTAAAACACTTTAAATCGAATTGAAATTAATATCACCGTTTCATCTTAACTCCTTCTTCCAGCAAACACGTCGCAGAAGATCCAACCCCATTTAAAAAGCCAGAAAAGATAAAAAGCGGAAGAATTTTAAAGCAAACCGCGGCACACGGAAGAGTCAATTCCGAATCTGCGGAATTGGCGGCTGACGGTCCGTGACGGTAACAAACTGGGACGCGATCGTTGGGCAACCGGCCTGAAGATAAACAGAGAGAGCAAGATTAGCCGAGAGTGCAGGAGCGGGACGGGCGCTCGGCTCGGCGGCGCAGTGTACGTACGGCGCGAGCGCGGGGCTGAAGGAGCGAGCGAACGCGCTCGGTCGGAGAGAAAGAAGGTTTCAGTTGTCGCGACGGAACCCAGCCGAGAGGGACGTGTGTGCGTGCACGCGCTCGCGTCTTGGCGTGCACGAGCGGTGCGTGTGCGTGTCCGGTGGCGTGCAGCGGCGGCGGTATACCCACGGGCGCCTGAATGCCGAGGGCGACGGGCGCGCGAGGCGGTGGTGCAGTAGCAGCAGCAGCAGCAGCAGCAGCAGCAGCAGCGGCGGCGACGGCCCGCAGCGGCGGCGGCGGCGGCAGCTCGGAGGCAGAGCCGAGCGCTCAACTCTCCGCCTCCTACTACTCCTCCATGCCAAGGCCACGACGTCGGTAGAGCGCGCGAGCCGAGCGAACGAGACGCAGTCGTGCTGCTGGTGGCCGCTCCGTCCCGAGGCCGAGGGAGTCCTCGCCGACGCGCATACACCACGGTATCCCGCACGCCTGGATGTTCGCCGACTTTTCGCGCGCTTCCATTCGCTATCTCCGTCTTTTTCTCTCTCTCTCTCTCTCTTCCTCGTTCGCGCTTCTCTCGCACACGCACGGCCCCGCCGACGGTGCGAGGGAAAGCGCGTGCGACATGTACAATATGAACCCGAGCGACGCCGGAGAATGTCCTCTCCGCGCGTGTGGATTTTTTTTCTGTTTTTTCTCTCTCTGCGATCCTCGCGGCAGCGTGTTCCAGTTTCCGCCCTCCCCCCCGTTGTTTTTTCACCGCCTTAGTGGTGTGTGCGTCTCTGAGCGCTCTGTGTGTGTGTATGTGTGTGTGTGCGAGTGTTTTCGAGGGGCCGCTCGGGGGGGAAAAAAAGCGGCGCGATAAGTGAAAAGGCGAGTGTGCGAGTGTCCGGGGCTCGGCGGTCTATCGGTTTTTCTCGCTTCTGCTGGTGTGCGCGCGCGTATTATTCGCCACTGCGTGTATATAACGCGTATGCATTCGATTCTCCCTCGCTTTCGGTCGCCCCCGGCCCCCTTCGAGCCTGCTCTCTTTTTTTCGGAGCAGCCTCGCCGCGAGGCGAGGGAGCGAGAGAGACGCAGACGGGAGGGGGGGGGGGGGTCGACGAGAGAGAGCGCATCGATTTTTTATCTCTGTTTGGCGGCGGCTTCCCCTCCCCCTCATCAACTCAGACGGCACAATGAGAGAAGAGTTTTGGCGGGCTTTCGAGCGCATGCGTGTCTCGACTCGCCGCCGCAGAATGTCACTCTTATTTCCTTTTTCTCGTTTCCTCTCGTTCGTCAGCGCGTCGCCGGTACAATGCCATCCCCGGTTGTATATCTGCATTGTTTGCCTCGCGGAGGAAGTCAGAGTCCTCTTCGCCGGTCGCAGTAGACTCTCCACCCCTCCCTCAGCCGCATCCTACTACTGCTACTATTGTACTACTACTACTCGCTGCCTCTTGGCGTGCGCGAAATTTGAAATTTTTTTTTACAGGTCGCGTCGCTCGATCGCCGGGACTGGAACTTTCCACGCGCGCGCGCTTCGAAATTTCATCGCGACAGCGGAGAGGCCGTGCGGACGCGCGTATGTCCTTTCGACACGTCTACTCTCCCGGCGTGTGCCCCAGTCACTTTCATAACGGCCGTCGCGAGTGTATAATGAAATTCGCGATCGCCGAGACGACGCGAGAGTTGCGTAACCGATCGCTCGGTAGCGTTGCTCTCGAGCCAAGGGTCGGCGTCGTCCGTCGATTCCTCCTTAGCTCTCATTTTTTCTCACTCGCTTTCGAATGAGAGACGCTGAAGTTTTCTACATAAATTCTGATTTTTCTTCTCCCTCGCAAAAAAGAAATGAGAGAACACCTCTCGCCAAGCGATTTGTCGCCCTCGGTTTGTTGTCGATCTCGTCGTGCAGGCTTTACAATTTTTGGTTGGAGACTGTGATAAGATCGTGGGTATTAGTTTGAAAACGCGGCATTAATTTGTAATCTGTATGATTCACGAGACGCTCGGTCTGAATTATCATTCAATATTTTTAGCTTCATTGGATTGTAATGTTTTTCTTTTTATTTGCAGATGCTGGATCCAAACGTTTTGACGGACCTAGAGGAGCTGACGTTATGCAGCTACTGCAAACAAAAGTACAACGATACGGAGCAGTGCCCGAAATTTCTTAGCTGCAAGCACTACTTTTGTTTGCGCTGCATTGAGAACAATCTACTCAAGGGTCGCGAGCTGTTCTGCGCTCACTGTTGGAAGAGGACGGAATTGGGTGACCAGGGACCGGATGCTTTACCGACGTACTCATCCCTTCTAACACTAGCCAACAACTTTTCCCACCTCAAAATAACTCAGAACAATATCACTGCGAAGCCCGTTGAGAAAGAAAGAAAGGTACCGAGCGAACTTCCAACTTTTTTATCTCTCCCAAAAATTTGTCTTCCAGCGGATCGAGAAATATGTTCGATCGAATGGAGAACGACTGATCAAGTTTTCGGAACAAAAATTTATGCTTCAATGTGAAAAATTTCATTCAAACTTTGGAAATGTTCTGAAATAATAAACCAGTTAGGGTGACAGATGGTTATCGGCGATAAGCTTATCTGATTCGTCTGCTTCTATTATGTATACCGGATTATTTAGTTGACTTTTTCATGACAATGAAAGTGTATTTATAAATATTTTTCCAATGTTCTAAGAAATACCTTTCGACGGAATTAAAATTCTTTATTATGTAAAGTCATAATTGTAATTAATGTAAAAGAAAGATTTGAGTAATATTTAGTCATATGTGCATTATATTTATCTAAGGAAACTTTTTTATTACCAACGACGTTAAAAACAAAAATTTAATTGGTCGGAGTCATTTAATATGCGTTAGAAATCATTTTTATTCAGTAATTAATAATTTTTTTTTAATAATCATTACAACACAGTGAATAAAAAACTATTAGCAAAAAATTAGTACTGCAAGTATACTTTGATATGAATATTCAATCTGTAGAGTGGTCGCACCTTTGCGAACCAGTGCAACAATTTTTTTTGTTATTTTACTTTTTTTAACCAAGATTCGAATAGTTATCTTTTGAAAGGTAGTAGAATGAGAGCTAAAAGTATGAAGCCGTTTGATTGCGCGAGATTTTATGCGACAACAAGATTATGTTGTAAGGTTATCAGGACTTTTCCTCCGATGAATTGGAAAATTAGATCCTTCCTATAGGAAAGCTCGATTGATCGGGATGACTCGGATGACTGAAGAGAGCAAAATGAACATTATCGATTTTTCACTTTTATGTTTTTTTTTTTTTTCCAATTTCAGAGCGAAAATTGCCATACCCATGGAATGCCACTTGCGCTTTGGTGCGGGACTTGTTGCACGGCGCTCTGTCGAGCCTGCGCGACGCCTCAAGAGCACCCCGGTCACCAGATAAAATCACAGACTGATGCCAAAGAGCAACTCATGTCAGATGTAAGTTTAAATTTGTCTCTTTCAGAAGTTTCCACTTATTCAAATGATTTCGATTCATCGTCAATTCAATGACGATGGATGCATGAGAAGCAACACATTTAAAAGTGAAAAGAAGAGAAGATCCTAAATTTTATGTATTTCCTTGATAGGTTCAACTGGAGTTAGCGGCCATGGGTAAACTGTCGCAGGAAATTCAACGGTTGGCCGTGCAGCAGCGCGAATTCCTCATCAAGGTCCACGAGGCCTGCGTCACCCTAAAGACTCACGTGGAGACGGATCTTCAAAACGGTTGGAGCCACTTCCCGGAAATAACGGATGCCCGTGAAACCCTCGGCAAGGCCAAGACTTCGCTGCAGCTTTCCGACGGCCCCCAGGACATCTATTCTCTGCACACCGAACTCGTGCTAGAGAAACAGAGGCTACAGTCCAAGTACCAAGAGATGATGCTACAGTGCCAGCTCGACGATCTCATCGGTAATTCCGGCGTTGTGTTCGATTTCGCGTTATTAAAGCAAGCCGTCGCAGGTATACATTCGGGGGAGCCTCTCATTTCGCAGCCGGGAAACGGAGGTCGATTGCCCAATCACATTGCCGCCTCGCAGAACCCCATTCTCTTTCTCGCCAACTACTGCATGTCCCAGCTGTACTCTAGGCACGTAGTGAGCAAGCAGCAGCACTTGCAGAACGGTTCGATTGAGTACCACGTACCGCCCCAGGTGGCGGCCGTCCACGTGGCCCCGACAGCTCCACCGCCACCCCCTCAACAGCCGCAACAGCCCCAGCCGCCGCCGAACCAACAGCCGCCGCAACCGCAACAACAACCGCAGCAGCCTCAGCAGCAACTGTTGATATCGCCGGGCTCGCCGTCCGTGAAGCCGGCGGTCGCGCCGCCGCCTAACGCCATGCTCCAACAAAGCGCCACGAGCTTCATGAGCCCGGCAGAAGCCGCGGCGGCAGCGGCCGTCGCAGCGGCTAATGTCAACAACGCGGGCCTGGTGACGGTACACTCGCCGCAGCAGCCGTCCAACTTGAGGGGACCGTCCAGCCCGTATCCCATGTACTACTTCAACATCGAGGTGAACGGCCAGCAACACGGTAGAATAGTGATCGAGGTCAGACCCGACGCAGCACCGAAAATGGCCAAGAACTTCAGCGTTCTCGCGACCGGCGAGATAGGCGTCGGCTACAAGGGCTGCACCATTTTCCAATGCTGGGAGGGTGAGAGCGTCATCACCGGCGATTTCGAGTTGAACAACGGCAGGGGAGGCAGGAGTATCTTCGAGGACGGCTACTTCATGCCCGACGATACCAAGTTTCCGGCGGTGAGGGGAGCCGTAGGCATGAGGCGAACGCAGAAGAGACACGACAACCTCGGCATGGTGGGCTCGCAGTTTCGTATAATACTGCAGGAGATGAGAGGCTTCACCGGCATATTCGGTCACGTTGTCGAGGGACTCGATCTCGTCGAAAAGATATCCACATTCGGCGATCAGACGGGCAAGCCCACTAAAACGATTCTCATCACCAAGTGCGGCAAGCTGTAACGAAGGCTCGACGTCGACGGCGAGGCTTTCGCGTTTTAGACCTTTTCTTATTTTCTTTTTTTACTTTTATTTGCTCTTTTTCGTAAAATGACCTTGATGTTGATGATGACATTTCTACATGGGGCGATTTGAAGAGATGATGCTAATGACGATTACGATTACGATTACGATTAACGACAATGATGATGATGATTAACGATGGTTAGGTAAAGCTTTTCGAAAATATATACGTGTATTCTCGTGCGCCGTATTTGTCGAGTTATTGTCGAATGAGGGAGGATGGGGGGGGGGGGTTTCGAGAGGAGTCCATTTTTCGCGATTTGGGGGCGATATTGTCCGTGAATATTTAAACGTTTAGAGTCTCTAAAGAGGTTGAAATATATTTTTAAAGCGTGAACGAGTTTAACGAAAAAGAAACGACACTAAGAAATTTGGCGATTAATAATGAGAAAAAAAAACTGAGGACGTAATTATTGAGACGACGTCGACGATAGTATAAATTAAAAAAAAAATATAACGATATTTTCCTAATGAAAGAGTATCGAATTCTATTGTAACGATTTAAAGTGAAATAACGATGCATATATACACAAAAACGTAACGCGCATATATAACGCATATTATACAATTAAGACGTGAGAATTTAAATAAAATAAAAAAGTAAACAAACTTATCTAAACGCGTACGACGCGAATTTTTTTGGACCGACGTATATACACGTACCTCAAATCGATGCGACTCATAGTTAGAAAAATGCGATAAATTGTTTTAGCAGATGACGATGAGAGAAAGAAAAAATAAAAAAAAGCTACGCGTTAAGCTCCGAAATTTATTTTCGCTATTGTATGTGTATATTGGTATTATACACAATACATATAAAAGTTGAAAATGTAACTTGATCAAGTTAATGAGCATAAAAATATGATTAAAAAAAAAATATTAAAAACCGTGCGTTATACGATGAAATATACGGGTCAGACACAAGTACCTGTCGTTATTTTAATTAAGCACTACTTCAATACACAATCTTGTTGAAAATAAAAATAAAGTCATGAAAGTAATCATTTTTTCCAAATTATTCTATTTACAATCAATTAAAAATTATTTATATCAAATTTAATTTAATTACTTTATTTCAATAAAAAATTATGCTTTAAAAAAAATATAAAAACAAAATTTAAATATGACCGTAAGATTAAACAACAAAGTTTAAATGTTGACAACTGTAAACAAAAACTATTCTGCGCAAAAATAACGGAAGAGCTGGTGTCTGATGGTACTTGTAATGAATAAAATAAGAAATAAAATGCTACCCGTAGAAGATAATCGTTAGCCACGAAACGTGCAACTGTGTGGGGATTTAATAAGAATTATTAAGATGACTATTGTAAACGAAACAAAAAATAAAAAAAAAAAATACTAAAAAAATATACACCGGGGCGATCGAGCACACACACATATACAAATATATATATATACATATATATTATATATATTTTTAGACAGGACTTGTATGTTTTTTTGGCCGAAGAATGCAATTGCGCGTGGCTCGGCGTTGTGAGTCCGAGGAGTCAGGAAATTACAAAAAAAAAAAAAAAGTTAAACAGTTGAGGCGAGACAAAGCTCGTGTATCCTTCCAGAGGCAAGACGCGGATTGAGAGACCGCCAAGGGAGCGTACACATAAGTATATATTGTATCAATGTGATCACTACGCAGCGAAATAGTGCGTATTAATTTAGATAGAAAAAAAACCGTGCGGAAAATACGTGAAGCGACGACGAACCCGTGAGCGATAAGAAAAATGATTCCCTAACCGATCAGCTCTCGATCTAGTTTTGCTCTCCATTTAACTAGCGAGCCTGTAATATTGTAAATCGCGTATTCGACGATATTCAGAAGTAATGTAAAAAAAAAAACCGACGATTAACGAAAAAAAAAAACGTAGTGGTTTGTAGATCTCGCACCGCGTTACAAGGATGACAGAAGCCAATGTCGTAAGCGAAATAAAAAAAAAATTTCAAAAAAAAAAAACGTAACCGTAAACACGAGCAAAGTAAGGCCTAAACAGAAGCAGACGTAGAAATCGGAGAGTAACTATATAAACGCAGCGTTTTCGAGAACGAACCACAAGCTGATGATTAAAGATAAAAAAAAAAAAATAAACGAAAAACTAAAAAAAATATATTGTGTGTCTTTAGAGTGCATGTTTTACGCAAGTGTGTCTACGAATTAATATAGCATAGGGCAGCGAGCGAAGCGAAAAGGTATACGTATAACGAACATTGAGCGCGCAAAAAAGAAACCCTTGGGCTGGGTATGCCTCCTCGTCGAGAGTGTACGAAAAAAAAAAATATATATAACGATTACGAGATAAAAAATTTTGTTTTTGATCGGGGGGGTTCGGGGAAAGCGAGAGTATTTCTTTTTGTTTTTTCATTTTGGTCGGAAAGCGTTAAATGAATACAAACTAAATGATGGCTAAATAAATAAAAAAAATGTTGCAGACGTACGTGTACGAAAAAAAGTCTGTGTATTTAACGGAATCATTCCTCGATACTGTATATCGAAAATACTACGATTATGTACTATCTTATGTGCTACTCATATGTAAATCCTCGTGAATCCCATCGTTATTGTACTATATACTACGAAATGCGAAAAGAAAAAGAAAAAGAAATACAATGTTGTACAAGTACACTGAAGCGCGAGAGCGATACAAAAAAAGCGTTATACAAGGGAAAAAAATTGTCACACACATATACACACGAGTATGCCGCGTTTTAGGGTGAAAAAATATTAAAAAAAAAGAGAGAGAGAAAGCGAGACAGATACTACTGCAACACTACCTAATTACTGCTGTGTATTACGTATCCACAGAACGCGTTTAAACGATTGTAACTATTTAAGCGAATGTCGTGGAGCCACTTTAAACGATGTCTTGAACAATCAAGCAGACGTACGGAACAAAGTGTAACAAAAAAAATATGAAAATATTGTTCGGTGATTGTGAAAGATACGCGGAGGTCTCACATCGTGTATATTGAGAAAAATCGCTTTCTTTAGCTTGCTTTCATCGCAAAAAAATGAGCTACTCTCGCTGTCCAATAGAGAAAGTTCACCGTGTTTTTCCTCAACATTCCGTAAGATAGTCTTCCAGTAAAATTTAAGTTTACTTAGCCGTCACAAAGTAAAGGAGCAAACGATCCTTTGCCCAGTAGTAATCGCGCGCAAAACGTCGTCCTTTTTCACGATCACAAGTCGGATATATAAAAAAGCGAACAATTTTTCGGATCGAACGTAAAGAATTTTTTTGTTTTGTTCAAGACCAGGTTCTAAGGTGGCTCCGTTTCCGTATATAAAACAAAAACGTATCGATGCAAGCATATTCTCGCCGAGATTAGCCGTAGAAAAAAAAGAAATACAGATCGTCGCGAGATAATGCCTTCTAAAGAAGAGAACCTCATTCGATGTTGAACTTAAAAGTTTTAACGCTGTTAATTGTGTATCTGACTAAATGATAATTGTTTATCGCGCGGCGCAACGGTGATTACGAGTTGTGACGATTGAGCAAAACGACGGGGGGTGGGAGTCGGCGAATAAAGAACTCGCTGAGAAAAATACTGTGTAAAAGCGAGTGACGCCCGTTTTCGATAAAAATGTAATTGTGCAAGAGCGCGCGAAGCGATGCGAATATAAATAAAAAAAAAATCCGTAAAAAAAAAAATTTCAAACACAAGCGTTACTTGAACCATAAGTTTCTCTTCTTGATTTCGGTTTTCATATTGTAAGCCACGAGAAAAAAAAACGCGTTTAACGACGAAATACTGTAACTGCGAACGGAGTTGTATTTAAAAAGACGATTGTTAGAAGAAAACAAATTAATGAAACGTAATCACGAGAGTCTCTTTATCACACGAAAAGTAGACAAAAAAAATTTAAACAGAATCGATACTAAGACAAGTGCGAAACCGGGAGTATAAGCGACCTGTATATATATTTTTATGAAGTTGACGAGGCAACAACGCATAGCTTGTAATAAATGATGCGATTTCGATAACCGTTTTCCCTCTTACCGAAACACACACCTACACACATACACCGAAAAAAAAGTAAGAATCACAAAACTCCTGTTCTCGAATGGGACGCGAAATATATTGCGATGATAAAGTATATTATGTACGAACAAAGCGACAAACTGCGATGAGCTTTACTTTACACTATTTTCCGTTCTTCTTTTATTGATAAAAAAAGAAAAAAACAATCTGACAAGCCCGAAAAAAAAGAACTTGCTTAGTTTTTACTCTCCGACGAAATACGAGAGTATACGAGAACCGTAAATATATTCTTTTTGTTCCTGACCTAACGATTTTGGGTCAACTCCTCCATGGGCTAACGCGTAAACGCCGGTGGAGCGCATATTCGGTACGAATTAGTTATTTAATTGCGATTCAAGTGTACGCTCGTTACCCAAGTTAATGTACTTTTAGATCGTCAATTTTCAGTTATGAATTCATTTCTTCGTGCAAAAAATAATGTCTTATTCTTTCACAACCTTATCCTTTAATTTTAAGAAACTTTCTCTTAAAATATTGAAAATTTTCTTGTTAAAAGCAGTTTAATAATGAATGTAATATTTAAAAAAAAATTATAAGTTTACGTATAAAGAAATATATTAAGCAGATTCAAGATTATTTTTAAACTGAAGATGTCAAAGAAATAAAAATAATAATTTTTTCAGAAATAAATTCTCCTTTTTTATGAATAAATTAAAATCAGTAATGAAATATTCTTTTAGTTTAATAAAAAATTTATTCTACAATTTTAAATTCAATTTTAAATTTTAACTTTTAATAATTCTCATTTAAAGAATGAATATGTTATTTCAGATAATTAATTGAAAAATTGAACGTGTTTTCTAAGAAATTTGACGATCAGTTTTTGCTGAATTTTAGAAATGACATGATTTAATTATGCTACTAAATTAATGCAGATCTCTTACCTTGTAATAAACATCTGGAACATATTGCTTGTCTGTCGATTCAATTACATATCCCAGTTCCGGAGCATCTTTCGTTGGGACTAAACAGCCATCTCTTACTAGTGCCATACATTGATACGTTACTTGATATCCTTCCATATGCACTTGATTTTTGTTATCACCTTAAAATGAACAATTTATAAGATTTTGATTTATAATTTTACTACAGCAGTTAAAGAACTAAAAGCTTACCAGTGACACAAACTGTGACTGCTTTAGAACCAAAGTGACCATTTGGTGAAAAACGACAAGGATTGGGAAGCTTATTTTGGATATGAGCAGCCATAATGCATTCTTGTGCGGATAAAAAGTGACTTTCAATATTTCGTACATGCTTTACCTGCATAAACAATGCAAAAATTAGTAAAATAATAATTAATTAAATTAAAAAATAATTTTATGTTACTTACCGTGCCTTTTTTAACATCATCTGCAATTAAATCTGTAAAAATCCACCCTACTTTTTTCAGATTTAAAGACTGTGCCAGTTCATCCACTAAACTTTCTTTTTCATCTGGTAAAAGCACTATTGAATCTCTCGTACTTTCCTGCAACAACAATAAAACTTTTTATTATTTATGTTACACTATTTTTTAGGTATCTAATGAATACACGTTCTTTAAGTATACCTGAGGAGGTTCATAAATTGCAGCAATGACTGCTCTAATACCTAAAGGTACATCTGTGTGTATTTCATATCTGCCATATAAATAACCTATGCGTTGATGACCTGTTATGCGCCAATAATTTAAAAAACGTTCAACCAAATTAGCGTTTTCAAACATTACATTATCAACATGTCGGTATGGTTGTCGATTTAACGTTATAGCATTAGGCTGACATTTGCTGCATATTCCTTTAGGCCATGGTGGATGATCTTTACAGCCAGTTCTTATACGACAATTTATATCCTCTAATTGTAAAAATTTCCCTCTAAAAATTGATTAAGTATTTTTAATTCTTTTTAAATAGCATAAAATAATTATTCAATAATTGTTTATTTACCTATCTACACCAGCTGTGAGTTTCCTTAAATAAGAGTGAAAGGACATGTGTTTTATATTTTGTTCTTTTAAATAAACTTCATCAAATGGTTCCATTGGAGAACAGTGAACACAACAACCATTTGCTCCATGACGACAACTAAAAATTAAAAAATATTGTATAATTTTGAATTTTTTTAATAATTATAACAATTATTTAAACAAGTTTATACATTATTCTACTTACAATTTATCATCTCTTTTTCTCTGAATCTTTCCATTTATTTTCCACAATTGTTGATCCACTTCATCTTCTGTTACAATAGAGAGTAATTTCATAGAATTGTTACTGACTTCTTGTTGTGCCAGACCTTTCCCCATGCTGGTACTTGGAGTAACATCCATTGGTTCTGTAACAAATTACAAACAAACCTATAATAGTGTTTAATAAAAAAATTATACATTTCTAATAACTTTTTCCAAATTTTTAAGTAGATCATTTTTATACAATTAAAATTCAAATATGGAAACTCGAAAATACTACACTCTGACCTTTTATACTTTTAAACATATTTAATGTTATTTTAATTATTTATAGATATTAAACTTGATATTCTTTTTTGAGTAGTAGGATGAGTTGGCAAAAAATTACCATGATTTTTGGATATTATTAAGTCTTTTTCAAACTGGTACTTTCAAAAATAAACTTTTATTTGTTTATTATTTTTAATGTAGACATTATAAATTACTGTGCAGTTAATTTAATTAATTTTACTTTTCTAATCTCGAATAAATAAAAAATTTATAGGTTACAAATTTTGTTGCAATTTAATCGTACCAGAAACATCATTGGAGGCACTGCTGGTTGATGGATTATCCCAAAGAACAGCACCATTTACTGGTGCCAAATACAACATATCCCCATGTTTTAATCCAGATCCTTGAATAGTTTTGCTTTTCGAAGACACAATTTCATCTTTACCATTGCGTTGTTTATACAGTCCAAAACCAAAACTGTTTAGATCAAAAGCTTCATAAATCTGTAAAAAAATAATATGAATTAGAAAAGATGAATTAAATAGGAATGAAAATAGATTATCATTAACTACAATATATAATAACTTTGATAGTTTCTTTTGAAACCGATATCCAAACAAATTTCAGAGGTTAACAATGATAAAAACAATAAATAACTTCTTAACAATTAAATGGTTTAAAACCATAAATATTTTAAATCAGAATAATAAAATAATGTACACTTAGGTGAAAATCAATATGTAACATAATATATAAGTTTTTAATTTAAGAATAGCTAGACTTGAAAAGTATCAAAACATAGCCTTCCAAACAAGGACTGAAAGTTTTTTCTTTTATTAATAAGATGATCCTTACTTATGACGCTATGGTAATTCTGTTAGGCATTGAAAATATATCTATATATTAAAATAATATATTTTTAAAAATTGTAGAAAGTCCTGTTGACAAATTAAAAATTTAATAATCCATAATAGACTTGTTAACTTGAAGATACTTTGCTGCCGCTATTGAAACACGGATTACTCCCTTCTTCAAATAATCATTGAATCAGTAAAATAGCTTTAATTACTCTAAACAAAATATCTCAGTAAACATTTACCTTTTCAAAAAGTTGACTGATAGTGTCAGAAGGATGCACCTCAATACGCTTTGTACCCTCAGCTGATTGTACACGTAACAACTGCAAAGAATTAACATTTTTACCCGTCATCCTCCCTTGAGTTGAGAGAAAAATTGCAAAATATTTTCTCCAAAGAAATAAATAAAAGAAAAACAACAGAGAGAAAGCCCAATGCCACTTCCACGTAGTCACTTCAAACAGTCCCAGTGACAATTTTAAAAATCAAACAATATCGATACGACGTAGGTTAGAGACTCCCGGCGAACGTGCGGTATTCGCAAAACTTCCGCTTTCCCCGTTCTCGCTTAAAGAGCCGCGATCAGTCATCGAAAAGTGCGGAAAATCGCGGCGAGAAGGTGAAAAACTCGCGGCGTTTGAAGTGCCACGGTCACGGACCGAGGGGCATATAGTAACTTTCGCGGTCGGCCGAGCAGCCGTGGCTGGAGAGCCGCCGACGATGATCCGCGAATTTTTCGCCGAGGCGATATGGCCGGCGGGGGGGCCGCGACCGCAACCGTCGTCCTGACCCCCCGGAGCCAAGCTTTTCACCCGCGCACTTACTATTTGTCTGGACTTTGACATTTCGCCGGTGTACGCCGTGCAGCATCAGCTGATTTTCGGCTGCAGCTCGCGCTTAGAGTTCGAACGCGCTGCCGCGAAATGTCCCTAGCGGCTGGCTGCTTCTCAGCGCACTGCTCCGAAACTCCGAAAGCCGATCAGTTCTTCTGTCCTGCTCGTCGTGATGTATATTACTGTGCGTCTTCTTTTATTCTCGCTCCGTCACGCTCACGCCGTCGTACGTACACACGCGTGTACGCTTTCCGTCGTGTGCTATATAATGCTGGAGCACGGACCTTCCTACACTCGTGCGGAGACCCTCCTTCGCTGCGCCGTCTGCTGATGCACTTGCATTGGAGCGACGCAATTTGCGCAAGCCTCGGCCAGTCGGACTCTGCCGAATCTGCAGGATGATAAATGATTTAGCTTTGAAATGTATTTTAACTAATGTCACCTGCGCATATTAAACCTTCGACGTTATTTATTATTTTAATTATTTTCTATTAATTATTTTTATTTGTTTTTTCTTTTAACCAAACTATTGGCCATTTATATGTAAAATACTTATTGTGTAAATAAAAGAGTAAAATAATATCGTAGTTTTTAATTTCAAACGTTGCATTAATATAAAATTAATTATTAATTATCTTTTTTTTTTTATTTTTATACAAACTATATTAATATTGATATATATTTACGCGTACGTAAAATTGTAAAGATAAAAGATTAAAATAATTTCGTGGCTTTTTAATCTCAAACTTGCAGTAATTCGTTTAGTAAATTATTAATAATTCTAATTAATTAATATATTAAACTTTATTTTTTTTTAACCAAACTATTAATTATTAATACATTCACTGTAAATTTTAAAAATAAAGGACTAAAATATATAATTTTGTGGTTTTTTTAATCTTTAACGTTGCAGTAATTCGTAATGTAGTATAAATCGTAAATAATTATAATTAATCAATACAAAATTAATAATATGCATTTCATGATTAAGTATATTATACAAAGTTAAGTACGATAAATACATAGATAAAAGAATTTTAGTAAATCCAAAAATTCTGTTTAAATAAGTATTAATGCAATAAAATAATACTTGTAGAAGTTAGTTCTCTCTTTTTTTCTCACGCTCTCTCTGTCTCTCTCTCTCTCTCCCTCTCTCTTTCTCTCTCTGTCTCTCTCACTCTCTCTCACTCTCTCTCTCTCTCTCTCTCTCTCTCTCTCTCTCTCTCTCTCGGTAGTTAAAAATTAAAAAGCGCGTGCTCTAGGCAGCGTAGTAAGGGCACAGAAAACGTAAATATATTACAGTCTAAGTTTGTCCCCCCCTCCACGAGTCAAAGACACTTCTCCGGAATATACCTGCTACCCCGCGACAGATGTAAATATCTACATAGGCCAGGGCAGCGCGCGGCTCCGAAGCACTGCTCGAGAGAAAGCGAGCGGAGGCGACAGTCAATGCCCCTTGCTTTGGAAGACGCGGCGGTGGACGCGAGTGACTCGGTTAAATCCGCTGCGAGGTCCTGGACACGGTTGGGCCGTGGCGAGAAAAAAATTGCGCGAGCAGCGAGCGTGGTTTGCGCGTTGTTACGCGAAAACTGCCGAGTCAAGGCGCGCGTGCTCGCAGCCTGTTGGCACTCCACGCGCCGAAGGAGGAGTATATACCTACAGAGAGAGAAGAGAGACAGCGCACACGTCAGTCCTATCCTAACCTAAGGACGTGCTGCCGTGCCTCTCCCGACTGCCTTGACTGACTCTCGGCGATATTGTGCCAGCGGTACAATTATGGTGAGTACTCCACGATTGTACATTCTAATTTGCGTAAACTTTTATTGACGTGCAATGGTTTATCGTATAGTTTTTTAAGTCGTTCTGAAAAATCTGACAAGCACCGAGTTGCTGCGTCGCGCGCTGTGTTTTGGAGCAGACGGAGGAGGCGAGAAAAAGAGAGAGAGAGAGAAAGAGGTGAAGTTGTGCGAACGAATAACCCTTCCCTTCCGAGGAACGTGTCTATAATTAAAGAACTTCGGTTCAATGGTATTTCCTTCTCTCTCGCTCCGCGAGTGTATATATGAGTTTGTTGGCAAAGGGGACTATGCGGAGGTGAAGAGCTCGTTAAATAGTGTTCTTTCTCTCTTCTTTACTGTGGGTAGTGAATACGTATAGGTAGTCGATTGTCTTTTCCGGCTCTAAGCATTATTGCCAGGTAATGCTTGGTCAGCAAGTTCCTGGGTTCTCGTCCACCGGCAATGTTTGGACGATCAGCTGGTTGTCTGCCTCCAGGGATTTTCAAATTTGCAGTTTATGGTGTATACTTCTGCTGTAGTCATGATATCGTCGTGATTATTATTAGAGGTTTTATAAATAGATTATTGATTGTTGTGTTGTGCAGAACGAATCAATTTTTTCATCAGATTTGTACAGATGACGCAAATATGAAAGATCAGTAGTAACAGACGATTTGGTAAGACGCGCGGGTGTAACAATTGGGAAGAACAAAAAAAAAAATCAAATTTCATGAACTGTGTCAGTTAGAATATCAAAAAATAATCGACACGT
>JAWWEN010000048.1:1541785-1560058 GCA_035582955.1 Sycophila texana
GACGGCATACTTGATTTGCATAAGCGTAAAAATATAGAAATTTACCTGGCTCTAGGAGATCATTAATTTTTAATTAATAAACTTCGACTACCAAAAGTATCAGTCTCACTCCAGACATACAAGTAGACATGGCATTCAGGGTAATTACCACTTAAACAATATTTTAAAAAATTACGTTTTGTTTGACATGTTGCTGATAATTTTTTAATTTTTTAGTTCGCAGTAGTCTTGGCCCTCGTATTGGCGGTGGCCAACGCCGGAATCCTGCCCTTGCAGTACGACACCCACCAGCAGTACGAAATTCAACATGCCCCGATCAGTCTGCACCATTTGGATTCTCACATTGAAGAGGAACACTACGCTCCCGCCCACTACAATTTCAACTACGACGTGCACGACCTGCACACCAGAGATGTGAAGAGCCAGCACGAGAGCCGCATTGGTGACAAAGTCGAAGGAGAGTACTCCCTCGTCGAGCCTGACGGCACCAGGCGCACCGTCAAATACACCGCCGATGACCACAACGGCTTCAACGCCGTCGTTCACCGCGAGCCGCTTCACCACGCTGTTCACGCCGCCCCCATTGCCATTCACCACCAGGACCCACATCTCATCCAATCCTACGAACCCCTGTCTCTTGGACACTACCAGCATTAAACGAAACGAAACGATGAAAAATTGTTATTTGTCTGCGTAGTATGACATTTGATTGTGTATTAAGGGTGTAGTCTGTTTAGAAAATATTTGTCTATATTGTATATGTTTTACGATGTTAGTAAATGCAACGAAGTATTAGGATGAATTTTAATTTTTGTACATAATAGCAATAAAAAGTATACTGATTAACTGACATACTTTTGTAATTTTTTTGAATGTCAAAGCTTCCAGCAATCAATATGGCCAATTTCTTTTTTTTTTTTTAATTTTTAATCCTGTCCAGTCCCACAAGTCCTTGTCCCTCGAACGCAAAAATATTGGTAGTTTATATCCCTATAGTATTTTCTGTGTTATTTGTATGTACTTTGTATATAATTAATAAATGTTATATACCAATTGACTGAAATACTTTTAGACATTCACTCAATTCCAGCGATTGTTTGGAATTTTGGATCAATCTGATAATTGCGATGTCAAATGTATTTCAAAAACAATTTATACAATTATAAATGGTAATTTTTCTTTTTACACTTAAGTTATTTAATTAAACCAAATACTAGGTGTGCAGTCTAATTAACTGGATTCCAAGCAAATGATTTCCAATTTAAATCACAATTCAAATAAAAAAATTACTGAAGACATCCGTTCTAAGTGCAATATTTGTAAGCAAGAATTAATTTTTAATAGACAATCATGAAAAATTATCAAATTATGTAAAATTAGAATGTAAGGATTTTGAAATTTATAAAACGGTTTCGGAATTAAAGCAATTTTAAAATTAAAGCTTCGATATAAAATTAATACAAATTATTGACTAATAAGTCATAAAAGTAAAGCAACTAATAGTCACGTTGGTGTCAATTACATTTTGTTATACATACGAGTATTACTTTTATTGCTTACTTTTTTTGTTAAAAAGTAATTTATAAACACTGAAAATTAATTAAACATAAGAATTCTTATATGCTGAATGTTCTGAAAATATGGAAAACAATTTCATTTTTACTTGAAATGACATCTTTTTCCTTACGTTATGAAATTTTCACCAATTACTTGGCTAAAATTGAAATGTCAAGTTTTACAATATTTCTCGACACTCTAATTTAATTTGGTAATGTAATAAAGAATGTCAGCTCTCATAAAAATACCACTTTTCAAAATTTCAGTTATGTAATTGCGTGAATGATACAAGTTCACTGAGACTAATAACTCGAATCTTATATTATGGTTCCCTCTTTCATTAATATTCAATATGGATATATAGGTATACGTTAATAGATTACATTAATGTCCTTAAGGTGTATACTATAATCTAAGTAAATTATATTAGGCTTGCCTCGAGGCGCTACCGCGCCTCCTGATATAATTCACTAAAAATTTCTCATTTTTCCAAAAAGTATTTCACATAATTTTCAATGCCAGAAAAGTCTAGACTGTATACAAATATTTATGTAATCGACCAAATCGAGCTATTCGGAAGCATCAACTCGCCATAACCATAAAAGTCCACGTTGGAAATCAGATAAAATACAAATCTTTGATGGAGACCGACTACTACGTAACTCTGATATAATAAAAGTGACTCAATTAGAAACACATTATTAAGAGAAAAAAGAATTATTATTAAAAGAAAATATTTGTAGTTTAATAGAAACATCTGCAGCTTCCCAGAAAAAGGGAGATCTCCATTTTTCTGATTTCGAGATATTTAAGATGATAATTTTGATCTAATTTTGTTGATGTAGACTAAAATTAATAATTTAGCACAAATCATTTTAGATATCAAATACTAACAAACTCAATCAATCAGAATACAAGCCGATACTATATTAGATAATCAAGAATAAAGTCAGTTTTTGAAATGATAAATTCGATATCATTTAATTTTGTAAGAAAGACGTGTCAGTGAAAAGTACTTTTTCTTCATTTTACACATTAGCATAATGCCTAAATGCTACCGGCTCTGTTGCCTAACAAGAGGGAATTTTGTGCGTACAAGCCTTAAAAGGCTGATTATTACCTTTCTTTTCTACAGTCATTTTCACTTATTTCTTATTCGCTCTCATTTTTGGGCTACGTTCCCGGCGCCCGGGCCAACTTGCGAAACATTTTTCGGGCATGTGCAGTCTCGGCAAGTAAAGCCGTACTATATAAACTCTAGGCTGCTTGGATAACTGCATCAGTCACACTTCGGACTCACCGTTCGCACATCCAATTCCCATACTCAGCAGACATGGCATTCAAAGTGAGTTAGGCATCATTTTTTCACGTCTAAAAACTACAATAATATTCTTTTTAATATTTTTTGAAAAAAAAAAAATCTGAAATTTTGTAAAATTACATAAATATCTTGTAGGATTGTAACGAATGTTACTCTGATTGAAAGATTCTTTAGAAAAGATTTGGCAAAAAATAGAAAATTTTTGTAAATATTTCTATAAAGCTTATTAAAAGAATTAGTACACAGAAGAAATTAACTGTAATGTTTACAGTTTGTCTTTTATAAAATATACTGTATAAGGAAAAAAGTTGGAATAACAGTGCAAAACCAGTGAAATTAACATTTCACAAATAGAAATAAAAAATTTACTTAACAAGTTTAAGTTATCTCCATTTTTGTAAAGTAGATACTGCATACACTTAAAAAATTATTTTAACGTTTCAAAACATAGTGCAGACCTTACATCACTATGAAATAAGTCAATTTTATATTATTTTTCAATTTTTCTTGTATATTCTTAAAAAGTAAATTTAACTTGCCATTCTGCAGCTAAATCTACTGCCTTAACAGTAAAATCTACCGTTTCATTTTTTCCCGCATAGTTTCCTTTTGTTTCAGTTAAAAAAAATTACGACGTAAAATTTCGTATAAAACTACATATGTTTCTTTTGCGTTTGAAACAGCTCATCCTCCTCTCGGCCCTGGTCGCCACCGTAGTCAACGCCGGAGTTCTCCCCTTGAACTACGAATCCCACCAAGAGATTCCCCTGGCAATTCAGGCTGACTATGTGTCCGCCGGTCACCAGCAGTACCAGCACCTCGAGGAGGATCACTACGCTCCTGCCCACTACAACTTCCACTACGGCGTGCACGACCTACACACCGGCGACATTAAGAACCAGCACGAGAGCCGCATCGGCGACAAAGTCGAAGGAGAGTACTCCCTCGTCGAGCCTGACGGCACCAGGCGCACCGTCAAATACACCGCCGATGACCAAAACGGATTCAACGCCGTCGTCCACAGGGAGCCAGCTCAGCACCCGGTCGCAATCCACGCCGCTCCCATTGCCACTCACCACATCGAAGCTTCCGACTACCTGCAGTCAGAACGCATCGCCCAGCACGAGCCACTGACTTACGCCTCCTACCATCACTGAGGCTAAGACTTGGTGGACAAGTTGCAGTTTAGTTTAATTTAAGTAACGTGAGGCTGATGTAGTGAACTGCGTGAACGTTACGTTTGTCATGTATAGTTATTTTAATTTTTTTACATATTTTACGCGAACTGATTTAAAGTATTATGCAATATAATACTACGTATGTTATACAATGTATATGGGAATAAAAACGATTTTTTATCAACACCCCATTAATTTTGGTCTTTTCTATTGTAACTGACTTCTTCCTTTCTTATTTTATATATTTATATGTACGTGGCTTACAAAAAAATATGGAAGCCATTTTTTCAAAAATTTGAGTTCACTAATTTATGGAAACTTATCATTTTCAGAGATACCAGTTCTAATCCATTACGTAATCTAATTCGAAAATTTGTTAGCATAAATATTGTTTTTATGGATTTAAGAATATGGTATACAAAATAGATCAAAATAGTATATAATATAGAATGCATCCGATTTAAAAGGTATGTTCTATCCTTTTTTTTATATTCTTTTTTTAATAACATTAACGAAATTTTTAATGTTGTCAAAACAAAGTAAATATGTTTCATATTATTTCAAATGAATAACCTTTTATTTTCTGTGGAAGAATATCTGTATATATTATTTAATACAGAATTATTTAATATTTAAGCAGTGACGGTAGCTATAAAAATGGAATAATACCCATGACTATTAAAAGATACCTCAAATCTCCCTGAATTTCGTTGCAGTCATATATTATAACAGTTACTCGAAAAATTTCCCCTTAAAATTGAATTATAAGTCCCTTTGGAAGAACTGAATTTATTAATACCGTGATTCTGATTATTTAGTAATTAACCACGAATTTCTGTTTTTCACCCACTGTCGTAAGATACAACACTAACGCTTAAGAAAAAACACTAGCATTTAATTTATTACAGGAATAATTTTCATACTGAATTTCCAATAATTAATACAGTTTAAATGCTTTTTATCACCAATTATAGAAAACCGAGAATTAATTTGGTACACTCTCCCATTTAGATGGTACGATTTTGTTTTTGTATCGCAATATCCCACTGAGCAGTGCGTCAAGAGAAAGGGAAATAATGGAAAGGAAAGAAAAGTTACACAATCTCATATTGAATACATATTCGCACTTTATTCGCTTTTTTTTCAATGAACAGCATGGTTGTCGCGCATCCACGCAACTCCCGTCGCGTGTATTTTTTCACACGTATAAAAAAAATATTTTACATTTACATGGTATGATTCAACTTACACAGAGATACGCGGTATATAATTGCTATCTAAAATCGTGGGCGCCGTGGATTCGTTTCCTCGTATGATGGCGCGACCTCGACGCCGAAAGTGGACGCAGTACGAAAGTGGACGTGGACGAAAAATCGCGCGTATATAAAACTCGTTTCGTCCGTAGGGGCTTGCAGCCAGATTCTCACAATCGCGAAAGCTCGCCTAAGTGACGCGCAGTGAAGAAACACGCAAAGAAGGATGCAAATAATGTACACATTTGCACTTGGTTTTTTTTTTTTTTTTGTTATACAACTGATAAAGAGCAAGACGAGGCTCGCGCAAAACATTTTCTCCTCGTGCGCGTGAAATTTTTGTGGCGAGGTCCGGTCTCGTTAGCTTCTTACATTACATCTGAAAATTCCACTTTTCGGGACCGACGTGACGAGAAATAATGGCGACTTAATTCAACTAGTTTTATCTCGGATGCAGCTACGAGCTACCGAGTGTCGCTTATTAAAGCATTTTATTTACAATGGCAAATCGCTTTTTTCTTTAAATCAGATAATTATGTTTACTACATCAGTGTGCTTTAAAATTAAAAAAAAAAAATTGGCTGTCTGCATATAAATATTGACCATAAAAGAAATGTAACCAATTTAAAATTCATAATAGGTTCTATGGCTTTGATTTACACTGCCATTGCAATAAACCGTATCAAATTTAAAAAGTCTTCAAAACTCTCTCTTTACACGATTTACCTACAATTAATTGTCGAAGGTATATTATTTACTTTAATACATTAGCGGGTACCATAAACTCTTGAAGGAAGCTCAAACTTTATTTTTGGCTTATCGTAATTGTAGCCTCCACTTGGTTGTGCAATGGTGCTTCCGATGTTATGGCTACAAGGGATTCCTATTGATTGCAATTTTTTACCCAAGCCTAAAGAAATATCTTGACCTGTGCTGAGCTGCGCCTGAATCTTAGGTTCTTCGATTTGAATAAGGTGCTCTTGCTTCTGGAACTGAGCTCCGAGTTGATGAGAAGCGATCTGCTGTTCGTATTTGACTTCAGAGTGACCATAGCCAGTTTGAGGCGCTATTTGCAGAGGCTGTTGTAAATTAATTTCTTGATTCAATGAATATTCATTATTATTTTGATATCCAAGTGCTGAATTCAACGCGAGTCCATGGCTTGCTTGAATTGCTTGATAACCCTGTGCTAAGTTTAGGCCAACGCCGTGAGCTGCTGTCTGGACAACTTGACCAAGACCAAGGTTGTCGCTTCCCTGTTGAATTGTCGAATATTCTTGTGCTAAGTTCAAATTTAAGCCGTGGTTTGCTTGCCCACTTCCTAAACTTAGACCAACAAGTTGGTTTTCGTGTTTAATTTCTTGGTGCGACTGAGCCAAGTTTAAACCAAGATCTTGACTGTTTTGAATTTCCTGATGAGCCAAATTAAGGCCTATATTTCCGCCATCGTGTAGCGTGTTTTGATAAGTCTCTCGTAGTTTAGTGCCAAGACTATGACCTTCGCTCTGAATATGCTGATTTGCGAGGCTAAGACCAGCATTATCGTGCTGAATTTTTTGATGTCCCAGCTGGAAACCCAGACCGATATTTTGCACCTGTTGAATTTCACCGTGTCCCAAATTTAAGTTTGAGCCAATACTTTGACTTTCCAATTTAATTTCATGTTTGGGTTGATGATATTGTTGAATGTTTATTTCCGAGTGATCAACGCTGTCTTGTCCAATCTGATGAAGCTTCTCGTGTCTTAAAGGCTGGACATGTTCAATTTTGATGTTAATTTGTTTACCTTGATTCGCATGTCCCAGATTCAAATTTTGGCTGCTTTGTCCCAGATTTAAACCATGACTACTTTGATCAAGATTTAATTCATGACTGCTTTGTCCTAAATTTAAACCATGACTGCTTTGATCCAAATTTAAAGCATGACTACCTTGACCCAGTTGCAAACCAGGACTGCTTTGATCCAAATTTAAAGCATAACTACTTTGATCCAGTTGCAAACCAGGACTGCTTTGATCCAAATTTAAAGCATGACTACTTTGACCCAGTTGCAAACCAGGACTGCTTTGTCCAAAAGTTATGCTAGGACTACTTTGCCCAAGGTGCAAACTCTGACTAAGTTCAGGATTTAATCCCTGGCCAATTTGACTAAGACTTGTTCCATGGTTGCTTTGCCCAATATTGTAATCTTTGTAAGCTTCACCGCTTTGTCCAAAACTTAAACCGTGGCTACTTTGTCCGAGACTTGAGCCGTGACTGCTTTGTCCAAAACTCAGACCATCATTATTGTGCCCAATACTAAGAATATTTCCTTGTTCCAAATTCGCTCCTTTGTAATCACTTCCTTGGTATCCATCTCCAAGACTGAAACCTTGACCTTGATTTTCAAATTTAATACTTTGTCCTCCATGGCCCTGCTTTAAGCTAGATAAGTCATATTTTGAAAAATCAAGTTTACCCAAATTACCAGAACCAAGATTTCCAAAAGATAAATCGCCATCGCCATACTGTCCAAGCCCCTTAGTTATGTGAATCGGGGTATGATGAGATTCAATCTTTTGTTGTTGTGAAGATTGTTGATGATGAACTTCATGATGAAAACTTTGTTCTCTATGAACTACGGCATTGAAGCCACTAGTTTTATCAGCAGAATATTCAACGGTTCTCTTCGATCCATCGGGTTCTATAAGAGAATATTTGCCTTGGACATGGTCGCCATCGCGCTGCTCTACTTGGTCCTTGATGTCACCGCTTTTTTCGTCGTGCACGCTGTACTCAAACTTATATTGAGGATGGTGATCGTATTGCTCCCCGTGTTTGATAGAACTTGCACTTACTAGTGCCAGTAAGCTGGCTAGTAATACAAACTGAAATAATAAAATAATTAGCTTAAGAACATCAATATTAATCTGTTTTATAATAATAATTGATATTTTAGAGTAAACGAAAACTCTAATCAATAATTATAAAAAAAACTCTAAATTAAATTTAAATAATATTTTGCTTTTAATAATTTGAAAACTTTCCAACGCATTGGCCCCTTGTAATCTTCCTTTTGAAAATTAAAAACATTACCAGCCAAAATATGCATTGTTATACAAAATATGTGTTCAATTAATTCTATCATGTCTAAAATTTGCTCTCACCTTAAACATATTTGCCAACTGTAATATTTGATGTGCGTCTTCGGTACCGGCCGTTACTTTACAACGAGTAAAAAAATCGCGATATCCTTCACCAGCAAAGTCCGGGAATGGACTGCCTGCACTCGCGGCCGGTCTCCCGAGTATTTATACGGGGCTAAAATGCATCTCCCCGAAAATATTCACGCACGTAATGGTCCGGTGTATCGGAATATTTGGAACTTGCCCGGGCAATCGTTGCGTAACCATCCTGAAAAGTATCGGTGCAACGAGCAAGCCCTTCCCGCGCCTCCAGGAAGAGAGAAGAGAGAAGGAAAGCCGATCCGGCGCAGCAAGATAAAAGCGTTGAACTTTCACCGAAATACCGGCGTGTCCAATATCCTGGCCGATCTGAGCGGCGACGGGTGGGTACGCTGATCGTCGAACCCTCATATTATGCAAACAATCAAAATTGTCTTAATAAAAGTAACACTTCGGTATTACGCGCTGAATTTTACTTAATCTCAATGAGGCCAAATGTAATACTCCCAGCGTAGGAAAAATAACGTAATTTATTAATAATTGACGGTCATTTGTTGTTGCGTAGGGCAAATTAGCCAGGTGAGAGAATTATTTTTAATTAGGGCTGAAATGCACATTGCTAGGGATCAGCTGCAGAATTAAAATTATATTGCATGTTAGCGTTTAATTGAGTGTCTAGTGTACAGACATTCAAGATGCAATTATACGGACCGGAGCTGTTGAAAAAATAAAATTTGATAGTAGTTTTGCAAACACTTTGCACATTTTATTAAAACTGAAAAAATAAAACAAGTTAACATATTATATGCACGATTGCATGTTTACTTATATGAACAACAGTATGTTGAAAAATGCAATTTCCTTTTCTATTAACGTCATTACAAATTTTATTGATTGTGAATTTTTAAGTGACAAAAAAGATGCAATTTACTGTGACACGTTAACAAAAGGAAGTATCGAGTGACCTAATTTCCTCGAATATGCTGCAGTAATGCGATTTTGCAATGTCACCTGCCACATGCAGCATACTTTTCATTTCGATTACCTATTATGCATCCTCAATATTTGTGTCGCAAAAGTATGATAGATGGATTAAATGATAAATCAGAAAATAAGAATTTATTTTATACATAAATTCGTAGATTAAATTGTAAATACCCTCATGATTTTTTATCAGCATATTTTGAATTATTATCAAGCTTATTTACAATCATAAAATTTGTTTGACAGCTGCAGTTCATCAATGCATCATTTACTTTAAATTGTTAAAAAGAAATTTTTTTGTATACCTTTTGCCTTTACTGTGGTTACAGAGATTTTTCCGGTTTTCACCCCAATATCGTGAACGACATTGAAAGTGAATAAATCACGAGACTTGTACTGAGAAAGGCGTAGACAGCTATTTAAATGCAAATAAAGGTAGTGAAAGTTCAGATAGAATGTAACCCTCGTGCACAACATTGTGATTAAATTTTTTAACAATATTTTAAGATACTCAAATACTAATTTCACATGAATTAAATTTCCAATACATTCAATGCAAATGCTTACTTTAAAACACTGAAACAATTAGATAATGCTTTAATTTACTAAATATCGATTGTTTAAGGATCGATTAACTTATTTACTAACTATATTAATCCGAATTTTGTATTTATTTAATAATTTACTTAGGATGTCAAATACTTATTCTGCTCTTCCCTGCGCAATGTGCCAGATAAATTTATACAATAATTAGGCTTCTCTATTACTGTATAATTTCTTATACAATAAAATTTATTAAATTTTTATTATTAATCAACTTAGCTATAGTCAAGCAATTATCCAACTAAAATTGAAACTTCGTCAGTCTAGTGCAAAGTCATGATTTATTGCGTTGTTGAAGGTTGGACCTCCGCGAAAACGAAAGCTTCGATGATTCCGCAAATAAGGAGGAAAGTGCGCGCGCGAGCTTTGAATAATGGAGAGCGCGAGGCGCGCGCACCGACACGTCCCGTGGCGTGAGTGACTCATTAGCACTGGCACGGCTTATTTAGGCGAACCGGACCGAATCCCCGGACGTCCGTAGAAAGTGATCGAGAATTAAGTAATGCTACGTAACATTGTGGTACTATATATTTTCTTTCCTTACGACGGGTATCGCCGGCGTGCGAGCACTACACGATTTTTTCTGATTGCAACTGCGAATCTTTTACTGCAAAATGGTTATTTTATCTATTTATGTATGCATTTAATTGTGTGTTTAAAATTATTTTTTACAATTATTTCTGAATTAGTACATTTGCACATAAGTATAGATGTAGGAGGTAAATGATGTCGTAAGTAGATAATTCCCGGCTTCGGTTAGACACTGCCTTTACTGAAATTCAGTTTCATTAATTGTTACAATAATTATTTTTTTAACTTTTTCTTTTGATAAATATATTTAATTGTTTGCAGAAAAATATAAATGAATTGTTTGCGCAATAAATATTTTGGTACTTAATAAATTTGCTCTTGTTCGGTGGAAGAAAATACTTAAGTCTCAGAACTGTGTTATTATGGAAATTAGCAGAATTTGAGGAAGCCCTTGAAACTCATGCTTTCTGAATTTTTAACCACTAGTTATTAAAATAATCTTTCAATCGATTTAAGCCTGACCAAAAGTTCAGAAAAGTTTTCCAGTTTTCAAATTAATGGTCACTATATTCAAATGCAAGTCATTAAAAATATTTCAAAAAACTACTACTCTTAAAAAAATAACAAAAAATATTAAATTTTTTGTTATTATACAAAAAAAATTCATCGAATGCCAATGTCTTTCGTTTAGCAGTCTGTTTCTACTTCCATCTTCTAAGTAACTGTCAGCATTAAAGTATTTTTGTTTTTTCCTTTCAAAAAATTTACATCCCCCGCCTTTTTTTATAAATCAACTGATACGGTCGGATACGGTAAATATGTTTTCTGTGCTACATAATTTATTTTAATCAATGACACGAGATCAACATAATAAAAACTGTCTGTAAAAATTCGAAAAATTCAAGTTATTCTTTAAAAAATTTTTCTTCTTTCATTCAAAGTGCTCTAAATACATGACTACATCGTCATATAGTTCGGAGAATGAATTTTCGAAAAAATATTTCTGCTTAGTGTACCGGTTTTTAACAGTGAAAGAGTGATATTGCAACCTTGACAAGGACAACTCAGGATAATTTTTTTATCTTAAAGTGCAAGGACCATGAAATGTACAGGATCACTAAATTAAAAAAAAAAATAAATTTGTTTTATACTGATAATTATTATTGCTCTTTAATATTAATTTATAAATGCATAAAAGCAAGTCTTTACCAAATAATAAGAAAAGAAGTGATGCCCAACAAGAATAAATATAAACATAATCAAGTAAAAAAAAAAACTAATTCTAATCTAAAGTTAAATTAGTGAAATACTACTATAACTACTGAAATTTTTCTAAAAATTAGTGGGAATATACTATTTATTGATTAGTGGGTCAATGTTAAATTTTAAAGAATTCATATCAAAACACTAAACTATAAAGTCATAAATAAAATTTAAATAAAAAAAAAAGAAAAAGAAATTTAAAAAACCGCCAATACGTAACTAACGTAAGCCATCTAGAAAATCAGCTCACTTATCACAATTAACATACCTCGAATGTAACCGCAAAACCTGCTCACTCGTCGACTCGGTCGCCGAAACTACTCCGCGAACGTCTTCTACGGGCGGCCGTGGGAGAAAGGCTTCGCGGGTCCTGGGGGGCCCATCAGCGCCAAGATGAACGAGGCGTGGTTTCTCCCGCCCGGTTGCATAAAAACAAGAGCTTGCGCGCGATTTTTTCTCCTCTTCGTCTGTCTCGCGGGCGATTAAACCGCCCAAGGTCGAGGCGCGCGTCCCGACTCGAGATTTATTTCAGCGGCGCGGGGTGCGCGCTCGTCGTATCTCCCCATGGGGTTGCCCGACGCCGCGAGCGGCTTTTCGACCAGACCAGAGGCGTAAAAAAATTTTCTTAGATTTACAAGTGCGCCGGGCCAGCGAGAAAAGTCGAGTGAGTTACGACGAGGAGGCTGCTATATTATTGCGCCGCTGCTCCGCTGAACTTTCAGCTGAAATATTCGCGCGTGGCCTTCGACAATTTTTTACATTTTTCTTTTTTTTATGGGTATAAATGCACTGCTTATTACTCACGCTCCGTGGCTAATTTAGTAGATCGCGTCGTGTCGTTTGTTCTACTTTGTACATATAGTGCCTTGTGCGTTTCTCTTTGTCTGCGGCGTGGATTTCGAAGTAGAAGTTTTTGAGTTCAGTGCTGAAAAAGTGATTGGGCCGGTTTTAAATGCTGCGAGGGGACTTAAGCGACATTTTTAATTTATTAGGACAATGTAAATGTAGCGGCGACAAGATAATAAAAATTATTCTTTTATTTTTGCGCAGCTTCATGGAAACTAGAATGCTAGAAAATTTTTTCACAATTTCGCAAAAACAATGAATTACTCGGGCTTGGGCACAATTCGCTTGAAATTCTATCCAAGAATTCCTTTTTTTATACCAATTATAAAATGCTGTTTCAAATTTTGGTAAAAAATATTAACAATAGTCAACGTAATATTCGTTTTGTTTTTCATCATGTTTTTTAATTAAAAATAACCAAATATTTTTCAGTAATCACTTCTACGGTAAATATTTCCGAGTACGTATAATTTTCGCATTATCCTCCTACTCTGTATTTTTTAAAAAGAATGTATCAGAACATTGCCCATTTTATTTTAGGGAAATAACAGTCTTTTTATTTTCTCGAAATATCTACATGAAATTAGTAAAAGAAACATTTCGTAGCTTATGTCATAAAATTATCTACGGTCTAACCCTAAGTTAAAAAAAAAAAATAAATTTCTATTATTAATCGCATAGAAATTTATTTTTGAAGTTTTAGATTATAATACAATAATTTTTTTGTCATAAAAAAGTAGTTCTTGGAACTTTGCGTTATAATATAACAGAATAACCCAAAGTTCCAATAACCACTTCATGATAAAAATTTCATTCATTTAACTAAAAATTGTCACAGGCAATAGCTAATTTTTGTCGCTACTCTACATCAATAAAAAACAATCCACGAAACAGCAAAAGGGATTCAGAGGACAACTGAGCGGGCAAATAATGAAGATTCAAATGATTTTTTGTTTATAAAAAGAACGTTTTATTGACTGAAGTTTTTTGGTGTGTGTAAAATAGTGTTGTCGTGAGGCGAATAAATTAACATCTTCTCCGTCGGAGTGTTCGTAGTGTCGGTGTGATTCAGGAATGGCTGGCACGGTCGTACGACATCGTTCGTTCAGAAGTAGGCCTTGGCGAGCGCTGGTGCCCCATATGGGGCGTAAGCTGCCGGGGCGTAGGCTGCCGGGGCGTAGGCTGCCGGGGCATACGCTGCCTGGGCGAAAGGAGCGGCGATGGTCTTGGCGAAGGCGGGGGCTGCGGCGTACGTGGCGGCGAAGGCCGGTGCGGGGGCGGCGTAAGCAGCGACGGTCTTCACCACAGGGGCAGCAGCGACGGCCTTGACGGCGACGGTGGCGGGCTCCTTGCGGACGATGGCGTTAAATCCGTTCAGGGAGTCGGCTGCGTAGTCGACGATGCGCCTGGTGCCGTCGGCCTCGATGAGGGAGTAGCTGCCCTGGACGAGGTCGCCGTTGCGGGTCTCGTGCTGGTTCTTGAAGTCTCCGGTGATCGAGTCAGCGACGTCGTACGAGTAAGAGTACTGGGGGTTGGGGTCGTACTCGGCGTCGACGGTTTTCGTGAGCACTGGGGCTGCGGCGATGGTCTTCGTCACGACGGCGGGACCAGCGGCGTAGGCCAGAGGACCGGCCGCGTACGCCGCGGGGCCACCCAGGAGAGCTCCGGCGTTGGCGCAGGCCACGAGGGCGGCGAGAAGAACGAACTGGAAATGTTTAAAAAAAAACTAATTTAGAAGATATATAGGAAATTTAAGATACGAGATACTAGAAGTCACTTCTTAAAGTCGGATTACGGCGAAAAAACCTTCAAGATCAGTAAATATGACTTATTTTTGAGGGTTTTCGAGTAGTTCCACTTGAGGTAAAGAACGAATTTGTAGGATATACATATAAAAAATTGAAGAGGCGAGAGGCTAGAAGTCACTTCCTAAAGTCGGATTACAGCGAAAAAGCCTTCAAGATCAGTAAAATTTCACTAATTTTAGAGGGTTTTCGAGTAGTTCCGCTTGAGGTAGAGAGGCGGAGGGTAGCGAGAGTCCCGAGGGAGTACACACCTTGAAAGCCATTGTTTGCTAGTAGATCGGTAGGATCGACGTGGATACAATGATGTCCAGTTCGGCTGGCGGTCAGTCTTATATACCCGATTGTGAATCCTGAAACCCACCCCCACCCGCCCATTTGAGCCCGCAGCCTCGCCCAATGGTGCGTGAGCCGCGAAAGTTCGGCGGGCTCGCGGGATGACCGTCACACAGACGCGCACTTGAACTTGGCCGGACGTCGCCCCTACCATCGAGGCTCACCTTCAGTCGCGGGGGAAAGGCGCCCGGCGCGGATGCACTCCCGCCGATGCACGCCTTTGTCGCCCGATTTATGCCTTACTCTTGCAAGTACTTGGCTCGCGCGTCGCGGAAGCGCAGTAATCATTGCTTTCTTTTTACGTGCCGTAGGCGGGAGTATTGGGGCTTAATAGGATATGTGGAGGCAATGAAATGAGAAAAAAGGGAAAAGGGAAGGCAAGAAAACAATTTGAAATAACAAATATTTCTCATTTTATACCATGGGGATAGTTTCTTATAAAAATTGCTTAATCGCAATTTGGTGGAAATGGCTGCAAATATTTTAAAAATTTATACACTGAAAGAAAAATTTGGTAATTTTAAGTAAATATTTACTTAAATAGTACTTGTTAAATATTTCTTTGAATCAAGTAATTATTTTTTTGAAACTACGAAATTCATTTAGAAACTAATAAATTAATTTCGTTTTAAAAAATTGAAATATTTAGTTGATTTAAAGAAATATTTAACAAGTACTATTGAAATAAATATTTATTTAAAATTACCAAATTTTCTTTCAGTGTAATTGTTTGAGAAATTTATATTATGATGTGTGGTTACTTTTACGAAACGGATTCACTTGATTTAATGAATACTAGTCAGTTTAATAAAACGTATAACCTATTAACGTTCAGAATTTTTTTTCGTGTTCAATTTTTTTTTTTTTTTTTTTTTTTTTTTGTCATTTAATATTTAATATTTTGTTGGGAGTTACATTTTTCAAGATACATCACTTTGCTAAGTATACTTTGCTATATCCTATACTTTATTATCAAATGTGTAAAAAGTGTAGTAAATATCTTTTGAATTAAAAAATTTTTTTCTAAAGCATAAAATAAAAAAAGTATATTATATATAATAAAAATGAAAAAAGAATACTGTATAGATATTTCTCTATCTTATATCGAACATAATATGCCCGAATATTCCAACTGTGCCTCGATTGATTAACATAAATTCGCCTGCGTACAACGAGCTTGTGAAATTCGCGAAATTAGCAACTCGATATTTCATTTCTCTCCCGTTACAGAGAAGAAGAAATCACTTATCTGATCCGGAGATAATAATTGAGTCTATACTAAAAAAATCATACACCAATTCAAGCATAATACCTAGAAGATTGGAAGATTGGGCGGCGGTCTGAATCAATAAGATAAAGAAAAAAAAATAAAAAATCGCTACCAATATAAAATTTTTTACTTGTTTTTTTTTTTAATTAATTCAAATAGTATTTTTGGCGTTTTTTATTTAAAGTAATTCATATTATTTAGATTTTAAAAATATAATTTTAATGCAATATTTGCCTTTTTCCAAATTTCCTTTCTTTTTGACACTGCCTTGGATCCTTGCCGTCAAACTGTTACTAAAAAGGCAATTTTTATAATAAAATTTTGTTGATTTAAGGAAGATTTAGGAAAAAAAACTTCCTCTAGGTGGAAGCAAAAACATGTGCAAAATAATTTACGTTTTACTTCAGTAATAACTGTACTGAACACTCAATTGTATAAATATCTTCTGCATGTATATTTTGGTGTCCGTTTGTTTTATATTGTTGCAATGTATTCTCGAAAATTTTTGTCGTCGTACAAAAAAGCTTTCTCTAGGAGGAAACAATACAATTTCTTCTTAAAGAAAAATTGAAACGAGAGACCGTCGAAACAACCCCGAGCGTCAGCCGCCCTTCCATTCCCTTGCGTTTTCGCGCTCAAGGTGCGGTTCCTTTCACTTTCGATGAAATGCGAGCATCACGCACCGGACACAACGATTATGAGGAAGCCGACGAGTTATAACTTGATTTGCAGCAGGACGATAACTGGTTATGATGCACTTGCTGAAACGGCCTTAGTCTCGACTTTTTTCCATCAAGTTATGACAGCTAATATTTCCTTTTTTTGGTTTGCAGAATACGCTTAAACGTTTAATTTTTTCTTGTGCGTTTTGTAGTGGAATTAAAAAATGCAGGTACCTACGGGTGGCCAAATTAATTTGATCACTTTACGGAACGTAAAAATTGATTTATAGCAACTCGTAATAGTTTTACATAATAGTTCCACTTTTGCTCTTTTTGAGTACTTTGACTTGACTTTAATTTCGCTTATAAATTTTAATTAGTTATTAAAAAAGAAAAATTACTTCGACGTTACGCATTGAATCGTTGAATCAGTAAAATTATCAATTAATTGACAATTACATGATATTCTTTTGCAACTTTTACGATATAAAAAATAAAATAGTTTAATGCATTAAGCTATTTTATTTTTTAAACCAACTATTTCAAGTATTTTATTTTTTAAGAATGGTTTAAATTCTCTATTAGAATGTTTGGAAAAAATTACAAATACAAGTTCTACGATGATCATTCAAGATTCAAAAATAAGCGTCATTTTTATAGCCACGTGTAACACTATTTTTTACAAAAATTTCGACTACTACCATTGCGAGGATCTGCTCGAAACTAATCGGTTTCATCTACCCACAAGACACTAACGATTTTATCAGCGATCAAATAAATGACTATTCGCGTGCATCTGACAACGTTGTATACACAATAATACGTTTTAAAAAATAATATGGCTCTCTCAGCAAAGCCAGAGAGAATCCATACTCGTTTCGGCAAGGTAACCGGTGAAGATTTATTAGAGAAAAATGCGAGCGCAGTTTGGAGTCGAGCACAAAGCTCGATCGGCCAACCGTGCCAATTGAATTCCGATGCGCAAAAACAAGGGCGTAGGTGAATTTCTTTGGCCTTGGCGCGATCGGCGCCGGATTTTAGTGGAACGCTCCGGCTTCACTTTCAAAGTCGCGACCATGAGAAGCCGCAATGACCGCCGCGGGTTCCGGAACCGAGCGCTTTTCTCTCTTTCTTTCTTTTGCGTACCTCCGCCACGTGACTCAATCGTGCAAACGAACGACTTTGCATTTTTTTGCTACGTCCACGTATCTTACGGGTCTAATGAGAACTCTCAAGTTCTATAGAGGACCTGCGCTGCCTTCGAAGTAAAAAAGGCAGAAGAATGCACATTTGAAGTTTTATAGAGGGCGAAACTCGAATAGTAGCAATAATTAGTGAAAATTTTTTAGTGATTTAATTTAATTTGTTTAATGGTGATAAAATATTTGTAGTGCGCGTAAAAATAAAGAAGAAAGGACATTTGAAGTTATACACGGAGAAAAATTTTCCATTAAAAATTACTATAGTTTTCCCTAAAGCGAGGACAAACTGGAACTATCAAAA
>JAWWEN010000048.1:1570052-1583738 GCA_035582955.1 Sycophila texana
AGAAAGAGGTCCACATATAAGAGTTCGGAAGCATAGCTTCTTCCGTGTGGCCCGACGCCACGCACCATTTTTTTTAATTTAGTGAAGCCACTAAAAAATAGTGAGAAGAATTTCACTATTTAATGCATGGTGGAGCAATTTCCACTGATTTTCGTAGTTTTTCACTAATTCGACTTTACGCCGTTGAGAAAGCAATCACAGACTGACATTTCGAAAGAAATTACTAAACTTTTTAGTAAAAATTGCTATAAAATTTGTAATCATTTTTTTACAAATTTTACTGAAAAGTTTAGTAATTTCTCTCGAAACGTCAATCTGTGACTGCTTTCCCAAACAGTTCAGTAATTTCTAATCTTTACTTAAAACATTCTCTCAGTGTAGAGTGTAGTGTAGATGATCTCATTTTTCAAATTTCGCGCTCATTTCTAGTCGAACCTTGAAAAGTCAAATCTAGCGGGATGAATGAACTAATTCATCATTTTTTTACTACAGATGCGTTTGTTAATGCATCTTCCCCGACCCGATGTAACGCGAAAATTTGCTGTACCTACCTTGAATGCCATGTCGGATGAAACTGATGCCTTAACCGGCGGCTCTAACAGCTTATATACAAGCGAATCGCGGTACGGGCTCCCGAAATTTTCGCATTTCGCAAGTGGCAAGCGCGAACCGCGAAATTGCGAGGCTGCCGTCTGTGGAGGAAGGAGGAAGGAAAGAGACGAGATGTTCGCGAGGCGCGGCTAATGCCCGACCGGTCTCCCGCGGCCTGGTCGCCAATTGGGTGCGCGCGCGATCTGCTCTCCTTTTCTGATGGCGAAAATCGCGAATCGCTGCCAATGAGCCCGTGGCGCGGCGATTCGCAAGAAAAACATTTTCAAGGTTTCATCCGTTTTTTCTGCTGCGAGTGTGGGTATAACTTTATCTGAGTGATGTTCTTTTTTCTTGCGTAACGGGGAGGGTAGAGATAACAAATAACATTTTTTTTTTGTTTAACTCAACGAAAAGTTAAATAACGTAAATAATCGCTGCACAAAGCTGCGTCTACAATTACGATATTGCAATACGATAGAATCCATTTGAATGCTTCTGCTATTCTTTCTTGATATTTTTGTAATGAGGAATTCATTGGAACACTTCGACTTGTTTAATAAAAACACTAAACTATTCTTAATTGTTAGAAAAAAGGGCATCGAATGCTGAGCATATAATTAGTCACTGTTCAATTTAAGGATTTTATTGCGCCAAGACTAAAATTTACTTAATAAATGAATGTAATGCTTACTTTAAAAAAATTTCTAGTATTATATAAGAATGAAGTTGTTAAATTGTTTATATTTAAAAAGCAAGCTCTTGAAGAGGTAACTAGAGCAAAAAAAGTTTCATATTTACGTAAAAACAACCGTAGAGTTACATTTCGCTCTATCGCGAGTCATAAGTAATGGCCTATTATGCGTACATGAGACTCAGAGTAATGAAACATTCCAATTCGCATAAGAAGAACGGATTTCGGCCTTGTGCTGCCATATCATTGATGTAAGAGCATTATATGAATGAAATTTTGACATTTCGGCACCCATTGTAAACATTATTACGTTCCTCTTATTTTTTATGCGTCAAAATTACGTTATACGCTCTATTACACTTGCATTTATCTAGAAAGCGAGAGTCAAATAAATTTAATGTAAGAATTTTTAATATTTAAAGTAAAAAATTAATTTAACTCGTATATATGACCACACATCACTTTAAAAAAAAAAACAGAAGAAGAAAGGAAAAAAACAGACGCGCGTACTTCAATTGCACATAAATGCATCTACGCCGCATGGCTGGCTATACCAGGAAATAACTACTTGCAAAATGTCTAGTTCGCGCTAGTAGTAAATGCAACATTCGATCAGACTGTACAGGAGATAACTCTCTTTCCATTAATTGAAAAGCTAAACCGGTTTTGAGCAGTGTAAAGTATAATTAATATTTAAGAAAAGCATTGCGAGTGTAATTGCTTAATTAAGTAATTAAAATTAAGTTATATTCATAAAATTGCTATGCTAATTGGTACTTATTTATAATCTCACAAAAAGTATTTTTATATGAATATCGATCATTAATTATAATAAATTAACAATGAAAGAGTATTTGAAGAAATGAAATATAGAATTAAAAAATATAAATTTTTTTATGCTAGTTTTCTCCATTTCCATTTCAAGGCTAATTAGCATTTCAGTTTCGTGTAAATATATTAATCAAATTCAATAAGTTATAATACAAAGGCGATGGTTACGAAAAGGAACTGGTGGCGTTAAGGCTTATACTTTTTTCGACATTCACTGTTGTGGGTACCTAATTCAAGCAGATATAAATGACCCGCAGGCAACGGCTTAGCACCAGTCGACTTTCTGCTGCGATGCAAGGCGCACGGAAAATGTTTGAAAAGCGATTTGTAATATCAAACAAATTTTTTCCCCACTTTCGTTGAATATCCTAATCGTTGAACTATATATATCCTAATCGTTGAAACTATATTATTAGTTTAGTATTTAAGTATAAAATAAGTAACGGAAGGAAGCTGTTAAAATAATGGGGAAAAAATTTAATAAAAATTACAATATAGAAAAACAATTATTCTATGTGTTTTCACACAATAAAAATTTCAAAGCAGTTTTTTAAAAGTTATTCATCTTTTTGAATTAATATAAGTTAGTGGTGCAAAATTGTTTCGGGTATACAATTATTTAATTGTTTGCATATCAGAAATTTGGATAAATCTTAATCTCAGTTTTCGCAGAGTCCGAATTATATTCATAAATATCGGAATCCAGCGGGCATAAAGTTTTGATAATTAGTTTCTTCTATTTCATACATAGTCCTGCGTAAAGATTGCGGTGCGTTCGCAATTTAGACTATACGTTCAATTACGGTAATTTTCTGGAAACTTTGATTATTAAATTAAATAAAAACATGAGAAAGACTTAAAAGATCGTCGACGAATTTCATTCGAAGGCGCACCCGTAGATCGCGGATGCATCGATTAATCATCGATCCTATGCGATCGGTGCGAGCGAAGGTCGCGGGCGCATTGTGCTTTCGTAAGGTGAAGAGATTGCGCAACGATCAATTTAAATCGTGGAGAACTATTTTCTTTTTAATTCTTCTACGTTATCGTTGGGTTTTCGTACTTTTTCTCCAATTTGCTTGATTTACTTGGTCAATTCAATAATCGATGATAAACTTTGGCTTCATCTATTGCATTCTTTTAGCATTTTTCAAATGTAATTTTCAATGCTTTTGCGGAGGAAAAATAATTGACAAAGTTTGCATTGAATAATAGATAGGATTAGAATTAAAATTAATCGGTATTCGTATTTTAAATAATCAACCTTATATCGCGTATAGCGTTATAATAGTATGTAATTCAACGTTTTATGTACCTTCGTACACTGCAGCGAAGTATCTCAATGCAATACTATTGGAAGAATAATTTTGTCGATTTTCAGAATGTATGAATTACTTTTCAGGCTCATTAAGAACAATGACTTTTTTTTTTAAATTCCTGGGTGGAACTCAAGTCATTGGGTTTAAAACCCATTCCCGGAAACTAATTAGCGCTTGTATTACAAGAGAAAGCGTTAGCGAGAAACAAGTAAACGAGGAAAGGGGAACAATCGTTTAGTAAAGACTGCTTCAAGTTGCTTTAAGCAGCCTTGACTGATTAATACGACAATACATTAATGTATTCCACTCGAGAAAGAGTTGAATTTCGTAACTATCTTTTTTTGGAAACGCACGTATTTTTGAGAGAGTGCAACAAAATCTTTCTCTTACTACTAAATTTTTCGAATTAAAACTTAATAAACATCTTTGGGGAATGCTCATTTTTTAATTGCACTCTTTGATAATTAAACTTTTTTTTGCTCTCTTATATATCACAGTAGCAGGAAAATCTTGTCCTAGTACATGGTGTATGCTTAATTCTACAAGGAGAAAAATGTTGTTTTAAAAATTACTATATTATTTACTAAAGCAAGGACAAACTTAAAAAATCAAAAACATTAGTATATAGTGAATATTAAATCTAAAACTATATTTAAGTTAAATTTTACTATATTTATTTATAGTAAAATTTGCCAGCAATTATATCATTTTTTTTAATTTTTCAGGTATACATATCCTTGCTTTAGTAAAGACTATAGTAATTTTTAATACAACATTTTTCTGCACATAATATACAATCAGGCGATTGTTGCATTTTACTATGAATAAATCAAAAGTGCTTAATTTTTTTAATGACTATAAGGTGCATTAATAAGGTTTCCAAGTCCAACCAAAGAAAATAAAAGTATAGCCGTCTGCCAATAAAAAGTCAATAGTTTTATTTTATATCACGCGACGTCTGGAGCAGGAGCTCCCCACACGAGTAAATCTTCTCTCTCACGAACCGCCATTCTATTGGGTAACCTGTTATACAGCGGCATTGCCGTTTCAAGTCGCGCTGCTGCGCGCCTCCGCATACCAATGGCACGCGTCTCAGTCGGCGAGCGCGTGCCGAATTGCACAGGAGGGATTTTCCAGACTGACCAGCCGATCTTTCTTCTTTCCTTCTTTCTTTGTCGATCCGCGACTTTTCATCGGCAAAGTAGACACGTGGAAAAAATGAGGCGGAAGCACGAGACAAAGACCGCGGTTACAACATTTCTTCAGTTTGGCGGCGCCTTTGATCTTTTAACAGGATCAATTTTTTTTTTAAGTTGCGACGAAAGTTTCTTTTTATAATGGTTATTTAAAAAAATTTTTCAACATTTATTTTATTATAATTATAGTATGTTTAATCAATGATTATGACGAGAATACGTATCCCTCTAATTTTTATGACGAAAGGTTATCCCAAATATTCTACAAGGAATTTGGAGAAACGGAAAAAAATTAATAGATTTTACTGTAAAAAGTGGCCGTGAATGATAGAAAATTGCTAGTATTCTTTTAATAACCTTCTCTTGCTGAAAAAAAAGAATGGGTCGGAAGGGAATGCTTAGATATAAAATTTTAAAGTTAAAAAATGTTACATTGAAGAAAATGATTATATTGTGCTGATATAATTTTATTAAGTTGATTATTTCAGCCTGCAAAGACTAAAAAAGTTCGTCGAGGTTGTACTTCATAATATCACGTCATTACACTGTGAAAGCCAATTAGCGAAAAACACCGTATCATCGAAGCGTCATAAGGAAGTTTCATATGGATATCGCCTTAAGGCAAGATCAGCTTACGTCGGTTCTATTAATTTCATGAAGGCGTGCGTTTAAGAGATCCAGGGAACAAAGGACGAAGGCAAGGTCGTCGCTCGGGAGTTCAAGAACTCGTACTTTTTTCACATCGACTTTATGGCAAGGAGAGAATACCCGAGCCATGAAGAATCGCTGCTCTCGATTTTACCCAATCGATTGATTCACTGGGATCGAACGGTTCATAATGACAGTGAAAAAAGAAAATAATACAGTTTAAAGTAAACACTTTAAACACTTTATTGTACATTTTCGAAGAATGACTCATGAAATTTTTCACTTCTGATAAATTCTTCAATACCCAAAGAAAAAAAGGCTTTTATAATTATAATCGTAGTCATCTTAATCACTTATTCATCAATTATAAATTTATGCGCAGCTTATGTCAAACGCAGTGGAAAATAATTAATTAACTACTTTATAGATTTATAGAAATATTCACGCATAAAAATTACTATACCATCTGGAAAAGTAATTACTCACTGACATTCTAAAAAAAAGACTACTATATTTTATAGTCAAATTTACTGCTTAATAAATATATTACTTATAAATTAATAAGTAATTCTATTTAATAAATTTTACTATATAAAGTATGCTAATTTTTTATGATAAACCGCCCTATGATTGCGATTTCCTCCCTACATAACTATTACATTGGACAATTAAAAAAAAATGTCAAGTCCATTGTAATTACCGACGTATATAAATATGAAAGTGTCTTTAATCCCTCACGTAGCTGCAGCTCCTTCGATCGTATTAGAAATGCGCCGCTTTCGCCTCGCGCAATCGCCGGCATCGAAAATTGCGCGCACACCCACTACTCGCCAGCGACTTGACCTTGGGTGCGACCTTCGCTGTAACTACCCTGGCGATGCTTGGCCACGTCGCGGCGGCTGCTCGCTCGTCGCGCAACGCACGCACTACGTGGAGGTGGAGGCATACCTCGTACCAGGCGTTGTGACATCCCGGCGCGATAAATACGCCGGCCGGACTCTTCGGTGTCATCAGTGTCCTCTTCGCAGTTCGAGCAGCACTCGGCAAAGCTTCCCGACTCCCAACGGAAAAACCTACCAAGCACTTGAAATGGCCTGCAAGGTAAGATTTACGTCGATATCTCGAAGATATAGTTTTTATTGAAAATTATTCTTCTTAAGATTATAAGCTTGTGTTGTAATCTTCGGGTTAAGTGATTTAAAGTATTACTTTATTACCAGGAAAGTGTCATACCTTCGGATCATCGATTTCGATTAAACTTTTGATATTGTTTTCTAGTTCTAGTACCCAATAGTGAAGCATATATCACCTACATTTTGCTCCCATAGCGCGTTATTTAGGAAAAATAGTACGTGCATATGAGCAATGCTAAGGTTTTTAGTTATATCTGTTGAACAACAGCTCATGGGATGAAAAGAAGAGTGGTTTGTTTCATTATTTAGCTTCTAAAAAATAATTTTTAAAGTTTCATCCAAAAAGGCTATCCGGAGGTGTGGCACTCTCCTGGTTAGTAATGTTCACTAAACTACACTTCGCTTGATTCCATTATTACAGTATCCACCTAATAAAAAGAAATTTTTCTCAGTGCAATTTTTTCTCTTAGTTCGAAGTATCAACTGATTAAATCGCAATTCATTTCGTTCCTGTAAAACAACAACGTTATTTTTTTTTCTCCGCAGACTTTAGCTCTCCTCTGCCTCGTCGCTGGCATCAGCGTCATTCAAGCAGGAGTCGTCCCGGTGGCCGCGCCAGCCCCGGTCCTCGCTAAAATCGAGACCCTCGACGCGCCAGCCCAGTACAGCTTCGCTTACGACGTGCAGGACGCGCTGACGGGCGACAGCAAAGCCCAGTACGAGACCCGCAACGGCGACGTCGTCCAGGGCAGCTACTCCCTCATCGAAGCCGACGGCACCCGACGCATCGTCGACTACACCGCCGACCCAATCAACGGCTTCAACGCCGTCGTTAATCGCGAACCTGCGGTCGCTGCCGTTGCCGTCAAGGCCGCCGCCCCCGTCGTGGCTGCCCCCGCACCAGTAGTAGCCGCTGCTGCCGCTCCGGTGTTCGCCAGGAACGTGGCTGCCCCCGCTGTGTTCGCCGCTCCGGGGCAGGCGTTCGCCAGGACCGTCGCCGCCCCCGCACCAGTAGTAGCTGCCGGCGCTGTTCCGGTGCTCGCCAGGAACGTGGCTGCCCCAGCGCCAGTAGTAGCTGCCGGTGCCGCTCCGGTGTTCGCCAGGAACGTGGCTGCCCCCGCTTTGTTCGCCGCTCCCGGACAGGTGCTCGCCAGGACCTTCGCAGCACCGGCGGTGTACCAGCCCTACACCATCCCCAGGGCTGTCGCCACCAGGCTCGGCGTGCCCTTCACTTACGCCGTCTAAGCGATTCACCGGGGTCTATTGCTTGCAGAGAGCCGTTTTGATGCTTTTTTCTTCGTTGAATCGGCGCTAGTCGCGCTTGTAATAAGCTCTCTTATTCGGTTTATGTTATACATTTTTTGTACACCATTGTAAATATTTCATAAGCTTTCGTTGTTTCTTAATAAAGTTGATGTTTTAACGAATCATGGGTATTTAAGAATATTATGCGAGGAGATTCATTTACTTAATTAACTGACTGATCATTTTGTTTTTTCTTTCTCATGATTTTCTCACTGTCTTTCTCATTTTTTATTTTTAAAAATATACTATTATGAAAATTTCTTGCATTAACATATAGCAAATAAACGAAAAAAGAGGATCGATCAGGTGCACGCTGCTGATATGCATTGGATTTTGATTTGGATAAACTCATCTTCTATACAAATGATATATCAATTATCAATATAAAAAAACTTAATAATTAATACATACGAAAATATAAAAAAAAAATCAGTAAAAATAGAGTTTTTAATGCACCTCCGTAGAAGCATCGAATTCCTATAGCACCGCTAGCTAGTCCAGCTTTCACTTCATCCTTTTGACCGATCCGGCCATTGTCACGTCACATATTATTTGAAAGAAAAAAAAAACATAAAGTAACATAACATCGTCTCTCCAAAAAAAGCAAAAGATATAAGTAACGCGGAGCGAAGGTAACGAGCTCTTACGTGCAGCGTAAAGTCAAACACGTAGCCCAGCGAATGAGAAAAAACAGAACACGTCCGCACGCCCTGCCAGTTTGAGACTTAAAAAAATATGCTCTTGCGCAAAAAAAATCGCGCTGGTTCTCAATTCCTATCGCGCAGAGTGGCCTGATGTAACGAGATTGCGCGTGCGTTATGTCACCGTGAGGTTCGCGGGCGCGTGACCCCGCCGCGGGTCGACCAGTATCATTTTTGGTGCTGATTTGTGCGACGGGAAAATTGATTCGTTGCGATTGCGCTTTTTGACTGATGTGCACACGATAATGTGATATACTGCGACGTGGCAAGCGAGATATGTAAGCAGAAAAGATGTGATCAATGTACTGAAAACATATTTTTGCAAATCAAACTAAATATTAAGTTGAATTAACAAAACTTTTAGTTAAAATCAACTAAAACTTTGATTGATTAAACTAAATGTTTAGTTAAATAAATCAAATGGTTTCGTAAGGAGAAAATTAGTTTGATCTACAAAATTTATTTTTTCATGTAGGGATATTGGCATTAAAAATTCCGCCGGGTCCATCAAGGAAATCAGTTGAAAATAATAAGGAATACGTATTTTTTTTTTATTAATTTTTACCTACGAAGTCTACGAAGGTAACACAAATAAAATTTCACTATAAGTTTAGATCGTCACCATAACTCATTTCCTGCATAGTATGCAAGATTAGTATTACCATTTCCAATTCATGATGCATTAAAAAAAAAAAAAACAATTACTTAGTATGATATTATTACAGTTATTTTTTTAAAACACAATTTTTTGAAATCTGAAAAGTATCAGCTTGAAGCAGTTTTTAATTGAATTGTTAAGTGAAAATGTTTCGAAAATGCTGATAAAAATAATGAAAGGTACTCAATTATTGAAGTTTTGAAACGCTGCATGTTCATATATGTACTTAAGTGCGCATGTGTCTGCAGCCATGCATAAGATTGTAAACCTGAATATGATTTAAATATTAATTGCCGTTAGAAGCTACACTACGAGAACGACGGAAATACCAATTTTTTTACGTGATTGACCGAAATACCGACCTGCGCCACTCGTTAAGCATAGTCTAGTCGTCTATTTGTTTCCGACGCTCTATTTGGTTTGACTGTGTTTCAATATTTGAGACAAGGAAGATCATTCAATTTTGAAAGATTCTATCTTTGTATTAAGAAACTATACCACCCTTTTCTAACGAAGCACACGCTAATATGATAAGTTTAATTTAAATAAAAAAAAAAATGAAAATACAAAAGAAGGATAAGTAAATGTTAGAAGTGAAATTAAGTTTCGAACAGGCTTAGCGTTTTTATTATGGCATTTGTACAAAGGCGATCGACAGCAATTGATTGATCATCACAATTTCAACTCGAAATGAAGCGCGCCACTTTGAATGCAGCTCGGCGAATAAGTCAGCAGGTAGGGTAATTGCGGATGACATTCGAATCAATTGTCTTGTAGAGTAGTTGCGTATGACACTCGAATCAATTGTCTTTAGACGACGGTGGTAGTGTAGGTGAACCCACTGACTGGGGCGCTGTAGGCGACTGGCGCGGTGTAAGCGGCCGTGTAGCTGGGGTAGGTGAGGGCGAACGCAGCGGGACTAGAGACGAATTGTTGGTAGACGCTGCTGGTGGCGGCGGGCGCAGCCAGAGGTGCGGCAACGGCTCTCACTGGCACTTGGGCAGCCACGACTCTCTGCTGCTGCTGCTGCTGACGCTGCTGCTGGACGGGAGCGGCTCTGGCCGAAGCTTGGGCCGCTCGCAGCCTCTCGGGGCGCTCCTCTTCTTGCTGCTCGCGCTGTTCGCGCTGCTCGCCCTGCTGACTGAGGGGACCCGAGCGAGCGTCCAGGACCTCAACGTCGGAGTCGGGGCCGGAGCTGGGAATCTGCGGGGGCGCGGGACCACCAGCGGCCGGGGCGACGCCGACGGGCCTGACCGGGGCAACCGGCGCGGCGATTACCGTCGGACCGGCCACGGCGGTCAGCGGCTCCCTGCGAACGACGGCGTTGAAGCCGTTGACTGGGTCGGCGGTGTAGTCGACGATGCGCCGGGAGCCGTCGGCCTCGATGAGCGAGTAGCTGCCCTGGACGATGTCGCCGTTGCGGCTCTCGTACTGGGCCTTGCTGTCGCCGGTGAGCGCGTCCTGCACGTCGTACGCGAAGCTGTACTGAGGCACCGCATCATACTCCTCAGTCTTCACAGCCACGGGAACAGCTGCGGCCACCGGCTGCGCTATCTGCACCACCGCGCCCTTCGCGACGGCCACCGCTGCCAAGAGGATAATGAACTGGAATGGGAAGGAAAATTTTTTTATGTACCAATTTATTTATTTTTTTCTTCGATATTATACTTTCGGCCTGTCTTCCGTGCAAAAATAAATAAGTGAAATTTGACTAAAATAAGTGAATAGTCACTTATTCTATTGAAATTTTACTTATTCATTTGAAAAGGGTTGTTTAACGAATTTCAAATGAAGGATATACTTGCATAGAGCGAGAGAATAAGAATTCACTCTATTCTTCAAAATTAAATTTTATTTGTAAGGTAAGAAATAACTTATTTTACTTATGTATCCAAATAAAAATCGCGACTGTAATTCCGATTATAAATGATATTTAGATAGATCAAGTTAATTCCAGTGTGATGAAATAAGTTTGGTAAAACATAATTTGAATACACCAAATGACATTTAACATAATCACGTTTTGTTTGTAACAATGATCAAACGTTCAAATTCCAATTTTAAATTTAATCTAACGATAAGACAAAGGTTTCTAATTCTTTCTAATCGTTTCTCTTTTTAACGCAATTGCAGCACAAGTATTAAACCACTAAATTAAAAATTCTATTTTTAATTCTATTCAGCGTTAACAAATGAAAAGAAAAGCGTTATACAAAAGACAACAACATTCTATGTAAATCTGAATTAGTGAAATTTTGATGTATATAGTAATACATTGCAGGTTAAAAGTATCCCACTAATTGAATGAGTGGGATACTTTTCACTAGGAATATGTGACTATTCACTTAAGTTTAGTGAAATCTGAGAATTTTTACTAATTCAGATTTAGAGAGTTGATCATAGAGAAAGATATATAAATAAAAAAAAAATTGCTAGCAAAGCTCGCCTACCTTGCAAGCCATGTTTCTTAGTGAGAGGATCACAGTAGAACTGATGACTCGGGGTAAGATCGTGGCTTCTTTTATACTCGGGATGCGTCGAGCGCGTCGAGGCTGCGACATGCGACAAACCCACACACGCACACGAACACATTCTCGTCCGTGTCTAGGCGCGAGTCCTCTTGCAGCTCGGCATAACGAAAAGAAAAAAAAAACACACCGCGCCCCCACCCACGCCGGGCTCCCTGCTTTCGGCGGGCTTCACCTCATAACTATGTATTGTGCACTCGAGGCAATTGCGCGGGCGGCCCTGGCGGGCCGTTTTCGTGGGCGCGACCCGCGCGACCCGCCTAATACGCGACACGAAAACCGATCGCGGTTAGGCTCCGGTGTAGCGCTGCATCGCGTCGACCGAGCCATCGCCGGTCGAAGGATATAATGCTCGAGCAGTTGCGCAATCGACCGAGCACCGGTGAATCCTGACGAGGCGTCCCGTCGTAGGTGCCACCCGCAAGGTCGATCAAGTGTTTGGCAAACTTTTTTTTCGCATAGCGGGCGATGTCATTTGGCTGGTTTCTTCGGTAATGCCTCTTGGTATGTAACGTCATCCTACAGTCATTGTTATTACTTTTTTGGCATTGTTTCTATATTATTTGCATTTTACTGTATGCTAATTCGAGACGTTCGAATTTAGTAACGAGAATTGCAAAGACTTGTACTGATTGAAGTGTCTCATGAAATTTTCGATGGATCTCACGGTGAAAATTTCAAGTTTTTAAAGATAAATCATATAGTAATTTTTATCTCAATTTTCTCTCCATCATTTTTGTACGGAAAGATCTTCGATTTGTACAGGAGCAGGTTCATACATATTACAGAAAAATTTCGTAAATTTTAAAGTACTCCTTTTGCATAGATCTAGTAATTTTTACGTTGAGGTTCATAGTAAATTTTACGAGAGAATCGGCCAGTATTTTCACATATTAAAACGATTTTCAAAATATTTTTACACTTTTCCTACTTAGATAAAGATCTTTTCAAGGACGAAATATTTAAAAAATTGTTTCGTCGTAAGAGAAAACTAAAATATTTTCAGCATGAGGGTCGCTTAATTTTTTTTTTTCGTTTAATTTATTCATTTCCTTTTTTCTTTCATTTCGAAGAAATGCGAATGATCCTAGAACGTTTGTAACAGGAAACCCATTTCTCCTTTTTTTTTTTACTGCAACGCAGTAGAAAAAGGCGATCGATTTTAATAAAACATTAGGTGGTTATGGGTTGAAAAGAAAATTATCATAAGCACTGTGTGAGTTCGCTCTCGAATAAGTTCTCTGAATTGAAAAAAAGGAACTTTCGTTTTTTTGCAAGAAATTAACTCTCATAGTCCACGACGATTGATCAATTTACTCGTGACAAGACTCATTTTGAGTCAATAGTCAGTTTACTTAGGTAATCAGTGAATCTATCCAGGCGTCGCTTTAACATTTCGCACGTGCATTACGTGCTTTTCTTCAACCACAAACCATTAAAACATTCAGACGTTGTTAAATATTTATTGCGACAGTACTTAATAAATATTGTACATGCACTTTAGGCAATTTCCAAAACATTGCACTATGCAAAATTAATATTTTGAGCAATCTATAATTATATCGCATCAAATTATTAAACAATATATGTTTTTCACGTACGTATACCATACGATCTGAAACTATTTAGTTTTTTTTTCTCTTCTACTTAATAATATACGACCAAAATTGTAACCCCACCATATGAACAATTTACGTATATCTGCACGTATATTAAAAATAATTTAAAACCTTCGAGGTGTGCAATCAGCATCATTTAGGGTGCAATTATCTCGATTATAAATGCTTCGACAATATTTACCTTACATTTAAAAGAAAAATATGAAACTCAGATTTTTTAATCCTTAGGGGACCGACATTTAAACAATTTTAAGATCTCATAATTTGTACTGAAAAGTGTTCTGAATTCGTCAAGTTAGAACCAAACCAAGGACTGATGTCGGCCAGTCAGACCTTAACGCCTCAAAGCGGCATCCCGACCCTCTAAGGGTTAAAAAAAGTATGGTACCACACACTGAGAAAAAAGTCAAAAGTAAATTTAACTATACACCCTAGTAAACCGGAATATAGTTAATTTTACCAGAAT
>JAWWEN010000048.1:1583838-1594538 GCA_035582955.1 Sycophila texana
TTACAAGAAATTTAGATTAACTTTTATTTAATTTTCTGTTGTGTGTACTGTAAATTTAATGCAATTTTTTACAGTGTTACTATATTTTTTTCTCAGGGCAGTTTAAACGAAAAATAATTAAACGAAGATATTTGCAAAAGTCAATTTTATTTTTTCTTAAATACATAATTAAATAATTCGATTAAACATCTTTCAAAATGTTTTTTAACCACCAAACGCAATTACTGCAATAAATAGACTTTTTCTTGAAAGCGTAATCCATTAAAATTCTCTGAAACTTCAGAGATAGCATCATAAGCTACAAAAAGAAATCCCAAAAAAGATCACACAGTGAGATACAATACCCAGGAACTACCTGAAGGAAATTGCAGTATTGCTCGACTCTCGCGAAACATAATCGACCCACCCATTATTTAATTCCTCAAGACACGCAGAGCTCCCGCTAATTAAATAACGAACAAAGGCAGCCGAGCTCGTATCGCCGAAAAATCTGAATCGCTCGGGAGGCAATATACAAATCGGTAATCGAGCGACCGTCGCGAGAGAGAGTGAAAGTCAAGTGCGGCGCGGCTTGAGCGCGCGCCGTCCGTCGGAGTCAATGTCATCGCGGCCTGCTACCTACTCCAGACGCGCGCCGGCCATTGCACAAGTCGCGTCGCTCGCAGAATATGAGCGCCGTTCGCGAAAATGCTCGGCACGATTTTTCCCGCCGCCAGTATACCGATTTAGCGTGCTGTAACTTTTGGCTCGAGCGGCCAATGTTGCGCCGATCATCTGACCTTTCGGCTTGTACGGTGACGTAAATAATTACTGGCTAATTTGTTATCAGACTTGTTGGAACATTAAATATATTTTTGTAAAATCTTACCCAATCATAAATAATAATACAATAATATTCAGTTTTTCTGAGGTTTAATGTGTTTTTATCAACTATATATGCTTATTAGTTTATGAGATTATAAATATCCTGATAAAAGGATTTGGAAAAGCTTGAAAAATTGTTGAAAGCTCTAGTATCAAAATGAGAGTGGTTTTGGGATAAATAATTTTGAGAAAGGCTTTTTATCAATAAGCTTTTCTGTTCTCTTATACCTACCAGAATATCCCTGCTGTATAAATCGTCTATATAGTTTTGTCTCATGATGATTTTTTTAACATTTTATTTTACATTTTTAACATTTTATGCTAATTTAATGGCTATTTTCCAAACTAGCTATTAAATGGGCTTAAAATATTAAAAAAATCGTTTCATCGTGGGATAAAACTAGACGATTTCTATACCAGGGATAGTTTATAACTAATACAGTTCTCACAAGATGGAGTACTTAATCATTTCATTGAGCAAAGGGATAAAACGAGTATAAAAGAAAATAAAAATAATCATTTGTATAAAAATTTAATATTTGATTAGGCATAGGATAGTAGTGGATTACATGCGTCGCCGTGATAACTGAGCCGCGCCTCACCGCAGCCGCAGCGAACCGTCAATTCCGCGCTTCTTTCCATCACAATAAGCTATAGATATACATAATATATTACAATACATTGCATAATTGCATTTGACTAGGGAACTAGGCGCTTGTAAATTTGCTCATGATTTTCCGGCGGCGTGTCAGTGGAAGGCGAAGTGATGGGCTTTGACGGCCGCGACGGGCCCTACTGGGGCTGCAGGTGCAATGGCCCTGACCACCGCAGGTTCCCTGTGGACGACTGCGTTGAATCCGTTGACGGGGTCGGCGGTGTACTCGACGACGCGGCGAGTGCCGTCGGCCTCGATGAGCGAGTAGCTGCCGCTTACGACGTCACCGTTGCGCGTCTCGTACTGAGCCTTGCTGTCGCCGGTGAGCGCGTCCTGCACGTCGTACGCGTACGTGTACTGTGGGTGGGGATCGTAGTCGTCCACCTTGGCGACGACGGGTACCGCCGGAGCTACAGGAACAGCCGGGGCCGGCAGTGCGAATGGAGATGCGACGGCCACTGGAGCTGGTAATAGTCCCGCTCGAGCTGCGGCGAGGACTGTGGCGAGAACGATGATGATCTGTGGGGAAAAAATTTAGAGAATTCTGTTTTTAGTGCGGGTTCGATGCTTCGTCGATGAACTCCGCGAATTATTCATTTCTATCTATCCAAACTTCTTAAGTTTTTAGGATGATTCGGTTAATATAGATCGATCTTTATGTAGGGATCTTTCATACATGCATATAACGCAGGATGTTATAATAATTTTCTCTAGTCTCTCGGTTATCAGTGAAGGTAATGCAGGATTTAACAAAACTTTTTTTACCGATTGCATTGTGGAGACTGATTTTATCGGCTCACAACTTTCTCAAAAAATATTATCTATAAGGTATTCAAAAAAAAAATTTACAGAGATGCCAACAATTGAACTAGCCATTTAATGAGTTTTCAAGTAACGAATAACAATTCTATAAAAATTATCATCAAACGAATCTATTAGTAAAAAAACTTTAACTGGACATGAGCACTGTTCATTTAATGTGATATTAGCAACAAATAAAAAAGAAAGTAATGTGGCTCCTTCAATGCACTTTGTTTGGCGTTCTCTTATCACTAACAGTCCTTATCTCGCGTTTGTTCGAAACTCAAATCACACCGCACTATTTTCACTATCGAGAAGGTAAGATGATTTTTAAAGATAATCTTGTGATCACCTTGGCTGCCATTTCCGTATTGTTTGGTTGGACTGAACGAACGAAGCGCTGGAGGGCTCGGAGGTGAGACTGATGTCCTGATGATAGCGCGCCAGGGTATTTATAGGAATCCGAGGAGACTCGGGTCCGACTTGCGCATCACCCCATTAGTTCTGGTGCGTGTACGTGACCAGGTCACGAAAAAGCCCGTCGGAGCAGTAAAAGTTTCGTCCGGTCGGAATGTCTCCGACAATTTCTACAGTGTCCAGTGACGACGAGGCGTGAGTCAGAGAACCATTCATCTATGCTTCAATTACCCATCCTTTTCTTATATATTACATATTTTTTTAAAGTGCATTAAAATGATCCCTTTTGAATTCAATCATAGGCATATGATTATAAGTTTGTATATTATAAACTTACACTAATATGTTGTGCATAACAAAAACTTGTATGTTTATTAATACACTACAAAACGTAAGTTTGATATTATGAAAAACAAAAAACTTATATACTCGGGTAGTCGAGTAAACACACAGCCAAATCGAGATTAGAATGACTGAATTTTTTTCTGAAATCGAGTGATTTATCACTCTTACAGATTAAAGCGATTTTTTTTTTTTTATTTCCCGTTCTCAGAGAATGCCCTGAATTTTTCAATGCATTACCAAAGGCATTCAATCCATAATACTTACCAATGTGTATAAACGAAATATAAAGCGGATCCCAATTGAGCTATTACACTTTTTGCAGAAAGCACGTACGAGGCAGCCGGACAATTGTTTTCCCGGGGGCGCATTGCTTTCACCGTTGCGCAAGAGTCTGGACTCCTCTCGCGTAAGTGTAGCGCTTCCGTCGCGCGCGTGCCTCGGAAAACCCCCGCGGAATACAAAAACGATGCGCCGAGGCGACCCACTTAGTGGCCCGCCCAGTTTTTCACGCCTCGGCGATACGAAAGTGAACTGCCGATTAATGATATCAATGTGGCGCAATGACTGTAGAATCTCTCTAATCCATCTAAGGTAACATGTTTGTCCTTTGTTTTCTTTTGTTTCGTTGCATCAGTGACGTTGCTTTCTCTCAAGTTGAACATTTATTTTAGCTTGTCGTATTTTTCCTATTTTGAGAAGATTCTCGATGTAATTCGAGAAATTTATTGTAATTGCGATTTTAAGTATTTAACTTATTCACTTCTGCTTTTTTGAATTTATTGAGCAATGCGTATCTTACTTAAAACAGATTGTAAACTGATTATTTTGCAAAGGTAAATTAAGTTGGATACGTATCTTAAAACAATGCTTTTTTTCCACTTTCACTCATCAGTTATAATTACAAAGAATGTGTTTAGTAACACCGCACTATAAGGTTTTGTCGTTGAGACATTTACGAAATATATCCCTAGTGAAACGACCTTATAAAAACTGATTAAATCTCATTAATTCTGGTGCAGAAACCTAATAGGATATGCGGTTTCTGCACCCTTTTATGCGGTTTTATACGATCGTTTCAATAGGGATTCATTTGATGTTTAATTATTTTATGTTAAATATTTCAAAATTTGTATTTTTTTTTAATTAGGCAAACTCCTTACGTCATAATTAAATAATTGTAAGGTTTTATTTACAATCAGTGGTACAAAATAAACAAACAAAATTTAAATTTTGAACTAATAGTTCGATACTCCGACGAAACAATATTCAAGACCTACGGAGTATATAGTCATAGCTCAAAGTCAAAATGAAGTTGCAGATTCAATTGAGCAGCTTGAAAAACAATGCTAATTCTCATGCAAATACAAGCAGAACTATTAGTCATGCAATTCAGTCCTAAATCATTTTCGGATCGCATATACAGCCGCAGGTCCCCGTCACTAAAACGCCTGGCGGATGCACGCGATCGCGAGGAACACGGACAAAAGTTAAGGCGCCTCATAGCGACGCGCTGGATAAGATCACTTATTAAAGCGTCAAAAATAACGTCGCCCGGACCGAGACTTCAGCCGCGTTTAAATGACAATAAAGAAAAAGGCGCGTGGCAGTGCCTGGCTGCACGACTGTTTTAATATTCATGAGAGCAGGCGGCACTTTCACGTCCTGTCTACGATTGCGCGAGGACGAAAGTGCTCGATCTCGTTGAAAGCGATTCCTTTTTCCTTGGGTTAGTTAAATAATTAAAGTATCGAAATTGCTGATTTACAAAAATTATTTTGATTCGCCTAATGGTTCAGTGCTATTGGGTATGTCTTTATTTTTAAAGAAATTACATGATCTTAATCTTTTAGTTCAGATTTTGAAGCTAATTGATTTGAACAGAATTTTTAATTTATTTATTAAATACAACTTGGGTATTAAAAAATGTTATACTTCGTAGCAGGTGTATAAAATGCGACCCTTAAGAACATTATTTCTTTAACATTAATATTGATAATATTGATGAGGAAACTAATGAAAATTGCTAATGAAAGTGTAGGCGAGACGCTATTTCTTCGGAATACATATTTTTTAAATGAATCTGATCGATAGAAATGAAGCAATTTTATATAATACTACATATTATTGACATTTCCTATTTCCTCTCATAGGTTTCCAACTTTCTCTAAAAGGCTCGTTTAAAATTTACAAAAAAAAATATCGATCTCTATGCTTCAGTTTTATTAACATAAATAAGTAATTATTTAAAATTATCTCCCAATTCGCTTAAGATTAATCGAGTGCAAAAACAGGAAATTAAATTATTCTTGAAATGAACATCACCGTTACTTTACGATCTCTAATGATATTCAAGCGAAAAAAAACGAAATCGGTCCTTCAGCGATGATTCAGCCGCGTGCAAATGAAGATGTGCGTGTTGGAGCATATATAGTAACCTTGACCGTGAACCCAAGCGAGGAGATGGCTCATCGCCGGCGCCGCAGGCCAGACTTGCATCCTCATCTGCCGCTTCTTCTTTATGTCTTCTTCTTATGCGTTGCGTAAGAAGGGACATTCACCCGACGTGCCTTCTCTGGATGATGCGGAAGTTTCAGCATTTACTACCCTACAATTTATACACTGAAAAAAAAGATTAGTAATTATAACAGCATATTTCTTTAGGGAGTTTCAAGTTTTATTGAATCAACTAAGTATTTCATTAAAGTCTGTTTATTCAGTAATTTGAACAAAATATTTAGTTGATTTAATTAAACCATTTCCTTGGAACTCCTTAAAGAAATATTTTTGGTTGAAATTACTAATCTTTTTTTTTCAGTATAATGTGCGGATTCACAAAGAGGCAGAATATTTACAATAATGAAAAATCTGAATAGATAAAAATCTATTCGTCCGTTTATACTCGACACAAAGTTCTCTTTACTTATACTATTAATTAAATGGAAGTAAATTGGCATAATATTAGCAACGTTGTCAACGTAATTTTGCAAAGAATAAATAAAACAATATTTTTTCCCAAATTATTTTCATAAAAAAAGTTGCTTATATAAGCACTAATTCTAAACAGTAAATATTCGAATTCTTTTGAAATTCAAATGAAAAATGTAAATGCACAATAAACAGAGGATAAATCTTGGAACAGTTGACTAACCTGGCAATTTAATAAAATGTATCCAATTTTACAAAAAGTCTTCCTCAAGTTCTCACGCACAAAAATCATACATTTCCCGTATCCTTCCATACACTCAAGGCATTTCAAACGAACCGCCAAGAAAAGCAGTAAAAAAAATTTTAATGTATAATATAAAAAAATCAAAGAAGAAAAACAGCGTTAGTTACACAAGTGTATCGAGCGTTCCCGAGTCGGCAAAAGAAATGGCAGCGGCCGACAAAGAGCCTCTCTTTCCAATAAAGTAACAAATGCATTATTGCATCCTGGGGAATGCCAATTGGGGGGACAAGGTTTCTCCCTGTCGCTTTCGGGATTAAAAAGGAGGAAAGAGCCGCGCGTCGGTGGACACGTACAGACACCCGAGCGGCGCGCGTGCGCATTTCGCAATCGGTATCCCGAGCCCTTGGCTTTAAAGGCGACCATAATTCAGCAGGCGCGCGCACGCGAGTCGCGAATTGTCGCCAGTCGCCGCTGGCCGTCCCCTCGGGCCTCAGGCGCGACTCGCGTCTTACGCCTCCACTTGGTGTGCCGGCACTTCGACCTTCTCCTTCATTTTGGTCCCGCGCGACACTTAATCATTCGGCTGGTGCCTGATGTCGAATTTTATTTTTCTAAGGTAATCGTTTTGAACGACTCGTGAATAATGACGTGCCTGTGTGAATATATTCAGTGAATATTATGAATGAATACATTTAATGATCGTTGCATTGCATTAAATGGATAAAAGCCTTTGTTATAATGTTGCCAATTCATTTGTAAGTTTAAATCTACTACGAAACTTTTTGTTTTAAATATAAAGAGTTTCAGAAACATTTAAAGTGTTTTGATTAAAAAAATTACAAATGTTTCTAAAAACGCAAAAAGTACAAGACAATTTTTCTGATTTTCCTTATTAACTTTCTAGTATATTTTACAAAAAAAAATTCTTATAATTACTTCAATGTTAATTTATGAGAAAAACGTTGAAACCTTGCAATTTTGTGTTGATAAAACTTTTCTACGTATGTATAACGATCCCACATGTAATCTGGTTAATAATAAGTAAAAGAATTTGACTGAGCACTCCATTGTCAGCAGGTGATTTAAGGAATCTGAAAGGCTCGTTTGAAATTCCTGCATGCAGCAATCGATCTTCTGTCGATTTGCAGCGACGTCAATTTTCGCGGACAAGCAGAAGAAAACTAATCGATCCAATCGGTCGCAGTATATTGCTGGACGCTATTAACCCGGGAGCGGCCGAATACACGGAAGCTGCTTGTCTCTCGCGGCTATATTTTTTTTATAATCTTCCTATCAGTGAAATCACTTGGTGTAGCCAGTATACTATTAAAATCCTCGAATTCTGCACGCCCTACGTTAAATAAATAAAAAAAACGATGCAATTTGTACAATTGGGCTCTTGCATACAATCTTTTTTTTAGATTGCAAAAATATTTATTCACAAAATATTGTACGTTGAAATTTCTACGTCATGGTGACGTCGCATTCATAATGAATTTTAATCTGTACTATATCTCTATTAACAAACAATTAATTATAAAAAAAGAAATAATATAAGTACGGATTATTTCTCAATACTTTATCTGACGAACCTAATGAAATTTTTCGAATTGACGAAAATCAAGAGTAATTTACTACTATTATATGTTACTCTTATATTTATGCATATACTATTTATACACTGAAAAAAATTTAGTAATTTTAAGTAAATATTTACTTCAATAGTACTTGTTAAATATCTCTTTGAATCAACTAAATATTTCTTTAAAACTAAGTGAATTTATTTGTTTCTAAATAGATTTAGTAGTTTCGAAAAAATAATTACTCGATTCAAGGAAATATTTAACAAGTACTATTGAAAAAAAATATTTACTTAAAATTACCAAATTTTTCTCTCAGTGTATTAAAGTATAAAAATGAAAATAAGCGCTTTAAACAGTAGGAAGCGCGAGCCATAAAAAAATCGTTAAGATAGAGCAAAGATTGCCGACTCAGCGGAGAGAAACGTTTCTGAACGAAATGAAACGAACGCGGTGATACGGAGACATTAGGGCGAGACAATCGCTCGGCATCGCGAGCCCTAAATCTAAACAACGCACTCCGCGCGGCGTATTTTTCTGGACAATCGGTTGCGTCGCCGAAAGGATTACGAGCGCGGCGCGCGTCGTATATCTTAGAGGCTCGCGCTTTTCTGCGACGGCGGTAGCCTGCAGTTATCGCGCGGATAAAAATACAATGATCGATGCCAGGGGGCGTGCACCGGTGGATAAGTGGCCTCCTACCTATATAACCCCGAGCTTTGGCACTTTGCTAGGATCAGAGAGACGTCGCTTGCTTTTTCGAGACATCGTGCCCGCTCCGCAGACGCGACTTCCTGTTATCATGGATTCATCGGTAAATCGAGCTCTTCTTTGAACTGTATATCCTTTGCGGTATTGAAATTTAGTTAATTAGGCTTTTATATCTCTTCGTCGTTATTGCGTAGTGAAAATTTTATTCGATAAGGAGAGTGCCCGAGGCCCGGGTCCCGGATTTGTCAAAAACTTTGCAGAATGCTTCTTTGGTCGGAAATATTGAATACGTGTCTCAGGAAAAGATTGATTGCTCAGAAATTAATAATAAAGTAGAAAATAAAAGCTATCATTTGAGATTTGTTAGATTAAGAAATCTTTATTGGTTCAAAAATTACGTAGAATATGTATTGTGTGACTAGTATCTGAGTAATTCATATTTTTCTCTACATTTTTTTTAAAAGGTTCCCTATATTCATTACCAGGCACCACTAGATAAAATCCCGAGAAACGAATTCAATATTTTCGATCAAAGAAACATTCTATAAAGTTTGGGTTAAATCTGGGTTCCGAACCTCGAGTGCTCCTACTGTAAGTACAGGAAGAAATTTTAATTAAATTTTAAATTTATGAAATTTTATAATACTTTTTAGATTCACTGTCTGCTTGTACTGTTTGACGATTATCATCGTATTTTATAGATGTTTTGCAGTTGTGTTCAACTTTCTTTAAATAAAATTTACATAAATACCTTAGATTAAATCTAAAACGATCTTGTAACTTTCGTTAGTTGAAAAACACGTTATTATATCATTATACCTATATCGATCGAAGTAAGAACAGAATATTCTAGTTCTGTATTATTTAAACATACTTAATCTGAAAAAGGAAAAAGAAATTTAATTACAAGCAACAAGGGTTAAGCTATCTTCAAATTGTTATTGAAAATCAGTGAAAATCAGATCAATTCAATAATTTCCAATCAATTCTTGCCTCTTATATATTTATTTATATTTTCTTTTCACGTTCACTAATGATGAATATCAATAATATGAAAAAAAAACTAAATCAACTCATCGGCTCAAACTGTCCATCACTTATTCCTGACAATAACCAAATGTTTCCAGAAATTCTTTTTCCTCCTAATGGCCTTAGTAGCCAGCAGCGAGGGCCTCCTGGTGAAGGACCCTCCAGTGGCACCACTCTTAGATTCGCTGCCGGCCGAGGTCCTGGCATCAGCGAAGGTGCAGGACGACGCGCACCCCCAGTACAGCTACGTGTACGACGTGCACGACGCGCAGACAGGCGACTCGAAGAGCCAGCACGAGACCCGCGACGGCGACGTGGTGCGCGGCGGTTACTCCTTCATCGAGTCCGACGGCTCGAGACGCGTCGTCGACTACGTGGCCGACCCGGTGCACGGCTTCAACGCCTTGGTCCGCAAGGAACCTGGCGCCGCTCCTCCCACCGGGACCCTTGGACCACCAGCCGTCCTCCCCGCCCGCCTGCCCGTTACTCCGCTTGCACCTGCAACCGTACCCCTGCCCGCTCATCTGCCCGTTGCACACCCAAGGCCCTTCGCAGGTGATGTCTATGTCTTTTATCCTCTTTTTCTGTATGTGATGTGTATAAAGAATTTTTTGTACGGCTTTCTGCTTTGCAGCTATAATTACATGGTTAATGTCGCTCGTGATACTTTGAGTATAAGCTCAATTCAAAAGAAAAATGCGTTAATCGTTTAAGAGCGAGTGAAATAAAAACATTTTTTCACAAGGCTGCACCCGATGTTGCATAAGTTACGGCGGTAATGAGGCTCACCCAACTCACGTGGTGCCTTTCTTTTTATCTCGAGGCTTGTTATTAATTTACGGAATCGTGTAATTTGCAAAATTAAATAATTTCGAACATGCACAAAGCGTTCATTCGCCAGCTATAGTAATCATCGATTTGGTCCTTAAAAGAAAGTCCGTAATTGAAGACTTAATTTTTCCGAAAAATTGTTATCGTAAATATTCCTTTTAACTTCACCCGTCTTCTAACTGCTAAGCGAATACCGGACATCCAGATCGGGAATTGGGAAGAACAAAAAAAAACGCTGCCAACTGCACTGGCACAATGCTTTCTCATAGAGATGTCTGCATCTCTAGTTAAATTGAGA
>JAWWEN010000048.1:1726215-1738874 GCA_035582955.1 Sycophila texana
TGATTTCTCATATTTCCCGCAAACGTTATTTTCGGGAAAAATATGCTATTTTTGCCCCGATTTTCAGGGTCGAAAAGAGGTTTTTTGGATAGGGGGTGGAATAAAATATTTTTTTAACGCAGTGTTCTAATTTATTCAATTCGATCGATACATTCATTGGACCATGAAACTTTGAAAGAAAAGGAAAATAAAATAAAAAATGTTCATTCACAAAATACTGCGGTATAGTAATCTATAATCAGTCAATTTAAAGTACCGATTAATGGCTTATCTGCGCCGTAAGCGCATCAGAAAAAGGTCCAATAGTAAGAACAACCTGATTAATTAACATTAAACCTCAAAATATACGAATCAACGCAGCTAACCGCGCTGCAAGCGGCGAATTCACGGTATAAAACCGTCGCATACCGCGGTAATTCCATTCCCCGCTACCGCTGCAAATTACAATGGGGGTGGAGCAGGCAAATAGTAGGCGGGGGTGGGGGCGGAAAATGGGCAGGCATACAGCCGCGGAACAAGCGATCGAAATTGCGCGGCCGGCGCATTACGCATTCGCGGGTGCGCATCGCGGCCACAATTGCGCACGCCCCGTCGCGGTCGCGGCCGGGGGAGGGAATCGCAATTACGTTCCGCTGATTCATCGCACTTCAAGAATAACTAAGCATCGCGGTACTTTTCATCGCTGAACTTAACGGCGAGCTCGCCGTTGCATCGCGAAATTCCTGCTCGTTTTGGCCGTTTGGCCGTCGGACTCGCCTCGGCGGGCTGAGCGGCGCCAAGCTGCTGCAAGCGTTTGCTGTTACTGTTTGTTTGCTGGTGGACGATTGTTTATTAAAAATTTTAAACTGGGTGTGTTAGAGAAAACGCGAGGAGAACTGAGACTGGACAAAATAGAGGGACTTACGATGGAATGTACTCAAAAGAATGAGGAGTGAAATTGTCGAGAAATATATGAAAATACAAATAATTAGGAGACTGAATAAAAATGTTGTTAATGTTAATACAAGGGTAGAGTTTAAAAAAATCATGTCCATATTTAATTTGAGTGATAAATTAAAAAAATTATTAAAATCACATCGATATTCGTGTATAATTATTTAATTTCATCTTTTATTCTTTTAATTTCTCGATCAGATGCGTCTAGCGGTGACCTTAATAAATGAGCTTATTTCTTGAAGGATTTTATAATATTGTCTTAAAATAAGAAAAGAAAATGCCGCGTAGTGAATCCCCCAGGAAATCATTTATTCATTGAAATGACTCGTTTTCGCTTGATTATTCAAATGTTATTTTTACCTTAGGATCAAAAAGAAATTGAACAGTGCAATGAGTACGACTGACGGTGACTCGAATAAAAGTAAATTATAAATCTCTAACTCGCGTTATATTTGTATTGAAATACAGTGCTTAATGATTATTGCATTACTTCCTTACCTTTTGTTTTTTTGTTTTTTTTTCCTCGCTCCTCTCTAGAGCTTGCAAGTAGATCAGAATATTGGCGCGGGTTCAAGGTGCAGAGGCACTTCTTGCATAATGCAGTACCACCATCACATCGCACGGTAAACATTAGATGCTAATCTCGATGATGGATCACGGGCATGCTTTTCGTCTTCAAAACGAATCGACACAAACAAAAACGAACGTTGATAAACGAAAGGAGCAAAAAAATGTTTTCAGTACTCCAGTAAAAGACAAAAAAAGACAGGACTAAAAAACAGAGATTAAATTAGAGGGAGATAGAGCGACGCGGAGAGCGAAAGGCCCAGGTAGAGCTTGAAAACAGTGGGGAAAAAAAAGTGGCGGAAGGCCGAGGAGGGGGATGAGGGGAGCGCGGCGGCGTACAGCGTGACGGTAGGGCTTCGGTTGCGGAGATCGAGGGGTTGGTTCGTCGGCGAGACCATCGCGATTCGCGATGCCGGGCACGTCGCCGTCAGACGAGCGTACGTGCGACACGACTACGCTTTTACGCCGATCTCTCGCTCTCGCTCCCGCTTCCTCGCTTCAGAAAGCTCCGGCTCTGTTTTCCGGACTCGTGGAAAGCTCTGCCCACCCCCGCTCTCTTTCCCTTCTCTTTCTATCGTGCTACACGTATATGTAGACGCGGGCGTCGTTTCTTTTTCTCCGAGGCTACCTCTTTCAGCTGAGAAATTCGCGCTTCGCTCGGCCTTCTCCACCCCTTCTTATTCCGCCTTCGAAGCGGTATTTGCGCGATCTACGCGAGGTCACTTCGTCCTACACAGCCTGTACACTTCGAGTCAGTCATTTTCTTTTGTTACCGTTATACAGAGTGTATTATGAAAACTTTTGTCTACTTATTTTATTATATGTAGTTCATTCATTTATTTTTCTTTTGATTGTAATTCAAGGGTGCATTTATTAGTTTTTACGAAAGCTTTGTAAATGAGCTTAGCTGCTAAGATGGATATTTAATTATATGATTTGTATCCTGTACACTCTAGAAATGGTTGAAGGATAAATAATGTTGAAAACAAAAGTGTAAAATATTAATTATTGCAGTTTAATTACTTATACAAATAGTAATTACTAAGGATATTTAAAAAAAATAAGCGCACGAAATGAATTCTTTTCAAATTATTTCAAATCGATCCATGTACTAGCAGCTGTGGGTAAAGAAGATGATCTACTGTAGATACTTTAGTCCACCTAGCTTACTTAGCGTCAATTCTACAATTCAAAACACATTTTGTATACCTTCATAAAGTAAATGAAACGTTACCGAAAGATGAGTGAAATTTTCTTAAATCATATTGATTTTATAAAAAAATAAAAATAGGTAGTTCAATTTATTATTTATTTAAGAAAGATTATCTGAAAAAGTACAATATTTTTCGTGTAAATTCTATCGATATTCTGCAGAACAAGTTTTTTAAGACTAATGATTAAATGAACCAATCAAGACGAGATACTTTGTAGATATCAATAAGTGAAATTCAAATTGCCTTTAAATAAGTATTCATTTATCGTATCTGAAGATCTGTAAAATTCATATGTCCATATTTAAAAAATTTTTAAATTCACCAAGGAGTTGCAAACTAAAAGCTATAATAATAGGATAAAAGAATGGAATAAATAATAAGAGACAGATTCAAATATATTTATTCTTTATTTTAAAAAAGATGCCAAAAGTACATTATGAATTTTCGATAGTTGAAAAAAAAAGAATTTATTTAAAAAAATTCATTACTACATTGTTATATGTTAGTAAGCAAATAATTAACCACGATAGAATGGCACGACTTATGTTTATGTGAGATGCAAACTACAGCGTACGAAAAAAAATCCGCACGCCAAAACCGACGCTACATGATTATCGTGAATGAATGATGCTGGTGATATAGTTTCGGAACCGTTACATAATGCGTGTGACACGATAACATTATAGAACTGGCTAAGGAACGAATGCAAGCCACTGCGCGGCAGAAGTAGTCGCTCGGCTAAAAAAAAAAAAAATATAAAAAAAAGTCCCGCTTAAAAATCGGTACTCTTTTTTTCTACGCGACGCAGATCTTGTACACGATAGGCGTCGCATCTCCTCGTCCATTCTCAAGATCCTCTCAAAATCCTGAATCGGTGCTTTCGAAGAATATCTCAAGGCACGCGTGCTCTCGGCACATGGTCTAGGCTCGGTTAAGGCTCGTAAATCATCAAGAGGAAGACCGAGCCCGCCGCGCGTCCTTACCGATCTCGGAGCAGACAACGCGGTGCTCGGCTCCAATACCCATCGAACTCTGCGCGCTCCCTGATCCCGGCGTTTATCCACTTCCATGCCTCTTATCCGATACTCAAAAATTAATTAAGTGATCGCGTACAGGACGGCGTGACGATTTACCGGCGGGAAGCGACGCGAGAAAAGTTGGCGTGACGACGGTCCGGTTCACGACCGTCGCCGCTTGCAACGATCGCCGAGGATCCAACTCCTCTGCGATTCGATTGCCTGATGCTGCATCAGCTGCAAAGAGAAAGCTGCGATCGACTATTTACAGGCAGTCGCCGCGTTAGCTCTTTTTTATTTTTGCACTTTGTAAGATAAGCTCGCGAGCCACTTAATAATATCGGATCGCCGCTTACAGAATTTTTTTTTTTTTTAGTTTTTTTTTTAGTAGCAGTTTTAACGTCACTATCGACGCGGTGTGTAGAAAACAAAGAAGAAAAGAGGGAAGGTCAAAAACTTAAGAAGATAAGCATGCAACGCTACGTAGATTATATATGAGCGACGCGACGTTATGGCACACATTGGATTAGTGTTAGTCAACGTGCGACGTTCGCTTAATTCATTCTCTTGATCATATTACGTATGTCAATTGTATACTCAAAAGCAGGACCAAGTGCGAACGCGAGAAACTTCTAAGCAGATTCTTTCGCCGCTCGCCATTGGCTTTTTGCTAACAAACTGCTTTGCATGACGTTAAAGTAACTGATAGTAATAAAATAATAATATTTATCAATAATAATAAAAATAATAATAGTAATAGCGATTCATCAGCTGAAAAATCCATGCTAAATATATAAAATTCATTTCATATAAAATAACTACGTAAATAACTTTCATTATTCTCAGGTACTTTATACACACAATATCGTGATAAATAAAGCAGATATTGCGCCTTACACCCCGTATAACAATAATTAAACGCAAAAAAAAATAACAATTTGTCGGATTTACTAATTTTCCTATCTTTTATATAAAGGCAGTTTCCAAGCTTCTCCAAATAATTTTTAGCAATTGACGAATACAATTTTTTTTTTATATGAAAAATAGAATAATCGCTTAGAATTTTTTGGATTAATCGAGATTTTTATGTGAATTGAATTTTTTGTGTAAACGATGAATAGAAAAATCAATAAAAAAGACTGACAAATTAATATAAATCAGCAGCTACGAATAATTCACTCATCGAGTTCAGATCGATGCAGCAAGATTACACAAGCTCATCCAATACATATTTTATGTACATATTTATTATGTTTCTTTCCATTCTCATGAAATCTCATGTCATCAAGTACACCGCAAATACGTTTTGCGATAATATAATTCCTTCTCTGCCTTTTAAATAGGACTCGTAAGTTGCAACTCTGCAAATACGTAAGTACTCGATATCTCTCTTTAATTTACCCATCGGTGTGGGTATGTACATCAAGAGTTTGTGCACTCGCTTTTTATAACATTCGCGCACGTATCGCGCGATTATTATTCCTTTTTTTCATGAAGGCAACTATTTATAAATTCGTTAAAAAAAAAATAAAAAAAAAAATTATACAACAACTGGTAAGAAATAGTACGAGTCGATTGTTTATTACATCAACGATTATATCGCTTACAAAAAAATCATCAGACTCATGGTCAATAGGCTGTTTCACGCCGTTTTTAAGTAGCATATTTTTCAAAAACGCCTTTAGCGCCTCATTTGAAAGATCATAATGATAAATACTCGTATAAAAAATCGTATCATCATTTTTAAACGCTTCTTAAAGCTATGTACAGCGCGAATATGTTTACACGGTAAACGTTTCAAGATTTATTAAATTTATATTTATTTTTTTGTTTCTCTTTTTTCTTGCGATAAAAAAATGTTTCAATTTATAATTTTGAATGGATTTAGTATGAGACAACGAGTTGCTTGACTAATATATAAAAGCAATCATCGTAAGAAAATATTTATAACAATAGGAGCACGGAGGCCTTCTCTTTTTTTATGACTAGTTGACTGTTTCTGAACACATTGTTTTTTTTTTTATTCATTCTGTTTGCTTACTATTACGCTTATTTTGTTCGTGTTTTTGTAGTACAGAAAAATTTGCTTGAATTTTTCATCTATAAATTTACTATTTCTGAATCGATTGTTGTTTAATGCATCTGGGTTTTAAGAAAAAAAAATTAACCCATACACTACAAGAATTCATTGAAAAATAGTTTGAATAGTTTTACTATCCAGCCTGCGTGCTGTGAACGATAAGTGATGTTTAAAGAAAAAATGCACTAATCTAGCATGCAGTCTGCGTTTATACTGTTTATAAACTTCAAAAAATATATGTGTAATTTACATATTGTATCATACTTTTTTTCTACATAATTTTTTCTCATTTACATTCTCGAACCTAATAGTTTCTACCCGATATTTTGATTTTCAGGGACAAAACTCTTATGTTATATATCTGTACAGCGAGAGCAAAAACTTTTTTTTTTAAATTTGATTCAGATATCGATTCTTCTAAAAAAATTCCGATAAAAAGGCACATTTACGTCCGCATTGTAAAAAAAGCAACATTTCAAAAAGTTGGCACGGATCAAAAGCTTGAATCGTATACCATACCCGGTTTCATTTTTTATTGCTTAATAATTACAATTATTTTTTTCTTTTATATTTTTAAATGCCCCTGATTCTTACTTCATTAAAAATATACCCCTAGATTCTCTAAGTTACTCTTTGCAATGAATAAATAATCAATCGATAATATCAGTCTATATTGAAATTCTACGGACTTCTCCAACCAACCAATTATTTCTTCAGTACAAAGTATACCCGAAGCATCGGCGTAACTCCCCTCACGCATAAATAGAAAATCCGCACTTTCAGTCTATTCGACAAGTAAAAATAAATATCCCCTCGCTCCCGACCGAGCGAGGATTCGCGTATGGGCCCGTAAAATCGATTCGTCGTGTTGAACGAATAAAATGAGAGGATACAACGCGCGTAAAACGGAGAATCATCAGTCAGTCTGAAAATGCGAATTCGACGTCTTCGCGCCGAAAGAAAGCTTCCCTTTTTCTTTCTCTCAGTATAGACGCGCGGGTCCGAGCGACGACCTCGATGGGCGCGTTGGCGACTCGCGGAGCCCAGATGGGCTCTCGTCCCCGGACACACATGGTCCGCGCGTCTCCCCATCCACCCCTGCCCGCAGACAGCAAGTCCTGTGCGGTGCTGCCGCGGCGGGGGCGGAAAAATTAAAACAAACGTAGGAGCATTACGCTTGGGCTGGTGTGGCCCGCCGGGCTTATCCAGCTCAGACGGGCGGCGGTCCGCGCACGTAGCGCAGCTGCGGCGTCAGCGACAGGTTCAGCGAGTTGCTCGCCTCGCAGCAGGACGGCTCCAGGAGGCAGGCCGCGCAGAAGAGCACGACCAGGGCCAGCTGGAACGGCAGCGCGGCGCGCAGTATGCGCCAGACCCAGTTGCGCGACACTCCCGGATCCTTGTCCGGCTCGTTCGGGGACGTCGCCTTTCCGCTGGTACTCACCAGTTCTGGTTCGCTGTGGGCTGCAATCGCCTCGGGGCTCGCTGCCTTCTTGCGCTTGCTGCGGGCAGATTATCATTTTTTCTCGTTTAGTTGATGGAATGGACATTTTATTACACAGATAAAAAGAACTCTTCATGACAAAGTCGCTGACTAAAAAAAAATTAAAGTTAATGGATGTGACTTTAATTCCCACTAAATGATTAGGAATTAACGTAAGTAAGCGTGGCATTAAAAGAAATCGTGTATTAACTGTTGATACACATTTCTTTACTGTTAAGAAATATTTACTTGTAACTAACGAAATGAGAAAATTAACTGTCAAATACATGACGATTTTTTTTTCTAATCATTCTTTTTATCTGTGTAAGTATCGTTTTTTCCGACGGCCAATATGATCAAATAATTTGATTAGTATCGAAAGGGATTTTAAAAATAATTTTTTATTTTCTTGTCATTAATTTTACGAGCACAAATAAGTCGTGTGCATTTAAAAAGAGAGCTTTATGAAACAATTTTTTCTTAAAAGAAAAAATAAATTTTAATAAATAATTCAAAGTTTACGTAGTGATGATATAAACGGTAATTGAAATAACTAAGGAGAAAATTAAATTGTCGCTTGTAAAACTTTCTTAGAAATAAAATAAATAAACTTTGGTATGTTCAAATTAGTCTAAAAATAAAAAAGATCGTAAAAAAATGGTTGATTCATTACATTCTTTGTTTTTCTACGAAGCAAATAAAAAATTATTTAAAGTTCCTCTATAGATAACGTCTACTTTGTTTTTTAGTAAACAGTTTCTTTGGTCTTACGTTGATTCTCTGCATAGAAATTTAAAAAAAGTCTTTAAGTACAATATATACTGAAGAGAAGTAATGTACACTTTAGGGTAGACTACACTCAAAAAATAAAATTCTCTAACTTACAATCTACATTTATAGAATTATGAATAAGTGTAACTAATATAAAAACAAAGAAAAATGTAATTTTAGGTCTAGTGTAAACTAATTTAAATAAAAAAAGTTAAAAAATTATTAACAAAACAGTAGATAAAAAATTAACTTTTTTAGGTTAAACTAAAACTTTAACATAAGTTTGTAGTCTTCGATCAAACATATCCAAAATTTTCAAATTTGTAGTCTTCGAACAAATAGTTCAACGCAGGGTCCATTTTTGCTAAGTCCTTGTTTTTACTACTTTTTGAAGTATAAGTAAGTTTGAATGTGTTATTTCAATGTTTATAAATTAAGATTACAAAATTGAAGAATTTTTTTTAAATAAACTTAACTTTTGCAGAACAAAAAAAAAACAGCGTTTTTTGTTTATTACAGGGTGTAGTCTACCCTTTATTCAAATATAAATTAGTTGTAGATAAAAAAAAAAAGTAGAAAAAGAACAGTAAGGGTTATTAAAAATTACTCAAATGAAGTAACACTTAACTTTTTACGACCGAAGTAGTAAATTAAAAAAAAAAATGACGAAAAGCTCGACACAAACGTAAAAGGATTTGATCATAAGCAACTCACTAATTCAAAATTTATTTCCACGCTTTTAATAAGTAGGCCACAGCTGCGTGTGCCAAACGTCGCTTTAATCAAGTCGTGATCGAGCTCACCTGGGCGCGGGATGTGCGACGACGGTGCCGGGACGTCCGGTGGCGCGGGACTCGACGCTGGCGGCAGTGCGCACGATGAGCTCGCGGCACTGCTTCTGGAGGCAGCGCAGCTCGGCCTCGGCCTCCTCGACGCGCCGCCAGAGCTCCGCGAGCACCTCCTCGGTGCCGTCGTCCTGGGGCGCCAGCTGTGATTCGAGGTTGCGGGCGAGACGGCGCAACGCCGCCAGACGTCGTTCGCGCTCGCTCAACTCTTGCTCGCTGCCGCTGTCCGAGATGCCACTGTCCGACAAGGAACCGCCCTCGTGTCCCACCAGCGAGCAGCCCGAGCCGATGGAGTCGCTGAACGACGTCTGAGTCGCGTTGCCGCTGTCGTCGCTTCCGACCGATGTGTTCAGTGTCGCGTCCGCCAGAACCGTCGTTTGCTGAAAATTCAAATTTTTTTTTTATTTTCTGTTCATTTTTACGGACAGTTTTAGAGTTTGATATGCAACGGGCGTTGCAGCTTTTTCTTGTCGTTTTTTGTTTCACGTATATCGATAGGAGATGAATAAGTAGATTGCTTTTAGCGTTGAAAAAAGTATTTAAAAACCATTCCTTAAGTTGTGTACATTAAAGAAGTTGTTCCAAGAAAGATCTTTCGTATGAGCAAATAGTAATTAAGAAGTAAACTTTAATTGAACAGCTTGAGATCCATACTGATATGATAGATAAAAAAAAATGTGGGATCAGTCAAACGTATTTTCATCACTTTTTTTTAGTTGCTTAAGGAAAGTGTTTTTTAAATAAAACTAGAATGCAAACGCGCGCTTCGCGCGCTGATTATTTTAGTTCGGAAATGACAAAAACAAAAAAGCAAACGCTTAACTGCTACTACTTTCACACTCTTCAATTTCGATATTCGATAAATTCGATCATTCAAGACTCTTCAATTCGATCATATCGCAATGCATTTTAATATAAGGGATTTGGGACTTACTTGGTTATTAACCTCGTGCTTTTCTGATAGAAGACGCGCAACATCCCGTACTGATGAAGCCACTTCCATGGTGGCACCGGCTTTGAGTGCCGCGTCTAAAACTGCTAAAGTATCTTTATCCCTGCGTAAAGCACACTGAAGTTCGGCGAACCTCACGCCGAACTGTTGAACCGCTTGTAAGGCACAAAGCTGTTGGTTACCCCTACGAAAAGTATTTTCGCAATTAGAACTGCAACTTTTTAATCCATCAACGTAACAACGCAACAGAGAAATTAAATGTTTACAATATCGTGTGATGGCCATGATCGTAGTGAAAGTTTTTTTAAAAATAAAATTACGGTATCTTACTTTTGAAATGCTTCGTCCCAGAGTCTGTACAGATCAGCTACTCCATCTTTCAAAGCGATGAATGTAGGCGATGACTTCTGGCCGAGATCAGTAATGAGGCGGTGTGTCGAAACGTTCAGCGCAAGCATAGCCGGCTTGCGATCTCTTAAATTAGCCAGTTCGTTCTGAAATGATTAGTGGATTTATAAATAAACCTTTAAAAGTCCTTTGTCCGATCGTCTTGAACTATTCAAAACATTGTTGCCAGAAGCTCAAGGAAACATGTGCTGGCCTGATTTGCGTATTATCGTCTTAGATCGTGCCTAATGTTACGTCATCTTTATTGTTCTAGTAGATACTCGTTTGGATAGACTGATATTGTTTATGCATCCAGTCTACTTCAGTTCATAAAAAAGATTATAAACTTTACTTCTTAAACTGAATAGGTTTATTAAGCAAACAAGAGAAAGTCAATTTAAAATGATTTATATTTAGAAGAAAATACGAGTAGTAAAGAAAAGTTATTTTAGCTGCATTATTTTAGATTGATTAGCCATTATTTGTATAGTAAGCATACGATAAACTATTGTCTGATTTCACAGAGATCGTTTACAAATATTTCAGAATTTTTATAGCATACCGTGCCGATCTTGCTATTCGCGTGACTTTCACTGCCCACACCGTCAGAAAGTAATTAATTAATCAACTCGTCACGGGGAATAAGTTATCAAGATCTTAAAGCGCAAGTGAAACCACCTGGTAGAGTAATAAACATGAAATCTGTCAAGTTCATTTTAACTCCCGATTCACTGTATCAGTGACTTTTTCCATAATCAACGATTTACATAATTATACTACATCGATAAAATCACCAATTAAAGGCTCAGTTTCGTGGATGATTTTAAAAATCATAATACAAATTAAAAGTTTTTATAGCGAGCAATTGTTCGTAATTCTTTTATTTACAACAGCGATGTGCTTTCTCTTTAAGAAAGCACAGCAATTAACAGAGAATCTCTACCGTCACGTTTTAAATCTAAATTCTGTTGCCGAATATCATTAGATTTAATTGGAAAGATCGAGCGGTTCATAACGGTTTAAATACATCATTAAGCTCAAAACTTCGATTAACAGCAAGTGCACAACAGCGAACGTTTGCCTTTCAGCGCTCGGTAATAATACGCGCATGAAAGATATGAGTACCCGATCGTTAATGCCACTCCTCCCGCGGAACGCCGGTTAAAATACCGGAACGCAGTTAAATTTTACACACGAAAATTAAAACATTCCGAGTGCAGCGGGTATACCTGCAAATCCCTGCGCGTAAAAGTAGCAAATACTTTCTACACTCCCGTCGTTCTTATCGCTCGAAAGATGCTTTCGCCTCTGGCAAGCCTTCCAGGTGATCGCGAGCTTTTCACTTTTTTTCGCGCAACACTGACACCTCGGAGCCTTTTTTTTTCTCATCGAAGGGTAAAGAAGAGACACACAGACGCGATCCGAGTCCGATCCGAGTGACGTCGGCGCGCGTACTGTCGACGAGGCGGGCTCTCGGCACTTTCACCGCGACGCGCACAACGCGGGACGCTCCGGCGTCTTCGGGAGGTCGTCAAACCCGATGAAAAATGCGCGCCGCGGAAATTTTCGCGATGCGTGCGCGCGATCTTTTTCCGCTCTTGCTCGCGAAGCCGCGTAAACCGGTCGAGCGATCGCCCTTTAGTCCACCTGCGCGCGCAGACCAGTTTCTCCCCGCGGCAAAAAGAGCGTCGGAGCCAAAAATAAGCGGTCGCGACGACCACGTAAGTAGTATACGGGGTGGGGTTTTAGCCGAGAAATTTCTTAGCTGCTGCGCGCGGGAATCTCGAGGGGGATCGGGAATATTTTTCATTGGATCTGCTCGGCAGGTGACTGATATTGACGGGTGACGTCGACGATTCGCGAGCGGCCTATTGTCGGTGACGCGCGAGCATTGTTTCGAGTAGGTCGGTGTGGTGCGAGTTGAATATGACTTGCTGGGACAACGAAGGAATTCCGGATCTAGAAGTTTGTTGAAACCGTGGAAGATGTTTTTCTTTTTCTTAAAAAATGAATGAAACTAACAGTTTAGTGTAGAATTTTTAATGATTTTTTTTTTAGATTGAAGGATAAATTGATATCGAAAAATTGTAATTGCTGACCGGCCACAAGTCATCCATAATCAAATGAGCGTTTGTATAAATTATGGACCTTCATTTTTTATTATTATTTAATGAATTTAGAATGATTTGAAGTGTTATTTTTTATCTACACGTATAAAATCATTCTCCACAGTTTCAAGAAAATGTGAGTTCGGTAGTTCTGGGACACTCCTAATTAATTACACAGTTAACTATTTAAAAAAAAAAAGAACCTTGCAATTTTCTGCTTTAAATTTATAAATTATGGACCTTCATTTTTTATTATTATTTAATGAATTTAGAATGATTTGAAGTGTTATTTTTTATCTACAC
>JAWWEN010000048.1:1749972-1765305 GCA_035582955.1 Sycophila texana
GTTAAGAAAGGTATATAGAAGAGAATGCACCGGGTCCGGAACGCGTGCTTGATCCAAAATTTTTAATCATGGATCGATCTCAAAAGTGCTTATTTTTTGTAGAATTGCTCATATATATAGGAGCATCAATGGTGATCGTCTGAGCGCTTCTCCCAAGCCGGCTGGCCATTTCGGTGTTACGAAACGATAAATTGATCCGAGGTCCGTCCACTCGGCTCACCGTTATAACCCGCGTTTCGGGCGTCGACGTCTGAAAAGGGCTGCCCCGATATACCGTTGCGACGCGTTTTCGATGATTGAGTGATCGGCCATCGATATGTGCTTGCGGCCGACGAAATGGACGTTTACCGGCCGAAAGGCTGCATGTAATCGAGTGACCGTAGGAGTGCCGGAGACAATGGGCGAGTAGCTGTATTACGCGTGCCGCGCAATGGCGAGTATGACGTATCCGCCGTCCGCGCGGTTAGACGAAAGAGGGAAATCTTTTATTTTTTTTTAACGATCCTTTCTTTCTTTCGAGGATAATTATTCACGGGCGCTGTGGTAAGGGTTCATCGCGGCGTTCCACTTAGCGGTGGAAATTGACATGACTTTCACGGAAATTAACGCACTTGCACGCGGACGGCTCTTGCGTGAGCCTTTCTGCTCGAGGAAGATGTATATTTGCATGATGTACTGTCATGTTAACGTCTCGTCGAAAAATCGGCGAGTGCGGCCCACATGAGGAACGGCGCGGTACTGCTCGAGGAGGGCTACTCGGAAACAAAACGCTCGAGCTGCACACGTTTTCTCTTTGAAAAGCAACGTCAGCTTTTTGTATGTTTAATGGGAAAATAGTGTCATCATTTTTTTTTTCTTTTAATTGCTAATTTTCTTGCACTTCACGAATTTCCGCGTTCATTGTTACTATGTATTATTTTGGGTGTTAATTATTTGGATTTTCTGTTCATTAATAAGTAAATAAATATAAATTTCAACAGTGTCGAGACATTTTTTTCTATCCAAGGAGATTGATTAAAAATAGAGAATATAGAAAAATGTTTGAATAAAAAAACTCAACGGAACAATAAATTAAAAAAGTGTATAGAAAGGGAAGAATCTATCTTCGCACCATTTTTAAGGATGATTGATTTGACCCTAATACAATATGAACATAAAATGCATAGAACATCATAGCGCAGGTATTAGTCATGTTCAAAGCTACAGGATAAATACGTCTTGTGGTGACACATCCAGCGCGCTTCGCGCATCCCCTTTTTTTAGTCGTATTTACAATTTTTGCCCATGCTCCAGTCAAATATTGTTTTAAAATATTTCACAACATCCTGCCATCCTATTTTTAAGAGAGTATTACCTCAATTACCCAAGGATTAAAGGAGAGCTGACTGAATTCACGACGAACCTACCTCCGTCGTTTCTAAGCTCACCTCTATCAGTACGATTATGAGAGGCGGATCGTACACTGTAATAAGAGGTACTTACTGAAATGAGTGCTCCCTAATTTCCGGAAATTTGTTTTCACGATGCGCGATTGCATCGATTAAGTAAAATGGTTTTTTTTTCGAAAGTAGAGAGATGCCCCCGAACTAAGTTTCTTCAATCAAATTATATAAATTTAAGCAGTAGTACACCGGCATGAAATATGAAAAAATCCCGCAACAAATTCCAGCTTAAAAATCATAATCTCTCTATACGCGGGTATTACGTCACGCGTGAGAAAAAAAAAAATCAACGTCCATCAAGCTTACTTCATTAAACTCGCAGCCTATGTGCTGCCGGTGGAGAGAGAAAAAAAGTTCGAGAAAACGAAGCACCGCGAGATCGTGACTCTCGAAAATTTTCAAATTTAATTGCACCGTGTCAGCAAAGTGGATACTCATGTAGCCTTCCTCGACTCTTTCGAATCGGGCACCACGGCAGCCTACCGATAATCGCCGAACACGATTTCTCGAGTAATTTGGCACTCGCGAAATAAAAAAAAAAATTAAAAAATCAAACGCGCGCCTCGTCCTCGCCAGGAAGCGTGTCGTTGCTGCTACTACGGCAAAAGAAAATTCAGCTGACATTTCTCGCAGTGGCGCTGCGCCGAAACGTTCGACCCAATCAGATCCCACGCCGCGGTGTAATGAAAGTTACGTCGAGCTCACGGCACTTATGTTCATTAAAGGCACAGAGACCGGCGTCTGAATAGATGAAATCGGCCGATGCACGTCCGCCGGGGAAGAAGCGCCGCTGGAGAAAATCGCAAACTATTAAAGGATCTTCATCGCGGGGGGAGGTTTCATCCAGGGATCTCGCATTAGCGCGACGTCGGATGGGATTGGGACGATCGGCCGTTTGCGCGGAGGCCGGCCGAGAGGGCACCGTAAAACCGGCGGAAAACAGAGAAAGTTACTCGGCCGTATCCGCTAATCTAGCGTGGCGAATCTAAACTATCTAATCGTAAAGGAGCACGCGCGGGTCCCGCAGATGCTCCGCCGAGATACACACGTACGCGGCAGCGTCTCTCCCGGGCGCCGATTGGTGAAAACCGTGTACGTCGTTGCCCGACGAGGCTACCAGTTAAAGCGGCCCCCCTGCCACGCGCGTGAGAAATGTGGAGCCGGGAGAAAAATGCCCGCTCGGTTGGTGGCGCGAAATTCGTTTTCCGCGATTTTTTTTTTCTTTTCTTCTTTCTGCGAGGGACGCGCCGCGAGGCGTCTTCGCGGGGAGAAAGTTTCTTCTGTTCTCCCGCGGCTGAAGCGGCGCGGTTTGCATAGAGCGATAAGCTTTAATTAGCCTGCGCCGATGGAAATGAGGTTGGTTCTGAATTGATAAATGGACGCCGAATTGGATCTGGGTAGGGTGAGTTTTACATTGGAAACGAGTATTCGAGATGGGGAACACTTTCATCTCTTTGTGGTGATGTTCTATTGCGAGTGATGCTCGGCAGTAGTGAATACTTCATTGCGTCAGCTAATCTTTATGCAATCTTCAATTAAAATTCAATCCCATCAATTTTCGAAATTAAGACGTCTTCGCTTACGTGTTTACGGCGTCTGCGTGAATTTTTGCGGATTTTATTCACTCATTCTAAGCAGCGTTTCTTACGCAATGATGAGCTATTAAAATGTTTGTTCAAATTTACATACATAAAAGAAAGGCAGATTGAATATTTGTAATAATATACACTGAAAAAAAATTGGTAATTTCAATTAAATATTTGCTTCAAATAGTACTTGTCAAATATTTCTTTGAATCAATTAAGTATTTCTTTAAAACCAAATGAATTTATTTGTTCCTAAATAAATTTAATAGTTTCAAGAAAATAGTTACTTGATTCAAAGAAATATTTAGCTAAGTACTATTCAATTAAATATTTAATTGAAATTACCAAATGAAATTGATTTCAAAGCTATTTATGTTTATAATGTTTTGATAAAAGGTGATGAGCTTTTCAGAGTGGGTTTAATCACCGTAAGTCGGAAATCGAGAGAGAAAAAGACAAGTATATAAAGAGTTCGTTAATCACGTATCAAATTAGATTAGATTAGATTGTAAATGCTGTCTAAATGAATATTTTGACTTGTCAAAGTGTACTTAATTTATTGCAAAAATACAGGGATTACATGATGCTTTACATAATCATACAAACTTGATATCTCTACCGTAAATAATCCTGAAGATGACGTCTATACAGGAGAAAATACGACGATGTGTCTATTGATTCTATTTTTACACTCAACTAGCCTACATCAAAATATACTTAATAAACGAATAAATTAACTCGTGCTACTCCTGCCGCTCGATAAAACTAGTTACCTCTCCGCACCCAACTGAACGAAATCTACTTTTCCAATTAGTGCAAAAACTTTCGATTTTTCCTCCCGCTTATATATGCATACGCCCGCAATGGACTCGTAAAACTTTTCCTATTCTAACTGCTTCTTTAATGGTCGCATTTAAAATTCTAAAGTGAATCTCAGCGGTGCCCTGTTACTACAAACAAGTAGAATTAAAGAAAGAAAGAACAAAAAAAGGACTTGAAATTGCCGGTGTTATTCCCTCTCCCTCTTTTCCCTTTAACTCCCGTAGCTCCCTGCAGATTTTCCGGCCGATAGCGCGAGGCGTAGGTATTATAACACGACTACCACTGCTCGCAGTCCCCTCGTGCTCTTCTCATTTTCGCCGCGACGAGCGCAGCGCGGGGCGGGCGCAGATTTTATTGCCCGGCCGCCGATAAAGTTCGACGCAATGCACGCCGTGCGCCCGATGATTTTAATATTGATAAGACGCGACTGTGGCGTGCGCACCGCTGTTACGGGGACGCGCAGATAACCGAGCGCATGTACGGATTATTACGCAGCGCGCGAGAGAACGGGAAGATTAAACAAAAAAATTACTAACCTCGGCTAATCTCTTATCGACCGGTGGGTGGGCGCACGAAAATCACTCCTAAATTCGACTGGTGCATGCACAAATTTCCGCTCGAATTATCTTAATCGCTTTATCGCTTGAGTTTTGATGTAAAAGATTTGATTCTGTTAAGTCATTTAAAAAATTGAATTGAAATTTTATTGGATTTTTTACATTTGCGCTGAATTTTTTATTTTAAGGGGTAACTTCATTGAAAAATAAAATAAATAAATAGATATTGCAGGCTCAGTGGCGATTCGCAAGAGTGCACTTTGCGAATTATAAAAGGGGTGTACCGCGCAGCTGCAACGCGCGTTTCTATCGGGTATCGTTTATACCGTCAGTTGGTGCATACACTATACACGCTCAAGAGAGCGAGAGGTGTTGATCGATTGATATAACATTTTTCGCCGGGAAAATTAATCGGCTTAGATTTTCAATTAAAATCTTAATAGCCGCACGCTGTATGGGCGCTCGCGCGCGGCTGCTGCTGATTTTGCAATGTAGATCTTGCACGCCGTGGAAATGAGTAGGATTTCTTCACGCAGATAGGTTTCGAATACTTTTTTTTTTCTTCGCTGTGCAAAATCGCAGCTTTCCAGAAAATTTATCATCTACTGTTTCGCGATTTTTTCGAGATCAGCGGCGAAGATATCGGCGACGCGAACAATCGAGGGAAAATGTTTTCTGGCGAAGGTGAGGAGAAAAAATTTTGCAAGAGCTGTTTTACTGGCAATTATGAAACGATAATGTTGTTATCGAATTATTGAATCTTTATACATTTGTTTAAAACTAAAGCTGCACAATGAAACATTATTTACAATTTTTCATAGCATGAGGAGTTTTTCATTTTACAGGCGAGTGTAATTATTAAAAAAGAATAATAAAAATTATGATTATGAGAAAAAGCGCGATTTGTACGTATGTTACAAACTTTTCCCAATTTTAGTCCCAATTGAAGTAATGTCTTTGAACATTAAACGAGATTTAATCACTATTCTTTTATAGCAATTCTATCATTTTTTATAAATCAAAACCGTGATATTGCTCTTGGAGGTATCACCAATTCTGACTCGCCAATGAATTATAACCGCTATTAAATTTTGAAACGACGAAAAATAGCACCTCATTTATTCTACCTATATATGTATTAATGAGCACTTTGGAAACAATATAAATCAATTTTATTCATTTTAAGTTTTTTGTTGTTTCAGTCGTATAAAAACTTGTTTATGCCAGTGTTTTATGAACATTGCTGTTCCCTTGAGGGTTAACAAGGTTAGCCCTAAAGAAGCGAACTGCAATGCACGTCAGCATAAATAAGCCTTCATACGGCCGAAACCAAAAAAGCCCTAAACTGAACAGTGCAAGCCGCAGTAAAACCCTTAAATAGTCCATAAATTGTCTCGCTTCATCTACACTTTTAACGGTATCCCTAAAGTGTTGAATAGATATTCCTCGTTATAATAATACCTTAACCATTTCTCCAAACATCAAAAAGAATCATAAAAAAAATCTTATATCTCTTAATGAAAAAAAATATACAAGAGATAAGCACAGCAGTAGCGTAACTCGACTCTTACATTAGAGAGAAGATGAGGCACATGTACACGACATTAAGCTAAAGGGAACCGCGCCGAGTGCATTAACGACAGTTCCCCTCTTGAAAAATAGTAATTTACGGATCTCGCGGGACCGTTAAAGGGCGATTAAAGTACGAGCGCGAGCCGGAGATACTCCCACTCGAGGTTACGAGAGTCTCTCCCACGGCCAATTTCTTTCGTCTCCGTCTCTGTCCCGCCTTTTTTTTTGCATACGGAAGCGCTATTAGGTGACCCAGAATCTCGAGGAGTTTCAACAGGTATACATATGTTCCATTCCTGCGTATTCAGTCGCGGCAGAGGGGGATATAGCGGTACCTGTCGGTTACTGCATCTGGTCTAGAAGCGAAGTCCGCGGTTCCTTCTACACCATAACTCATTTCTCAGTAGACAATTAGACGACTCGAGGATGTGGCCTGGAGCCGAGCGAGAGGAAAAAAATCGAGACACCTCGGTTGCGGCGGCCCAGATACGTGGCTATATAAATAAGCCTAGTCTTGCACGGATAAGAGCTATTGCACCCTTCACCCATGACGTAAATGCATCGAGTAAGTAAGTTATAGAATGAAAACAGGTGAAGAATCGCTGTACTAACGATTGCAATATTTAATATGCTCAACGCTCTGTTATTTATACATTTTTTTTTTGTTATTGCACTACTGTATTGCGAGCAGTCTGGTTGAAATGATAATCAATTATTAACTACGATCAATGGCTTTACTTGCTTTGTATATAGAAAAATTTGAATAATTTATTAACTCCATTAAAAAAAAAAAATAGAAGTTAATCCAATTAGTTCAATGCAATGAATTGAAATGCAGCAAATGACGAAAATTGCATAATAAAAGATTAGTCTCTAGTAAATAAAGTAACTGCATTGTAAAACGTTAAAAATATACCTTTAATAAATCAATAAAATTTTACGAAATCACCCAGCGATTTAATTTGAAATGATAATGAATGATTAATTAAATTACTCTTACTTCTTTAATTACTTCGATTATCGAAAAATTTATATTTAATAATTTATTAACCCTATTTAAAAAGTAGAAGTTAATACAGTTAGTTCAATGCAACGAAACGAAAGGCAACAAATGGCGAAAATCGCATAAATAAAAGATTAGCCACCAGTAAATATAAAGCAACTGCATTGTTAAAACGTTAATGAAGAAAATGCCTTAATAATATCAATAAAACTTTACGAAATCACCCGGCGGTCTTATACAACGCAAAGGTGCATGGTTCGAGGGTTTAATTTACTGCCTGCCGTGAAAACGCGGCGATAAAACTCGAAACTTAAAGGTCGAGATTGTAAAATCGCCGGCGACCGAAAAACGCGTGCACACGGCCGCCGCTATCGGCTTCAATAATTCATGAACGAAGCGCTCACATAACTATAGTACACTTTGGCGAATCGTGCGCCTCTTCTTCTGCATCGGCCAAATAAATGGCACTCGCGGTACTCCGGTTTTATCGCGCCATCCTACGCCGGCGGCGGCGATGACGGGTTAATCAGAGTGCGGATGACGAACCCGAGTGCAGCGCAGAGTCCGCCGAGCACGAAAGTCTCAAACAGGTTTGGCGGCGCGCCGGCCAAATCGAGATTGCGCGACGCGGATAAAGACGCGCACGGGGCGTGTCCCTATATACACACTCCGAGTGCTGTTTCTTCTATTTTTCTTTTATTTTATTTGCTTTTTTTTTTGCAAGTCTTCCGATGGCTCGTGATTTATATGGAAGAGCAGCTACCGCGACTGCGAAGGAGCCGGCGCGCCGTCTTTTTCCAGGTGCGGCGCGCTTTTTGAGGCTACTCTCGGCGACGCGGCGCTGAGCCATGATCCGGGTGCAAGATGGACTGTTACGGCTTGAGCTCGTACCGGTTAGAGACTCAATAGGTTAATTAGAAGAGGCTCATTCGTTGAGCCGCGTGTGTGCTTGCTTTTTATTGCTCTCTTAGCGAGGAAAGAAACACTCCGTGGGCGAAACTTTGCGACTTGATCTTTTCGCGAGCCTGTTTCGATAATTCTGTCTTATGAATTACTTAGTTGTTTCGTAAGTAATTGTTTTCTTTTTTTTTTTAGTTTTTCTTTTATTGAGGTTGAAGTTAATTCTGATGGTTTGGGCGTTACGGATATTTTTTTTTATAGAATTTCTGTGTAGTTCTAGATTTTCTTAAACTCGTCAGGTAATTAAATTAATATTGAAAATTTTAGATATTGTTTATTCATTGTTTTTGTGACTATAATAGATTTTTTATTGTTGATAAAATAATGTTTTTCCTTCTCGTATTATTCGTTTTTTTTATTTTTTTATGTTGGGATAATTATTATATGTCTAGATTATAATTTATTTAAAACAAGTTCAATCTTTTGTTATTATTTTTATTATCCTACTTTAAATTAAATTTTTTTTATATAAATACATTATTAAGGCACCTTCTCAGGTAATTGTTAAAAATATATTAATATATGAATATAATTTATTTCAACGAAATCAGTTTAAGTTTTTATTTTTAACTTTTTCACACAAATAGAAGTGTAACAGTAGAGAACTTAAATACTATTACAAGTGCGCCACCTGCCAACATCCTTAAAAAGTTTTGTATCCGAACGACTGAACCCATATGTGGTTATACAATAAGTCTTATATCTTAGTGTGGTATGGTAGAAATCTTACTTACCTTCAAAAGTTATATAGTTACTTAAGGTCTTTGATAATAAATAATAAAAGTTTTTATCAAAATAAAGCAAAAAAAAAAAAAAAAATGAAAAAATTACATACCATGTGTTCCATTGCTTTTTCTTCTATTTCTGTCCGACTCCAATCAACTCGGAAGTTTAACGGCTGTAATCGAGCTTCCATTTCGCGCAGCCATTTTCTTAGGCATTTCACCTCATGCTCGAAATCTGTAGGGTCAAAGATATAAATATTACGTACAGAAATAAATTTTCCATGAAGTTTAGTGCCTTAGGAAATATGCAGACAGAAAGGAATTTGAACGCGAGTTCAAATGCCTAGCTTCTGGTTAATTATCTTAAAATGTGCCAAAAAATTGCAGTGACAGAATGCAGTAATGACATAAGAACAGTTTAATAAACCGTAAGATTACATTGTAACTGTATTCTCATAGGCTATAATACAATGTATTTTTAACACAGAATGTAACAGTTTCTTGGAAAATGTTCTGCAATCTTTAATAATTTTAACCTCTTTATAAAAAATTTGTTTAACTATATTTAAAAAATAATTTAAGTTATTTAATATGTATAATTTCGATACTCTTGTTTATTCCGACGTTAAAGTGATTTTATGGAGCATAAGGTCTGATATTTTATAAAACTTTGACTGAAATTTCATTCACTTCCATTAGAACCCACCGTTCAAAGTCGGCTAAACCTATGGGCTAACTAATATCTTTCTCTCTTCGAATAATGCCCCGAACGGCCTTGCTATTCAAGCCTTTTCTCGTTGGCGAATCGACCTCGAAGGAGATACGAGGATTCGGCAAGTCGGTATTCGAGGTCGATTCGCCAACGGCTTGGATAGCAAAACTGTTTTACGCATTATTCAAGATCTCGAAGAGAGGAATACATAGCCGATAGTTTGTCCAAGATCCGACAAAAATAATTGTAGGTTTAGCAGGCGTTTGACAGGTGAATCTTTCCTATCGCATCCGGGCCTTTCGCCAAATTTTACATAGTTTTCGATACTCATTTCGATACATAAGTTTTGAACCAATAGAGTTTTTTTTTTTATACAACAACTTTCAAATTGTTCAAATCTTTTTCTCTTCTTTGATTTTATTTTTTGACGGTCTCTGTAGGAGCCGAGCTATTGTGAAATAACGAAGTAAGAAGTTGCGGCATAGTCGCATTTCCGCTTCTCATTAATAAATGATTATTACTTGTTTATGATTATCCTTTAATTTACGTTTATAAAAAAACTTGCGAAAGATGGCAGGTAGAATATTCTTTTATCAACCTTGGCAAAGATAATAAATACCCTCCATACTACGTATACAAAGAATTTTAATTTTTACATTCAACTATTTGGTTTTCTAGTGAAGCAATAATTTAAAGTTATTTTATAAATTTTAAATTTCATGAAAAGTATTATAAAGTAATAGAGGCTGCAATGATTCTAATTAGTGCAATTTTTAGAATAACTTCTCACTGCATAATCTGTAGCCCTTGGCACCGGCATTATTAATTTACTCAAATCAAACAGTACGTTTTCTTTAAACTGATAGATTCGTATAAACCTCAATTTAGTTTGTCAAACAAAAGTTACCTGCAGAAACATCTTGGTTATCAAGTTCATCGTGTCTTTGTACTGGAGCCATTATCTGTTCAACGAGATCCCACTTGGCATTTAGGTGGTCAACTCGCCAAGAAACTTCTTCTTTTAGAGAAGGAGCTCGAGCTATTAATTTCTCTGCTTGATCATTGAACAATCTTCTGCGATAAGCCTTACGACGCAGCTCCTCTGTGTGAGCCTAAAACGTTAAATATTCAATTAATACAACTGATAAATATTTTATGAAGGCGTCATTAGTTTACAAAAGAAAAGGGAATTTACACCTCAGATTTAACGAAAAAAAATTTGTTATATTTTAAGTAATGTATCGAGTTATACGCAATCGCAAAGTGCAAATACGATGCTTTTTTTTTATTTAGCAATCGAAATTGCAATAAAATGCTTTACATGCGTTTCGTTGAAAACTGCAGTTTTAAAATCGATAAAAGCAGCTGATCATTAAATTTTTATTCGAAAGACTTGAAATTTTTGCACGTCATTGAAAACCAAATTTATTTTTTGCAATACCTTCTCACGTTTCGTCCTTCATTGTCAAATTAGCTTCGTAATCATTTTTATAGAAATTTTTATTAAATTCGTCTTTTATTTTTAATTTTAATCGCAGTTATTAAACAAAAAATATTGAGAATTTCAACGTAGCGAAGCTTCTCTGTTGTTGGAACTTTGCGAGGGAGTATTTTACATACAATTTAAATAAAGATTATAAATATTACTTGAAACGTGTCAAATTAAGAATATCCCTCTCCTTCAATTGTGATCAAAATTGATACAAGGTGCACTTTATAAATTATGAAAATATTTTTTTCTTCTTTATGGATATGTATAACGACTTCTGACTAGTGCGATCTATCGTTTCTTTAATTGATTTTTTTGAAATATAATACATTTATTTATACACAGAGGTGTTATCTTAATTCGACGTAAACTATCAGTAGTTTATTGGTTGTCGTTGATAATCCATAGAGTAATTGATTTCTATTTTCATGAATAAACGTACCGCGCGAAGACTTTTGTCCAGTAGATTTTCTTCTTTAGAATAAACTAGCTCTTGAAGAACTCGCAACCACGAGTAAAGTTCGGAGAACTGACAGCTGACTTCTTTTAATCCCCAGGAGACTGTAGAAACATCACCTTCGTCCCAAGCTAATTCTCCACTGGCTTCCTGTTAAAATAAAATATGAAAATTATTTTTTTTTTTTCAAGTAAAAATTAATTGTATATTATAAATTTTAATGCATAATGTGGAATCTAATATCTTTCTACTTTTTTTTTTTGTTTAAACGTACATTCAAACAAGTATTTGATCATGAGAGATTTTACCGATGAATTAAAATCCAACATCTGTAATAATGAAGTATATTTTTTCTTTTAAATGTTTGTAATTACGTTTTAAAAAAATAAAAACATAAATCGCCTTATACGATTGATTTTTACTAAATGAAACTTATTTTATTTTCTCTTCTCCAAATTTTAAACAAAGTTATCTTTACCTTACAAGTGTCGATGAGATTCGTATCCATGATGTAATCATAGTTTGTACGTATAGCAGCCCAAAAATCATCCTTGCTATCCTCCGCGTTCAACCAGTTCTTGACGTTTTGTTCTTGCATTGGCTCTTTCCTGTTAGCGTTAAACAAAATTAATAAAATTGTACTTATAAAAACTTCATTTTATCCAGTGAAACAAAAAAAATTATTCGTACCTTTTTTTAGTGAGACTGTTGTATGGCCGGTCCATCCTGATCCTCGCGTGCTCTGCTCTCTCTAGGCTACCGCTAGAGGGCTGCAGCGAGGACAGTGAGAAGCTCATCTTCATTTTCGTGACCTGCAATGAGAAAATATTTTATCATTAAATATTATTATCGGTTATAATATAGTCTAATAACAAATTTAAATTGCGACGAAAGGACAGGTTCGCGTATAATTCACCGTCGTGTCATACGATTCTCACGATTGTTAAGAAATAAAACGAAGGAAGTGTATCTATCACTAGCACCTCTTCATCGTTAATGCCTCCAATTACGCTGATAGTTGCGCGTGTGTTTCTCCGCGATTCACGTTACACATTATGTATACCGTACCATCCGCATATATACATGAACGGCCGCTCGCTCATCAAAAGTCAGCTCGTTAATAAACATCAACTTAAGGAGGATTCAAAGTGGCGTTCGTTGCTAATATTACCTAATTAGACTCTTAATTAAGAGGCGCTATTCGTGTATTTTTTTTTTTATTTACATTTGCGTTACACCGCCATCGGCCCCTTCTAATGAAAGAATAAATTTGTGCGAGTTTATTTTATTTTAATTGACTTAACATAACAGAATAATTCGGAAGATCGTGTGGTATCCGAAAAAAATTTCCTTTGTTTGCCACGAATTAAATTCGGTATCTGATCAAGTTTTCACTTCGCTGCAGGTATACACAGCAATGCACATTTTCATGGAGCCATGACCCTGCAATCTAAGTGAAATAAAGCTCGAGACTTATTGTCTCGCAGCGGTTCACCGCAATCGCGGTGGATCTCAGAATTTACTGCGTGAAAAGTGAACCTAGAAAAGAAATAAAAAAAAAAAAAAGCCAACGAAACCCGATGTCACGAAAGCTGTTTCTTCCGAAATGAGCGACGCGCAGAAGAGGAAGTCTCTCCGATCTCATTCGAGAGCGCATCCACTACTTCTCCGACTCAACAGGTCAAACGCACTTGTGAAATCGGTGAACGTATAACTCCTGCGCGGCATGTCTCTCTCTCTCTCTCTTTCTTTTTTTTTTCGTTCCCGACGTCGGGTTTTAATAACCACCTCGGCTCGCCGGAACCGGAGGGTATACCGGAACGTCGCGTTAAAAATCGAAGAGCAAAAGAAATGTGCATCACTCGTAAAAAGCTTCCACAAGTGAGTCACAGGCGTGAATGTGACCACCTAATTGCAGCGTCGCGTTCCTCTAACGAGGACAATGCTTGGATGTTAGACGCCACATTCACGTGTTATCGTGACTTACAATGCTGTTTGCTCTTGTCGTATATCGCACGAAAGAGCTTCGCTTCCTTTTTTAGCTTTAGTTTTGTGACCGAGGAGAAAGAAAGAAGCACTTGTGTCGACGGAATGAGATAACTCCTACGAGGTAAACTGAATTCCTGAGATAAAATAGATACGTTAATTTTGGTGAGTCACGTTGAGGAGTAGAAGTGCAATGTGCCTTAAAAAGATTCAGTATTAGTAAATAAAAAGAAGAAATTTATTAAATTATTCAATGTAATAATTATTTATTTTATTCGACTACTTTAAACATTGATCACGATGTGCTTAGTTTGCAAGATATTTAAATCTGATGTAAGGAATAAATCGTGAAAAAGTTTTTAATAATTTTTTAAAAGAAATTTTAATGGAAGCGAAGTGAATCACTTTAATTTACTAAAATAAAATAAAACGAATTATTAATCCAACCAAGTGAAAATCTTGTTACAACAGATTACATTTTATTCGCTATACACGAACATAACAGAAAAAGTGTACAGTCTTCATTGTCATGTTATTCCCGACTATGGCTTCATGAAGACATGTAGCTACAGTATTACAAAAACACTTGAAAATACTTTTCAATGTTAAGCGATCGAAGTGCGATTAGAAAAAAAAAGTCAATTTCAAAGTAGCATTAGCAGACATCATTTAGAGATGTCCGATACTGTTTCGCGCACTTAGTAAGTGCAAAAGGATAGAGAATAATTTATGAATAATGAAAGTCACAGCCCAAAAGACTTTAAATTACAGTATTTCGAAAATCTTATCAAGAATCCAATCCCCCGAACGGATATTACGAAGAATTTAACTGTATTCCGTGCGATATTCCCAAGCCGTGAATGTCATTAAAACCCACAGCTCAGAAAAAAAAGCACGAAGATATAAATTACACCTGGAGATGGCAAACGCAGTACCGTAAAAGAATTATGACCCTCACGCAGCTAAGTAAACAGTAAAAGAAAGAAAAAAAAAAGAAATCCCCCCAAAGCGAAAACAATAAGCCTCTCGAAGCACGCACCACATTAAAAAAAATTCGCCCATAGAGTCCATTGTGCGCGGACACCTAATCTCCAAGTCTAAAGCGCGTGCGCGCGCGCCGCGAAAGAATTGCAAGCCACGGGAAAACGAGAGGAGGCCGCCGCGCGGTGCAAAGAGCGCGCCAAAGTGAGTACACGCGAAAGAAGAAGCGAAAAAAAAAGAAGAGGACTTAAATAACGAGAGCGTGCGGTGCGGTAGTGTCACCGCGAGAAAATGTCCGCGGAGACCGCCGCGAGCGAAAAGCGATATTAGCAGCGTGACTCCCGGCCTCCTACGACGAGCGAGAAGAGCAAGGACGGACTCTGCAGGAAGACGCGCCTCGGACGTCCAGATGGCGGATGTATCGAATTATCGGCCTTGCGCCGTGTTTTACGCGCTTTTTACGCGGCGAGTGCACCTTGCGCCTGCGGATCGTTCCCCTGCGCCGGTTATTACGGCAATGCGCGCCGCGTGCAATTATCGTCGTGCGTCAGCTCGTGACTGACGCCTTGGACGCGCCGAGGGTATACCTAGAACGTCGTTCCGTGGAAAATAAAGTCTGGAATTTGGTAGCTATCGGGGAAGAGGCAGGGTAAAGTGTCTCGATTCAGGTAGGATTTCAGGTCCGTCCTTCACTGCAGGTACAGCCACCTGAAATAAATTATTGCGGAACATTTTTGAAATTTTCCAAAAGGATATTCGATTCGATTTTGCCTTCTTTTATATTTACTTGATCTTTTTTTTTAACAATTCCGAGGTTATAAGTGTGTAAAAGATAATGTAAAGACAACATCAAATCTCCCTTCTTAAATATTTAAATTTCAAACGTATTTCGTAAGAATTTATTTTAGGTACGTGTACCTTCTGCACTGAGAAAAAAAGTCAAAAGTAAATTTAACTATACACACTAGTAAACCGGAATATAGTTAATTTTACCAGAATTATGGTACCTATTATTATTTTTTTAGTAACAGTTTCTAGAGT
>JAWWEN010000048.1:1765405-1788035 GCA_035582955.1 Sycophila texana
TTATGGTACTGATTACTATCACTTCTAGTGTGCGCCATATGTTACTAGAAAATCTAGTAACTTTCTAGTAACTGTTAATATATTTTTTTCTCAGTGTGGAAGAAGTCACAAAAATTTTAGGTTGATAGATAATATAGGCAGTGAATAGGTACCTTCTGAAAAAAATCAGACAAATGTCAGGTTAATAGGTAAAAGGTATAGGAAATACGTACTATTCTGGAAAAAATCAAGGAAACATTAGGTTAGCAAATAAAAAGGTAAAGAATACATAAGCTGTGGAAGAATGCAGGGAAAAGTTAGGTTGGTTAATGGGTAAAAGGTAGGGAATCCTCTGGTCCGAATTCTGGGACATATCCCTGTCGAATTTTTGCACGGTCCGTTTTCAGAGCGAATTTCGTTTTGGCGCGCTCGGCTGAGTCAGTGCTTGCGGGAGATCGGCTTGGGCTTTGATGGATAGGGGAAATGTACGCGGCTGTTACCATAACAACGATCGATTTGCACGCGTGTAAGGGAAATCCTGCAAGGAATTTGTACTACTTAGTATCGCTCGTACATGATTTGAAATACAAATCGAGCGATGTACTTTGCTTTGATTGTTTGAAAAATTAATTTCGTTGCTGGATTTATAATGTGCAAGGTTTCTTCGCTTGGATAAATGAAAGCGATCGATTTCGGTTATTAATCTGAGCACATGGTCAGTGGAAACGACTTTTAATTAATTGGGTTTGTAAGGAAAGCAGAATAAATTGTGTATCACTGTTTATAAATTTTTAAGCGTAAAATATTTCTTGTATTTATTATGTAAAACACTTTACATCGGTTGCTACATCGGCTATTTACAAATGTTGTAATGTTCCGATTAATAACGTTTCAATTTAATTAATTTTCTAAATAAAAATATTCATTTAAAGATAAGTGAGCGTTGAGTTAAGACCAGGGTTTAATTGCTAGCTTCTGCACTTGAAATTTTTTTTCTTCATAATAAATTAATAAACATGATAAACAGAATCAAATCCGACACTTTCATTAACTATTTGCTCTATTTCCTTCGAGGACGTATTAGTCGTTCGTTGAATATGACATGAAAGTGTCGGAGAAAATTCGCAATAAAATTGTTATTTAAAGTACAAGTGAAGTACAAGTGATCTACAGTATAAAGAGTTCATAAACTTCGCTGCACTTTATAAATATAGAACATTTAACGACCTCCATAAAGCCGTAGCCTGCATTTAAAATTAAAAATATTGTGAGGTAAAATTAAAGTAAAACTAATTTACATTACGTTTTATAATTACGTAAGCGCAAACTCCTACTAGTTCGTTTATTATTAACATAAAATATCGTAACGAAATTATAAACGATCAGTTAATTGACAAGCGAAATATTCGATCACGCAAAAAATCTGCACGATCCTTTCACTAAGCTGGAATTCGCTCCAGTCATATAAAAAAAAAAACCAAAAAAAGTCCCTGCATTATAAAATACTTTCCACCTAAAAAAAAAGTTTGCCTGATTTCTACAATACATTGCCGTGCCTCCCTCGCCTGAGTGACGCCGCACCAATACCAATTCGAACTCGGAGTATAAGTACGTAAAATTTTCGTGCGGACTCTCGTCACGAAGACCAGTCCTCCACGGCGTGATCGTTAAAAAAAAAAGAAGGAATGTTACGAGAAAAAAAAAACACTTTCCATGCGGAGCCATAGTCAGCGATCAATTCATTCAGCACGAGAGTCACACTCGATGACGCATTTTTCACTTCGCTTAATCCCGTACGCCATCGGCATCTAAGCTTGTCGTCCAGAGAGAGGAAGCGACAGTGACGGCGACTCCCAGCGCAAAGCGAGAAAGATATATATAAAAAAAAAAAACGTACTACCAAGAATCCCCGCGGCGCTCGCTCGCGACGCTTCACTTAGGCGCTTATCGCATTCCCGATTCCACCGTAACCTTGAGCACCGTGCCCGCCACCGGCGCCTCCTCGCTGAAAAAGGCAAACGCGGCAAGAAATAAAGAAGAGAGCGCGCAAAAATGAAAGGTGCACACGCACCCACACGTATATACACACTTGCTCATACACGCATACAGACTCTCACACAGATATACGCGGAAGCTCGCGTACACATGTACGCAAACGCATACACCCACACACGTATACATGAACACACATGCGCAAAAGGCGAAACGCTGCAACCATAGCACGGGCGTTGGGCAACGGTCGCCGCTCGCGACGAAATCGCGTCCCGCGAAGAAACCTCGGCCGCGAGGGAGAATGGCGAAAACGAACTCGTTTCCTTTTCCTCGGCGTGTCTCGACGTTTTTTTATCCTCATCGCCGTGGCGTCTTCCTTCTCGGATGCAGCGAGCGCGCGGCCTCGGTGAAAGAGAGCCAGCTGCAGTCGTCTTTTCACGGGAAGAACGGCTCGCGGCGCGCGGGACCGTTACGCAGGGAAAAGCAGCCGGGCGCCGCCGAGAGAAACGAGAGACGAAGAAGAAGGAGGAGAAAAAAAAGGGGAACAGTGGGCACTGGCTTTTGACTGGCCGCGAGAGTGGGTGGTGAGGAGCTCGCCGCGAGATGTTCGGTTCGCCTGGCGAAAGAAAAAAAAAAAGAAGAAGAAGAAGAACAGAATCTCATTGTCGCTTGTATAGCTTCCGGGACCCGTGCGTTTGGAATGTTAATGTTTCTGCGGGGCTTCCAGGATTATCCGGTGTGTGCTCGAGCGAAGGAGCACAGTAGGTCTCGTTTCGCCGGACCGCGCGCCGCGCTTATTCGCTGCGACGACTGCGACGTGGACTTATATATATATGTATCCATTCAGGTTCGTCGAGTTCGATATTGAAATTGGTTCAGGCCCGAGATGTTGGTCGAACGTCATTAGGTCGAGTTCTTTTTTTTTTTTTTTTTTTTTAAGCGGGATGAAAGAAAGTTCACGATGCGATGATGGTGGCCATGCATTAAAAGCTACCGGAGGATATTAGTCGATTTTTATCCCTTCGGCGAGTGAGAGTGAACTTTCATCCTAATGGAGCATACAGCAATGATTATTATAATAAATGTTTTCGTCACGATTATTTAACTATTTCTCTCTCTTTTTTTTTTTTTTAAATTATGAATATTATTTACGTTATGTTATTAACGAAATAATTGAGATCGAGATCAGATTTTATTATAGTCATTATTTTTTGTAAATTTGTTCCGTAAATTGTATATTAATTTTTATAATCTTTTGCAGGACAGTATGGTTGTTAAAGAAGGCGCAAATGTATGCTGCAGTAATTTTTTTCGTCGGTGAGAATTTACGAAGGTTTAAATTATCTAAAAAAAAACTTAGTTATCTTTTAATTCGTTTTATACAGATAATAAAGTCAAGATGGATTTGCGAATTTAAAAAAGGAAAGTATGAATACGGTTACATATTTGACTATATACCTTTTATTATTATTTTTGAATTTATTCAATTTTGATCTTCAATAGCCAATTGATTATATTGAGATCGATAATTGAGCAATACATATTAAAGAGTAACTATAAAAAAATATTTGGTTTTTGATTTAATACTAATACTACCTCTGTCATAATGTAATTTCACTTTCCTTGATGTTCTTTATTGCTATTCTAGCAACCATCACGATAGTTTACTTTAATAATCAATGAATCGAATCATTAAACATTCATCAGTTTTTAAGTATCGAAATATATTCGTACTGCAGATAAGTATATAATACGTATTTACATATATAATGCAAATTATTTCTTAATGCAATCTACAAATGTTTTTAATTTTGATTATGTATATTTACGTAAAATTATAAAAAAAATAGCTAATTAATTTTATTCTTAAAAAACTACTCATTGCAGATCTTTCAATTTTGAAGTTCGATTTAATGTAGAAAGCACATTGCACTACAATATTGATGTAGCAGAGTAACTGCTGCTATAACAACGGGCAATTTTATCTCTTAAAGAAACATTACTGAAAATTAAACAATAAATTGGCTGCTCTTCGTCGTCTTATCGTATTATCGCGATCAAACAAAAATAATTAAAATTTGTTTTTTGATGGGTTACAGCAACTTAATTATCCCAGGTTAACGGACTCAAGTATTATTATCACTGATTTTTTTTTTAATTTTGAATAAGTAACTTTATAAAATCATTTCGAATCACGAAGATTAATTTGTGAGTGTCAATTGCTCACATTAATCGATATTGTAATGAGCGTATATAAGTAATGAATATTAGATCTGTATATATTAGAGTATTTGTTGAATTAAATTCATGAATGGACGTCACGTGTATAAATGAATTTAAATTGTTTACAATTGATGCGTTATAAAATCAATCAACAATATAAATATCAAATATTTGTTTGCTAAAAATTCGAATTAATTTAATACATTTTAAATTACATTTAAGTAAATCAATAAATAATGTGTGTCTTCGCTTTAGTATTTTAAACACTCAATATATTCTGTACGCGGACAGAAAACAACTAAATTATGGCTATCGCAGGAATAATAAAATTCAATGGCACACATTTGAGGCTACGAAGTGTTACGATGCATTTAGATATTTAATAACAGTAGTTACGTGACGCAACAGTCAAATTTATCTACCGAACGCCTTGATGTCACCGCGTAACAACTTCATATGTACGTACTTTCTCAATCCATTACTTTAAGAAAATGCAACGAAAGTAAATAGACTCAATAAAAAAATGCTGAAATCGACCAACCATAAATTCGCCACCACACGCCTAATTCCAACAAAACTAAAAGCTTATTTCATTCAATCTCGCCCAAGAAATTGTCAATAAAAAGAAAGTACAAAGATAAATTAAAAAAATTAGAAAACATTTCATGAAATAAAGCGCAGCAATTTCAGAATACGAATTTCAGGAAACGTAGCTGTTCCACGTCTCCAGTCCGACATCAGCGCATGGCACACGATTTCCCTTCGTAAAATTCAAAGAGCAATGTCGTCGCCGGCGACGAGGCACGAGAAATTCGCGTCGCATCGCCCGAGCTATATACGCGAGGGGCCTCGAGTAGGGGAAGATCGCTGGCCTCCCGTCGGCGATTTCGCGCTCGGGAGCAATTTTAGCCCCAAAATTTTTACGCACCTCCGCTCCCTGCAGATCTCCCGGCGCGTGTCGCGTGGCGCGCGGCGAGAGTCGCCAGATCGGCGAGTGCAGCGCGCGAAAGTCTGCGGTCGCCGGCTGCGAGGTGCGCAGGCTCGAAAGTGCACTCTCTCACGCGGCCGCCCGCTAAATATAAACTCGTGGCGCCCGACGAGCACAACGACGACGAGGAGCGCGCCTTCGGCTATGTTTATCCGTGAAAAGGGTCGGACTCGCTCGGGGAGGGCGGAGTGTGCACCGGCGACGTCTCTCTCTCTCGCTCCTCGCACGTGCACCGGATGCTACGTGCGAGCATCGCGTCGCTAATCGTCGCGCCTCTCCGCATTCCCGGCAGAAAATTTGGATTCGCCGTGCGTTGAACCGATATTAGCGGTCCGCGCACCGCGGGGCTGGTCTTTACACTCTACTCGGAGTTTTGCCAATTATTCGGGGCTTTGAACTAGCGGCTCGGGCGATAAATTTTCATTCGCGATTCTTTATCCTACCCGGTAATGTTGCTTTATCTGCTTCCACGTAATCCGGCGCGGTTTTAAATAGAGAGTTCAGACTTGGTAACTGCGTGCATTTAAAATTGTTTGGGATTAGTGAGAGAGAAAATTTTGTTAAATTTTTTAGGGATTGTATATCATTTATTATACTCACATTTGCTGTTCTTTTTTTAATTCTGTGGTTTGTATGCGTAAAGACCTAACTGTAGTTTTTATATTTTAGATACATGTGTATTTACGAATTAAAATGTAATATAAAATTCATAAGATATTATAATTTTTCTTAGTGCATTTTTCTAGCATTCTGGCAAATAGGGTTTTAACTTCACTGTTTCTATCATTAGGATATTCGAGTTTTTAATTTTTGAATGACCTTTTGCTGGGAGAAAAGCAAGTAAATTATTTTTCCGAGAAAAAATGAAAAATTCATTTTGCTGGTTTATACTCGCACTATTATGCAAAGTTGAATAAGTGAATTTTCATTTAAATAAGTCACTTAAAAATTGACTTCTTTAAAGTCATATGTTATAACTAGAATTATTCAGTGTTGTTTCAATTTCCGAAAAATAAAGTCCTTACGTTGGAAATAGATAATAACATAGGTTTATGAATATTGTGTAATGTAAGGAGTTAACATTTTGAATTTAAAAATTTAATAAAATATTAACTATTCGAAAAATAAACTACACCGCATTCGTGATCCTAAATGACGAGTGGCCTAAATTACGTGACATTTAACGTACTTAATCATTAGGCTCGTTTTTTATAGATACAAAAAAGAACAAAAAAAATGTTATTACTGTACATTCGTTTTTATTCAAGTTGATCCGTTTGATATATATCTGCACAGTGGGTTAGAAGAATAAAAACGATATCTTTTCTTCCCATATAAATGACTTTATATAAGGTTAAAAATCAAATTATACTTTGAATAATGTACTACTTAAGCACTAATTAAAAGAATTAAATTAAAATGCTTGCTCAATTAGGTTAGATCTTTCATAGTGAATCGAACTTTTACACGTTAAGTGTACAGTATAATTTAAGCACTTGAACTACAGTAAGATCTTCCACTTTTACTCACACCAAAATAAATAGAAGATGTACAAAAATAGAACAGCTGAGGAAAAATGACGCACACTCGTCGAATGCACATGTCAAAGCAACATTAGTGCCATTCTAAAGTTAAATATGAATTATATTTTTTTTTCATAAAAATCTTTTTCTTCGTAACTTATATTACTGTTGTAAGCATAAAAAAGCCTAATAAGGGATGTCAATTATTGCAATGACCATACTTAAGATAATTTGTAAATAATCCGCGCGATTTTCATTCGCGATTTGGAATAAAATTGTAACTTAATAAGCGTTTCGGAAATAAGACAATCGCCAACGCGTGGATAATTGAGTTGCACTGTCATTAAAATCAAGCGTTTTCAACTTCGTCCATTGCGCGGATAATAATACGATCATTACAGTCTTGTTTACACCTTGTCAACAGCCGCAATAATTCTTACGTTTGTGTCTACAACCAATTAGCGATCCATGAAATTTCGAATGATTCTCAAGACGAACTGTTACGTTGATTCGAGGAAAGCGAACTGAAGAGTTACGTATTTTTGAAGAAAACCTTCGTTTCAATGCTGATTTGAATAGGCGCAACACCGGCGACCTGGAAAACTTATCAGTCAAAGGTAACGTTTTTTTTTTTTCAGAACGGAGTAAACAACGTAAACCGACTTGGTAACTCCGTGACATAACTGCAGATTTCTTCATCGACCTCGCGGATGCGTTTAAAAATAGTCGCTTTCATGATTGAATTATCGGGATACGTAAGATAAATAAGAGCCGTGCACGGCGCGTTTCACGGGAGATTTCTTTCCCGGCGCTGAGAACAGCGCGAAGACACGAATTGACAATTGAGCATCGTCAGCTCGTCGCGGAGCCCATTACGAAAGGCAAATTGAATTAGAATCCGCTGCGAGGAAGTAAGAGGCATGAAACGCAATTTCTGCTGGAAAGTTTCAATTTCCTTCTCGGGCAAGCGTTGTACACAAAACACACGCCTGCACGCGGAGAAAGACAGGAAAAAAAAATAGAAGATTGCCGAAGTAAAATTGAGTCTGCTCTGGCACCCGAACGAGAATGGACGACTCATCTTGACCTCTAAATTATGTCTTCGATCCAGTGCGCCTTAGCTTCACACACGCGGACGAAGACACCATCCTCGGACGGCCTTTCGTCCAGTTACATTCTCCTCGTAATGGCTTCATTAAACGATGACACGCCTAAAGGTGTGCAGGATGAAATTAACATGACTCCGGCCGAGAGTGAGAAAGAGAGAGAAGAAAAAGAGAATCTTCACTTTTCAAGTGTAACCATCAAGGCGAAAACAGGGCGCAAAGAAGAGAGAGATAGAGAGAGAGAGAGAGAGAGAGAAAGACGCAAAGCACCTGCGGCTTTGCTCGGGAGTTTACGAGAGGTGTACACCAAGCACCAACACAGGCGCGAACGCGACTGTGTGCAGGGGTATACACGCACGGAGAGAAGCGTACATCGCCGAGCAAGAGAGAAGGGACGACGGATCGAAACCCAACGAAATGCACTCGAGACAACCCATGGACCCAGTAGCCAACGGACTCGAAACTTCTTGCTCCGCACCGCAAAATTAAAAAAAAAAAAAAAAAAAATCAACTCCTCTCCAAGGAAGACACCCAGCGAGTCGCCGTGTCGGAGAGAAGGAAAGCGCCATGAAACCGCAAGATCCTTGGACGTCGCGGCTCTCCTGCTCCTCTCGCCGAGGAGCAGCTAATTACACGCACCTCCCACATCCTGGCCTCGGTATTCCGCAGGCGTACCGCGGCGCCCGATTAGGGGAACGGCGCGCCACCCGCACGCCCGGCGTGCACGCCGCACCGTGTGCCATGCATATACGCACGAGCCGCTCGCGGCGTCTGGTGTACATTATACCTGCGCGCTCGCAATCGCCATTCCAGGTACGGCTGCTCCGAAAAGCCGAGGGACCAAACGGAGGGAGGGAGGCAGAGCGAGCGATCGAAAGAGCGAGAGAGAGAAGGCGAACGCTCGGAGGCAGGATAGCCGATGAATGAAGGAGGTTGCACCCTGGGGTCCGTACTCACGTTGATCTCGACTCCTGGGCGTCGGGCGAGCTCGCTCAATCCTGGCGGCCGTCGGCAGCGGCCAGCCGCCTCCGCTGCTCGCGGTGCACTCGCTGCCGCGACATAACCTTGTGCCGCGCGCACCTGGGACACAGTAAAGCACGTCACTCACACGCGATCTCCCGCACACGATCGGCAGCGCCGTCTCCGTCGGGGGGACGTGCACCTCGGCTCCGGGCGACCCTGACCGAGTTCACCTTCGGGCTTCTTGGGCCTCTATCCTGCCGCTCTCTGGCTCGGTCTGCACCGACGGGGGGCCCGCTTCCTCGCGGCACTTCGCTTATCCCGCTCCGCGGCTCTGCTCCGAGGTGTGTACTCGCGAGTCGTCCACGACGACGGCGAAGCGCGGCTCTAGCGCTGCTGCTCTCCGCCAAAGCGGCCCTCTGTCTCTCTCCTTTTCTCGGTCGCTCTTTCTCCCTCTGCCTCGCGCGGAACTTGCTGCAGGGAGGAGGAGAGTATGCAGCTCACGCACGCCGTCCAGGAGGGGATAAGCTATACGTGCGTGAGAGGCGAGCGCGCCGGAATACGAATGTGTGCGCTGGCAAGGCAGTCGGTGGCATCGTCGCGCCGCCAGGGGAGCGCGCCGCGAGGCTGTTTATAGGTAAAGCGAGTCGGGGATCGCGCTCACCTGCGCGCCTGCGCCTGGGCTGCGAGGCACTATACTCGCTGCGGAGGCCGCTGGAGAACTTGCCGGCCGCCGCGGAGCTGCCAACGCGAGATCTGAATGAATGAGCAGGCCAGACGCGCGGGATCGAGTCGCTGCGAGTGTTTGGGGGGAGGGATGCTGCGCGGGAGTCGGTTGCTGCAAACGATTTTTCACTTGTGGCGCGCGGATTCTTTTTTTTTTTTTTGGCGATTTTTTTTTATGGGGGATGTTGGTAGGGGTGTTTTTTTTATGAATTTCTTTTCTTTTTTTTTTTTTGCGAATCTATACACGAGGCTATAAACTGAGAAAAAATTGTAGTAAAAATTACTATCCTGTTTAGAAAAGTGGCCACAGACTATCATGTGGTGGAAAAATTACCATCCTGTATTATAAATTTTACAAAAAAAATATTATACATTTTACTAGGATTATAGTCAAGTTTCCAATAATTCCAATAATACAGGATGGTAATTTTTCCACTACATGACACTCTGTGGCCACTTTTCTAGACAGGATAGTAATTTTTACTAGAATTTTTTCTCAGTGTAGTTTGTTAAATATTTGATTGGACTTTAGCTGATTTACTGAAGGTTGTAATAATTTCGTGCAAAATTTATTTAAATTTTTTTGTAAATACGACGGGTTACACAATTACGATTAACAAAAAATAAAAGCGTTTTGACCTGTTCTTGTTTAGCGGGGCTCCTTCAATAGGGATCACGGATCTCACGTCCAGCGCATTAGGAGGTATTCTATGTCTGAAAGAAATCATCAAATAGCTATCAAAAATAACAAGGATAACAAAGATAACAAGAAATATGCCGAGTAATTATTTATTTTATTTCAAAATCAAAATATTTATTTAAAAAAAAAAATTAATAGCAACTTTGAAATACGCATGCTATAATCCAAGACGATCAAAAACATTTTTGTAGAATATGATCATGTATTTTTATACATATATCACTATAATTATAAAATAAACTATACACACTTTATTCAGTTAAGAATCGTGTGTAGCTTCTAAGTTGGTACTTGCAAAGTAGTTCAAGCGGGATTGCTTTGAAGTGCATTTCAATGAGAGATGCAATCGAAAATTAATTTTGTATTTTCAATTGAACAGCATGACATAACAATAAATGTGATCTGATATATGACAAATATCTTTAGGTAATTAATTGCAAACAAATGAAACGCGACGAAAATAACTACTATGCGAAGTCGAGCAGCCAACGCTATAGCTAAGTCGAACGTGTTGCATCTGCACAGGCGACTCATTATTACACAATATGTTTAGGACTATAAATACTGTCAAACAATTTATTTCTTTAAACGTAGTGTAGCTGTAATTGAACCTGTTCTAAAATTTTTATCGCAATTTCGATAGTACTCTCAATACTGAATTATTTAAGATGATTCAAAATGCAAACAAAAGGAATCGATCATCAGTTTTACAGTAAAAAATTTTACTGTATACATTAACTATTGGCAGAAATTATTACTAATAATATTCTCTAGTTTTCTTTAGAATGATCAAATAATAATGGTAATCATATTATGAGCGTGTCAATAGTGAAGACAAAAGATGCATGTAACCCGTCAAATTTTGATGTCAACATAAGTGTACCGTGCATGGGAAAACACGACATGAACCAATAACCATAACGGGACTGAAAACGGTCGATTCTCACCTACATTTGCTAATATTAATTGACTTTGACGGGTTAATCTTTGTATTAAATAATTACTTTTTAACCATCTCAATAATAATTGGCTTGAAATTTAAAAATAATAAAACTAATAATCCATATCCATATATTATTAAACACGCACGTGTATGAACTCCTGAAATGGATTTCGTTTAAAATTATATAATTAAATTCTTTATTTTAAGCATAATTTTACACTAAATTGGTAATGTTTTTGTTTGCCTTTTTTATTTTATTATTTAGAAAAACATACTTCTTTGTTAATAAATTATATTGAAAATGCAAAGACTAATATAAAAAAGCAATAAATTAAAAAATTGCGCTTCAAGCCCAGCAGTCAAATGCCAATCAATCTGCATATTTTCGTACTTTATAAATATAGACTTCCTGGAATAAAAATAAGTCTAAAAAACGCATGATAGCATATCCCTTTCTAAGGTTCACCCATTCCCCGCTCAAATGCGGTGCACTTGTAAGCCTGCATGTCTGAGACGCATCTCATGTAGCACTGGTCTTTATTTTCAACTTACCTCATGAACCGCATAAAAAGTAGATGATTGTTGACAGAACAGCAAAATTTCTTATGTTTTATAACATTTTAACACATTTTTATCCTTCACAGTGTAAGTATTCTGAGTTCATTCATGAAATTGTCATCTAATTAGGAACACTTTAAAAAAATGTAAATAAAAATAATAAAAAAATTAATGTAACAAAATTGTTATTTGAGTGTAACTGCATGTGACTCGAATCATATTTTGCAAATGGAAGGTACTTTTGACATTGAGGAAAAAAAAGCAGCACGGAAATATCAACTTAGTTATTTGCAGTATCGACAAATTCGGTATTTTCGAAGCACAAAGACGCGCAACTTGAGAGTATTGCTCAGTCGGAGGGGGAAGAGAGACTCTCAAATTGCGCGTCTGCGACGGCCTTATGTTTGCGCTTTGAACCACTGAAACATTTAGTATAGTACAATTCATTTTGGTTTTTATTTTTCGCAATAAAAAAAAACGAGTGAATGTGATTCGTTTTCCTGTCTTGCTTATGATTTTAAAAAATGTCATGCAGTAAATATTGACGTAAATGATTAATATGTGATGATAAGCAGGTTTAATTATTTATTGCAGAAGTTTGTAAATAAAATAAGTACAAACAATTTTATGACACTGTCTTTTTATTTAAATTCACAGTAAAAAGATAAAAATCAAAAATACAAAAGAAAATTCTTTTAAGTAGATTTATAAGTATTATTGCGTGAATTAAATTTGTATATTAAATTTATTGCATTGTAATTTTGAACAATAAAAGCTGATAATACAAAATTTAATTTGAGACAATACAAGCCGAGTAATACAAAAATTTTCACATGTATTTGTTACTCCTCGAGTAGGTAATATTACTGTACATAAAAATTCTAAGTACACTTTTTAAGAAAAATATATTCTTTCTCGTTCCTCTTCATTAAAAATTATTACAAATTTCACCCTACGGACTCTATTACCTGACCTTGTAATTTTTACAACAAATAAATTCAATTTAATCGTGGAACATTACGTTCAGAAAGCAAAAGTACAAAATTCATTTTTCTAACTATAACACAATAATCCCGAAGTGTTTAGCTTTTTTTCATCTCCAAAAAAAAAAAAAAATTTACATATATGTAAATCCTGTAGGAAACTCAAAAGTACCCTTCGTACGAATTATTTATGTAGCTTTATTGTCTTATTTAAAGCAAGTCACTATTTTTTTATTCAACACTTACGATCTCTATACGGCCATTTAATCTAAAATTTAAGTATACGGAATACTAAAGGATTACATTCACTGCATCTGCTGATTGGGGGTATAATTGCATGCAACAGCTGATAGGATACCAATCGCTGATAGTTAAGCCTGGTTTATTTCTGCAAGGCTTTTTCTTGAAGACAATGCACCCGCAGAATTTCTAAAGTATTGGTCTTCCCCCGATTTCAGTCCGATCGCTGGATCTTCCTCGCCTGAATCTTCATCTGCTCGTAAGTCAGCCAGAGGACGATGTTCCAGGAGACGAGGCGAGCGAAGCTCGGTACGAAGCCCTTGTAGAAGGCCAGCGGCCCTTCATTCATGAACATCCGAACGGCGGCGTCCATGGCGCCTTTGTACTCGCCGGGAGAGCTGTTCATGTACCGGGTCTTGATGACGTCGACGGGACTTGCCGCGAGGGTGGTGCAGAGGCCGGCCGCGACTGCAGCCGCCAGATGGCAGGGTACGCCGTCTTGCAGCATACCCGATGTCAGAATTTTCTCCTTTATCACGTCGTAGCAGACGATCTCGGCGACGTTCACTATTGCGTTTCGAGAGATGTTCGGGAAAGTACCTGGAGAAAACACGTACTGTTTATTACCCGCTCCGAGGACGATTTTTTGTGAAAAATCAATTTTAAAGGAATTGATTGCTTGTTATTGGATTTTAGGAGACGAGGAAGAGACTCTAAATCCTCTTGACCGCAGAGAATAAATTTTACAATCAATTTTTTTCATTGCGGTTAAGAAGACCGGTGGTTCGTTGTGCATTTATTTATTCTCATGATTTCATAAAATAATATCTAAATTTAGTTTATAGTATAATTATAATAAAAACTAACCCTGTGCTCAATGACTGATATGATTTGTTTGTTAGATAAACGAAATGCATTGATAGTCGTACGTAATCTAAGATTTTTCATAACAATGTCTGTGTTATGAGCCTTTTGAAATGCTTCATCGCTTCGGCTGATAATGTGTGACTAATTGATGAGTATGACAGACATTACATTTTTTTTTTTATTCTCGATCGACATATTTCACAAGTTATCTCATGTTCCTATTACGAAACTTGTATTTTACATAACGTTGCATTCACAATTTTACGCGTACTTTATCACTGAGCAATTATTGCACGGAAATCAGGAATTAGTTTACTATATCGAAGAGTTGAAATTGTAAGGCTCAAAGTTAAAAATTTTATATTACTTTAACGATAACGATATGATCAATGTGAAGCCTTTATCGCTATTCAGCTCAAATAATATTCACTTAGAAAAGAGAAAAACCGCTTGATTCAAGAGAAAACTGAATTGATCGTATTTAAAGTGTCTCAATTATTTTCAGAAGTCGAGTGATTTGTATATTTAAAGAAAAAATGCACTTTTATCGCTATTACGTTATTTTAACGGATCAGGTTATCTAAGATTTGATACAAGTTTAAATGTGGTCATATAACAAAACCAAAATTAGAAAAAGCCCAGTCACTTATCTTTCAACTAATTAACTAAAATTTTGAAAATGGCATCTCGAAATCTCCATCATGGATGGATTTTCTAATGTTTAAAGTTGCACAAGTGAACAATTTCGAAATGTACAAACGACCTCACCAATTATTCTACGAACTTTCTCGACGTCAGCCTAAGAGTTTCACATCTCGCTACAGGCGGGAGAAATCACGAACGGCGACCTCGATACATCGCAAAAATCGATATATACACGCGATTTTTGAAAATAGATTCATACGGGCGGGAGCATCGGTGCGCACAAGATTACAGCAAGGATTTTCACGAAGCGAAAAAGCTCATTTTAAAAAAAGGCTTACATGCATCTTCTATTTTTATGAGAATAGAGTAAACTTTTCTAAAACCTGATAAATTTAACGGGTCGTAAAAATGATACCTTAAATTCTTCAGCTTCTGGAACAGTTTTTTACTCTAGTGCTTTAAAAATAGAATATTAAAATAGGCTTTTTTTTTTAAATATTTTTTGTTCGTTATTGCGACGAAATGCAGAAGAAACCGAGTATATTTATTACCTTTCCAGAGGCCACTCGATCCCTCGTTGAGGGCGATGTGCTTGTAGGCCTGCCAAGTGGACGCGTATCTTGTGCCATACTGACCGCTGTTTCCAGCCTGCAGACGTACCTTCACCACGTCAGTAGGCTGGGCGAAGAGGACGGCGAGGGCGCCGGTAGTGATACCCGCTGCGATACGCACCCCAATGTTGACCGATTCATGAGCCGACTTCTTGCTACTGTTACCTGTTGGGAGAAAATTGGCCTACTGTTAGAAAAAGCACGTTGCTTTGGGACATCTTTTTTTTTTATTTTTAAGATTTGCATACAACGAAGAGTATGAAGAAAGATTTTTTTGAAAGAATAACTCTGTTTGCGGTAGTTTAAAAAATTATATTTTAATTATCGGATGTCAAAAAAAAAGTATGATTCTCTCTATTTAATCAGAAATGGAGAAAAACCTTTTGAATTTTTTTTCTTGGGATTTTCGCATCTCACCGTCATATTAATGAGCGCATTAGCTCCATATTATTTGGGTAACACGTTAATGGGATCACCTTAGAAAGTTAAACAAAAGATTACTTTTCTTCACTTTCTTGATAGCAATGAATCAGCGTAAGATCCCGAATCTTCAGCAAGCTTGAGAATCAATCAAACGTAATTAGAAGTGAAAATCAAATAAAAATAAAATAAAAAATAATTTCATTTATTTTAAATGTATTAATTGAATTTAAATAGAATGAAAATTGTAAAGTTGTAAAGAAATATGTTAGAAATTCAGAATTATGTTATTTTCATTTTTACTCACTCACAAGAATACATAGACTCTACTTTATGCTTAATAAAAAATTTGAAATCTTAAGCGGAATCTTCACTATTGGTGATGCGTTCGGTATGCACTCTTTAAATATATATTTTTTTTTTTTAAACAAACTCTTTGCAGAGTTTTAGCAGGAAATACCGTCGATGAGTCCAGCGTAGAGTGTCTTGACGCTGTCGTAGAGGCCCAATCGTACACTGGCGAAACACATCTGTCTCTGGAGTCCCGCGGAAAGACCTCCGTACAGGCTCCTGTAACCACCCTCGCTCAACAACACGCCCTCAACAATATTGCTAACTGCCCCTCTACCTTCCCAGGGAACGACTTTGCACGTAACTTTACAAAATTTTATATATTTTTCTGACCTATCATTTAGATGCATTATTAAAGTCGCTAGACCATGAATTAGCTATTTTTTCGCTTTTCTCACTTTTATTTGATTTGACAAAAATGTAATTTAAAGCAGGATTTCTTCAAGTAGCACAATAAAATTTAAAAAGAAAAAGCGTAAAATTTGTTGAAATCGTAAGATTATAAAATTAAACTTAAAATTTATAACTTAAATATCTTTTAGTGGGTTTCACAAAGTGTGCTGTTATGTAACGTGAAACATTGATAAGCAAAACTTTTTAAAAAGTTTAAAAGCAACGGAATGTTTGAAAATTTATTTACAAATTGGGAAAACCACTAGAGAAAGTGTTATAAAAAGCTTGGCTGTTAAAATTTTTTTTTTTAATTAAATAATTGATTTTGCATTGCTGGAAAATATTACACTTAAGAAACAAAAATTGCAAAAATCAAGAAATAAAAGAAAAATTAAAATAAAGTACAAAAATATTACGACATAAACGCATCGTATCACGTGTTATTATTTGTATTTTTAAACTGGCAAGACTAATATTACGAGTAATAAGAACAAACCCTTCTTGTACCTACCGCTAAACAGTATAAATATTATAATTAAAGAATCGTACCTCATTCCTTCATTTCTAATGATGCTTCCCATTGTTTGCAATAATCCTGGTTGAACGGTTCGTATGGCCAATACTGAGCCTTCAGCAGAAGCAACCAAGATGGCACGACCCTCGCCAGCAATCTATTTATCATTAAAATAAATCAGTTGTAACATTAAATTGGCAAAACTTTTGTTACAATAATAATGAAAACCACTACTATAACAACATTAAAATGAATGCAGAATTTTAGTTTACTGTTAAATGCATTTATCTTGATAACACTCATCATCGACGTAAATGATAAAGGTCATTTAAAAATGTAACTCATATAGTTGACTTTGACCACAATACATTATATAGCATAACTATGATAAAAATTAAGTGCTTTTCTAGCCGAAGGTCAAAGTATAAATTAAAATACTTTTATCTGATGAACTATAAAAAGTGATGTTACTAGATCAGTAAATAGTTATATTTTTCAACCTCCATTCTTTAAACTAATATAGATACTAAATTTCCATTAATTTCATTAAACATTTTGTTGCTTCTTGTTTTAATCACCTTCAATAAAGATACCATTATTTTACCTGCATTCGAACTTTAGTAGTGTCCAAGGGAAATGTTGCTAGATCAGCGATGCAAGCAGCTGTTCCCGCAGTTAGAAGTTTAGCCGCCAGGGACAAATCATTTTGTGCGTCGGCTTTCATTGTTCAATTATTTTTTTTCTACTTATTAACGTACAAGTTGAAACTTAAAAGTAAGGATTTTAAAGTCCAATCTATTTACACTATTTACAAACACCCCTTATCACTTGCGTGGTAAAGAGAACTCTTAGCAATTAAACTTGGGTTCTCTAAAGTGATCGGGAAATGAGTGCAGTCCACGCGACCGCGGCTCGTGTTTGATTTCTTTGCCGCGGAATTCCTTATACATACTATTTTTCTGTAACAGACAAAAAAGAATAATTAATTATTAACTGCGTAACAAGATTTTCTAACACAATCAGTAGCATCGTTAGCATATCTAATCAGTTTAATAAAAGTTGAGGATATTTTATAATTTAATCACAGTTATATTATCTAAAACGTGCAACAGACAGTAAACAAACTATATGTAATAATGACAATATGTTATAGAATAAATTTACGTTATTATTAAAGCTTGTAGGTAGATTAGACAATGTCTCCATGTGACTTGAATTTATTCTTTTTATTCTCTATTTGTTTTTATCTTACATTTATATCGTAAAATCACAATTTGATGGCCAAATAGTGATAATATTATATTTTCGCATTTACATTGCGCTAGAATTTAAATTTTATATTTTGAACACACCAGTTGCGCGGTTAAAATGAAAATTCAAAATTATCTGCGGAAGCATGATACCGTTTAAATTCAATATGTATATTTTTATGTATAAATCTGTAAGTATATTGACCACGTAAATGGAAAAAGTAAATTATGTTCAATGAATTCGCAATGCACATATTACGCTGATGCAAATTTAACACACAACCAAAGGCCATAAGGAATTCGCTGAATTTGAATCTTGCCGTGTCTGGTTCTTTGTTCAAGTAAAAGAAAATGTTTTTCTCAACAGTAAAATTCGCTTTTGCATTAAAAAAAAAAAAACATGCAAAATTTATGACAATATTATAATTGAGTAGTGTCAAGATATAGCCATTGAATGACTATACCAGAGCAAAACTACACAGACTGTTGTAGCACCAAAAATTGGCCAGTTTAATTGTTCTCGTTTAGTATGTCGGTTTTCAGTTTCAACGGTAAATTTCTCACCATTAAAGTGACAGTGCATACTAAGGGACGTTGCGTTAGTTTGCATTGGACAGACATTATTACATACACAGCAGTTAGAACATCTAATGACGTTAGAGTGAAAAAGAAGCGCGATAAAAATAATATACTGATGTCAATTGGAGTTAAGCCAACGAAAACTTTAGTCGCGTGTTTGGTCGAGAATATGCATATGTTAGCACTTTCAATGAAGCCAGTCACTAGTTTTTTGTATTTTAAACTTATTTGAGAAAGAAAAAAGAATTGACAAATATCAACAACTTATCTTTTGAATGGTTCACGCGTAAGTTTACTTGGTGAAAGTTTTACTGGCAGAGTGTAAGTATAATATATTATTATGTACTGCACCGAGATATTACTTTCATAAAGAAAAGCTATATTTTCAAACAAAAGTAGGTGAACACAAGATGAAGAGAGTCTACTATAACAATGTCTAATTAAAATGAATTATAAAGCTAAATTTTTGGCGGTGGATAGTCACTGTCGCGTAATAGTAGTTCTTACTTACATACATTTCTATTATGCATGCTAATGAAATGCAGGAAAAAAGTTTTAAAACATTACACGTACAACATTTATTTTTTATTGCGTTAAACTAACATGAATTTCAAGAAATATATACAGAAATGTTAAATCGTCCAGTGAATTGCTATTAAAATTGATAAAAAAAAAGTCGTCAGTTCAATGGTTTTAAGAAATGAATGACGTTTGAATTTTAGAGCCGGGCAAAGTCCAATGTTCGTTGCAGACTGACGAGCGGCGGTGTCATGCTCGAATCGGAGCTTATCTAAATTTATCAAAGCGTCAAGCAGTCTGTAGCGTCTGTATTATTTTAAAGATAGTTGAAATTCAAATTCAGTGTTTTGCTGATTATCGGTACAGGCGACAACTGCACCGGTACAAAAATAAATACAATTTTATTTAGTTCATTGAGTTTACTCTTTATTTTAAACTAATTTTTGCTTCGAGAGAGGTTTTAAGAAGTTTATTTATAGAAATATGAAAATCATTAAATCTAAAATTAAAATTTTCTATTGAAACATTCGCATCTAATTAACTTGGAATATATTCGTCGTTATAAGAACACAAGAAACTTGTTCGTCTCAGAAAAAGAGAAGTTTCTTCGTTCCCTTTATCTTTAAAGTAGGATACCTATAGCATGCGAATACAGGACAAAGGAAACGTCCTTGCGCAGACGTACAGACTGAGTCGACGCAGTGTCCAGCTTATCGATCATGTACTTTATAAAAGAGCAATAAATAATTTTGGGTCATTTATTCGCGTTTGAAGTAACGCTTTTAATACAGTCATCATTGTTCACAAGTTTATCTTTAAAACAAAAAAGGCAACACAATTTTCCGATAAATATTGTTATATAATTAATGCTAAAAGCATCTGTACAACAATTGAATTTCACTGTTGACGTTGCACACTTCAGATTTTTACAACAAACGAACTTAATTTAGCGTAGGGCATATTTACAGAACGAAGAATAACTTTCGTATCGATCGACTGAAAGTCAGCTGATCGCCACTTTATTTCCGTTCTAGAACAACGGTAAAAAGATGCGACAAAAAACGGTTTCACTTTTTCCGAAAAAAGGCAGAAGGCTGGGAAAGCTACGTGTACGAAAGGAGCACCTCAATTTGATCACCGAAGCAAAATAAAAAGCAAAGACAAAAGTACAGCAGCCACTTACCAAGTGTTCAGTGGGTGAGTAACAACAGAACTGACTACAGCGTCGCGACCTGGCTTCGCTTATACCGGCTGGCGACCAATGGGAGAGCAGAGAGCCGCCTTCCACCAACAGGCGCTGCGTCGCTTGCGTCAATTTCCTATATACAGTGGCGGTACGGTGAAACTTCGCTCGTCGCGCCTGCAAATCGATACTAGTGCAGAAGTACCAGAAGAACTGATCATCGCGTCAATGAATTTTTTTTTTTTTTTTTTTAAACCACTCGCACTGGAGGCGAGCTTTTCTATCGTTAGGAAATCCAGGGAGAAGGAATTCGAAAGGCGAGGTTTTAAACAAGGCCAAGGTTTGGGAGCTTCCCGTCGTTCACTTTTGTAATAACAATATAATTGTACAGTTCGTGCATGAACGACAAATCAAACTGAGATATTTTACAAAAAAAGCTTTTTAAAGTAATGCTAAATTTTTATATATTTTTGTATCTTATTTTATAAGCTATTACTATTTTTGTAAATTTTTGTAATTTTATTAATATTCCGCTATTCAATTTATAAATGACGTTTGGAGATGCAGTTTATATTACAAGAAATGTTTCATTACACTCATTAAGGGAGAGAATTTTTCCTTAAAAATGACAATTTAAAGAAATTAAAGTGTAGTACAATTGTATTGTATTAGTCTTTTCATTCATGAATGTTAGTGGTGAGGCGCTCCCATTTTTCAATAATTTTTTATCTAAAATTACAGAAGTGTAACAGGGAAGTAGCAGGTGAAGTGACTGTGTATTTAAAATCTGAAATACATAGTCGTTATCACTACAGCCATATAATAGCTGATTAAAATAAAGATATTTAAAAAATTTTTAATTTTTTTTTTATCATTTTCCAAATCATTATACCTTTTTAGAACTCAGTGATATAATTTAATAAATGAATCACCTTTATAAGAACAATGGTAGTAACAATTTCTATTATCTGCAGACGTATTCGTTCAAAGTTCAGAATTGATTGATTAAGAGGCTTTCTCAGTAAGATAAGAGTCATGGATGCCTTAAGTGTAGCAGCTGCCGGCAAACCTTGAAAACTGGAATCTTACGCTGTTCACCTTCTAGCTGCTGAGGAAGTACTTTAACAGTTGTATCCGGTTATCTGTCTTTTTTTTTTTTGCATTGACAGATTAAAAAAGAAAAATTAACACATGGTGTGAACGAACCTGCAACCTTCGTGTTATTCGCACTTTTTTTAAGTATCATCTTCTACATTCATAACAAAAACGAAATGATCTACAAAATTTTATTTATTTTTCCAGATTAAAATACATATGCAAATAGCGTTAGTTATTTAGTTTGAAAAACAATGCACTGGTCTAAATTGCAAACATTGAGGGTAAAGATTTTAAGTACCAATTGCAGAAATGGATTTCAATGGGACAAATAGGGATCGAAAAAATTCATTCTAGACAGTTAACTTGGGAAATTAAGGTTGATTTATTAGAGTCCAAAGTACACCGCCATAACTGTTCTGTTTATTTAGAAACTGCTGAATCATGTCCACAGTAACAACATGAATTTTAATAAGATTTTTCCGTCCATAAAAATTTTTACAGGTAGCGATTAATTAAATAGTTTTTTTATAATATTTATAATATAAATTTTGTTTTATACCATGCTTTATGACTGTAATAAAATTTATTATTTTACAATTCGTTGAATCAACCATTTAACCGTTTGTACACCAGCTGCTGTTAATATACAGGTATTGCATTCTCAACTGATAAAGTTCGAAAAGAGTTCGTAAAGGTATCACAGATGGCGTTACTACCTACAATTTGATAGAATATTGAAATTTTCGAAAATATTTTTTTTTATAAAAACACAGTACCTTATATACTAATCTTTAAAAAAATCAGAAAAATAAAAATAAAAATTATAAATAAAATATATCAGTTGATATTATTGTTTTCTAATACTCATTCGTGACGATTGTAAGAATATGCGAACTTCCAATTTGTTTAGAGAAAGTGCCAATTAATTTAATGGAGTAGTTGGTAATTTGCAATTTGTTTAAAGAAGTTGGTAATTAATTAGTTTGCACTATTTGTCGATGTTCCGAGAATACGTATACAAGAGCTTGTGATATGGTAAGTAAGTAATTATATAATTTTATAGTGATCAGATGATATTATTCAAATGCAGATACTCGATGTCGGAAGATAAACAAATGCAAAACTAATTAGTTCCACAGTTTTTCTATTAAAAATTCCCTTAAAATTTTTAAAGATAATCTTAAACAGTTAGGTTTGACAATGAATACACTGAAAAAAATATTTAGGAAAAATTACAATAATTATAGAAAAAATTACAATAATTTATAGTAGCGATGGG
>JAWWEN010000048.1:1809632-1820604 GCA_035582955.1 Sycophila texana
ACTTCTAGTGTGCGCCATATGTTATTAGAAAATCTAGTAACTTTCTAGTAACTGTTACTATATTTTTTTCTCAGTGTGGAGGGTTTACTGTCCGAGCGAGCAGATTTTTCCAGAGGCTGCGTTTACTGCACCAGCGAAGCGACGAAACAGTGTTAAAGATTAAGTTCTTTCTATTAAAAGAACAATGGATGTTATTATTACAAACGTAGTACAGAACTTCACATACATTTTATACTTCATTGAGCTTCTATTGCCTATGTCCTATTATGCTCTGCTTGTATGAATTTGATGAGAGACAAGATGATCTGTAAATAATAAAATAAATCAAATTAATAACTTTCGAATAAAATGAAAAATAACAAGAAGATAATATATCTACTCTCAGTTTACGTCTTACCTTTTTTTATTGCATTTTTTATTGCAAAATGATCTCTTGGGCTGAGCAGGCACTGCACCTGTAACAAAAAGAAGAAAAAATTTTCACAAAGAATTCGATGTTTCAAATAAGGTGAGCCAACTTATTTTTTAAATAATGTATTATACTTATCTGATGGGCTCTGATAGTAGCAAACAGCAATTAAATTTTGTTAATGAGGCTTAACCTCAAAGCTGCACATAATGCACTACTGATTCGATCAGTTGTCTGCTACTCTGCTGCCGTCAATCGCGAATTTAACATTTTTTTATGAAAGGACGATTTTGAATTCTTATTACTGAGTAATTATCATTGAAATTTGAACATATTTTTTTGTGAAAAAGGCAATATTTAAAAATCTTTTACTGGCAATAAAAAAATTAAGTGTATTTATGGGCATGTATGCACGAGGCTTTACATACACAGAGTATAACAGTTGTTTTGACTTTCTATATATTGACAGTATTATCCTAAGGTCATACTGTCGATAGTTAAGAAGTCAATAGTCGATACATAGGAAGTGAAAACATCTGCTGTACACTAACTTTCATAATCCCCGCATCGCCCTTAATTTAGATGCATTGAAGCAGTTGCATTGCAGGGCATGATAAAAACATTTAGAGCCTGTGGTTTCTAGAAAATATTTTCTGATAAAAACTGTTTTTGACGAACCATAATTTTTATAATTTTTAAACTGGACGTGCTCTTATTGGTCCAATTTTCATAAATAAACTTAAAATTTTGACTATACAGTTAGCAGCAAAAAAGCAGTAAATATGAAACAGTTCTATTTATTTATTCCGATTATACTAAAGACTTGCTTTGTATTTATTTCTAATTTATTCAATTATACATATTCCATTTTTATCTTATTGACTTGCATCTCATACATAAAGTACAACTGTTTCCGTGAAAACTTTCCGATTGGTATAGTAGTTCCAATATCTGATTCTCAAGAAGTTTGTTAAAATCGATAATGCCGTTTTCAGAAGAAAAAAAAGGGGATTGGAAAAGACTTTTAACTCCTATACGGAACTATAACGGTCCGCGACGAAAAACGGATAGATGGACCTCGTAGCTCCTTTGCAACATACTTCACTTTCATTTAGTTCTTAAAACTCAGAAACTTTGAGCATTGCTATGTGAAGTATCACGAAATGAACGTACAAAGCCAAATTAATTAAAAAGCGAGCTTAAAATAAAAAATAAAAACTGGTCTTATAATTAACTAAAAACTAGTGATATTAAAAATAAGGAAAAATATGTAATTCTACTAGAAATAATTGTTGAACGACGCAATTCGGAGTGACTTCTGGGTTTTGGCTGAAGTTAATTTTTGACGCGAACTAGAATTTTGTAAATTAGTCCGCAAAAAGTACGCTTTGCGAAACTTCATAAGGGTCACAGCGCTAGCGGGTGTTCGGTTAGAGGTTGCAAGGAGAACTTTAACAGGATGGAAGCAATATATTTATAGTAATTTACATTAATTTTGTTAAATAAAATGATTTTGTCTAGTTTAATCTCACATTTTATTTGAATTTCAATCTGTTGTCAGACTCTTGATTAAATAAAAAATTTTTAAAAAAGTAAGATTTTAATTTATAAATTGTTTGATAAAAGACTTTATTTTATCATTAATTAAATTACATTTTTTTTTCATACCTTGTAAGTTCCGAGATTTTCTATGACGCAAGGCAAACTGACATCTCTCCCGAGTGCCACAGTCACGTTTGGAATGGGTTCTGCAAACATGGGCTTATCCGACAGAGCTGAAAAATAGTAAAATAGTTTCTATGTTATATCCATGTAATATACCAATTTCCAGAATTAAAAAATGATTATTTTTTATAAAACACTTTAACAAAGCTGCAGTTTACAAGCTATGAGTTTAAGTCAATCTCTTTTCAACTATACACATATTGGTTTTTGAAATACCATAAATGGGGGATAACGGGGAATAGTAAAATTTGAGTTAAAGGAGATACTGGAATATAATGGGAAATCCCAAAAAAATGTTCAATGAATAAATCGCAGTAACTTCGAATGCATCACTTACAATGGGAACCCTGTATAATGACAATATTACATAAGTTTTCGAAAATAATTTGATTAAATAGTAATTATAAGTTAGACCAGCAAAAGTGTTAAAATGTATAAAATGTTTAAAAAAAAAGCAACTGATTGTCAAAAAATTAATGAATAAAATATATCGTTTGTAATTAACAATAAACACTTTGTAAATCTTTCATGACCGAAGGCAGCAAGAGTAGATTGAAATCTTCAGCATCACCTTATTTCTTACTTTCTGAAACAGAGATTCGCCATTGGTAAGGATAAGAGCCAACTTTGAATTAAACGCCAAAGTTTCCACCAACATTCTACAGATTCTCATTTTCCCAGTTTCAATTAATTTTCCAATCAGCGATTCAAAGGGAACGCCGTCATTATTTTTTTTTACAAAGAATTGATCTTCTACTAGCATCAGCCTTTGGCTTCTACTTTACTAAAGTTTTTGAATTCCTCAAGATGCAGATTTCGAACAAGTATGCGTGGATACCCATAAACTCTATTATTCAGAATATGTACTTGAAAAATATATGATTTCTCATTAGCAGATTAAATAAAGTTTTTATGCGCCTTCCCTGCATGTAACTTTAAAATAATCGTGGGTAAGAAATCAGTAATAATGTGCATAAATTTACTTGAATAATTGAATAATGTTTTGCCTTGTATAGATTCTCTTTTCTTATGAATTAAGTAACAGAATTTCGAATAGTAAATAAACAGACCATGAGAGAATAAATAAATTAAGAAAAGTGAAGGTATACAAAAAACTAAAGTGATTATAAAAACGTCAATGGTTTTGATTGTTACTCCAAAATCAAATAAATTTTAAAAAACATTTATTTTTTTCCTTAATAATATGAAGGATATCATATCTCCAATTTTAGATTTATGCCATATTATTAGAATTTTTTTAATCACTACTCTTCCAGATTTGTGATTGGTAATGGATTGATGAAATCAAATATTGTAGGTTCGTAATTATAATAATGATAATTATCATTCCGTAGCTATATGCTAAATTAAATGGTATTATATTTGACAATGGTTTAATAAATTATAGCTTATTGATTTGATTAATCCTTTCCTCGTATTATTAATTTAATTAATTCTTAGAAAAAAAGTGCAATATTTTTTTGTAATTATTGTATATTTTCTACTCTGGTTTAATAAATAAATAAATAAATAATAAAAAAACATTAATAAAGTTTTTTTTAATTTCTTACTGGTCACGTGGAATTTAAAAAAATTTAAATTAATACATAGCGTGTGTCAATTCATGCTTCATGTGCATGCAGCATATATTTAATCCACGTCGGTGTATAAATATCGCGTTCATTGTTTTTTGCATGTTCTTCACTCACTGAAACCCTCTCCGTCTCTCTCTCTTCCGTTCTCTTTTCTTTCTTTCTCCGTTAAATTAGTAGAGACTCTGCTATGCAACGGCACGCGTCGGATCTCCTCGTTATCGTTCCCTGCGAGTAAAGCCTTCCCCCCCTACGTAGGCGTGTGATTCACAGCGATGGCTGCAAACGAATGTACGCTGTGGGAGTGAACGAGGCAGCGGTGAAGTGACTTTCCTGTTCGACTGCGCTCGGCCGTGAAGTGTAACGACATACTTAGTGTTGTTGCGCAGTTGCCTGATGCACATTATCGGCATTCTTGTCGCGGATTCCTGTGCAGATTTTAAGAACTGCCTTGCGTTTTAATACGTGCCGTGCCGTTGAAAAGTTACAAGAACACTTGTTGCTTAATATAGTAACGCTGTCTTATCAGGAATAGAAATTTATTGGGCTACGCCGTTGATCAACTGCACAGATAGAAAAAAAAAAAACATTAAGCCAAAGTTTTCGTGTCTTAACAGTTAAGACACGAATTAAAATTATTAAAAATACGATGATATTAGCTAATATATTACAATATGTAAGTAAAAATTAGTTCAGTATTAAATTAATTGTTCATCGTTTATCAATTTTTTTAAAACGTTTAACCTAACCTCACTTAATTATTTTTTCGTATTAAACAATTTCAAACGCGTACAAAGTATTATAAATATCATTAATGTTTGTGTGATCATTAAAACTTCAAGAATACTATTCATTTTTATTTAATTATTAGTAATATCAATGATTTTTTGATAATTTTAATTTGTGTCTTAACTGTTAAAAGACACGGAAACTTTGGCTTTAAGATTCCTTTTTATCTGTGTGTGTTCTGTGATAAATATAGAGTTACGGCGCGGTATTTAAAAAACTGAATGAATCTACGAAGAAAAACGTTGCATTCAAAATTGCTGCAGTATTTACTAAAGTAAAGACAAAACTGTAAAGTACATAAATTTTTTTAATATTTCAAATTACCTTTTACTGCATTTGTGATAAAATTTTCTAGAAATGTTATCATTTTTTTTTGTATTTGTTGAGTTTGTTCTTGCGGTAATAGACTGATTTCGTTAAAGAGGTAATAACATTTTTAATGAATAAAAAAATATTTACAGAAAGCATTGTCAATTAGCTATCGTATCAGTGACTTGTTTGAAACCTCACTTTCTTTCAGAATATTAGAGCTAAAAATATTAAAAATAAGTTTTTAGACGCAGAAGTTAATAATTTCTTATCTCACTTGCTATGAATTTGTCTGGTGGCTTGGGAAGGTGCGCGATAAGCCAGTCGCCAGTCAAGTAATCAAATATCGCAGACATTGTAGAAAATACGTGCGTGCAGAGCACATGCGCAGATAAAAAAGAAGAAATCCAGCCATGAGCCAACGGCGCTACATCATTAGTTTCGTGCTACTTTTAGTGCTGTGCTTGTGTACTATTTTTTTCATCAACTACGGTAGTGCGTTTGCTTTGAAGTCGAGCTCGAAGATAAAAGAAAAATCTCTGCTACCTTTGAAAAGTGCGAATATAACAATACTTTACTGGAACAAGTTTTTCGGCCAAAATGACTTTTACATCGGAATGGGGCCAATATCTAGTCACTGCCCGCACTACAATAACTGCTACGCTACGAGCGATCGGAATCTCGAATACGTGGAGAAAGTCGACGCAATAATTTTTCACGGTATTGATAAAGAGCTGAAGCGTGGAGATTTGCCGACGAAGAGACATTCAAAACAAAGCTACGTCTTTGTGGCTTTGGAGAGTCCGGCGAATCGTTACGTTTATCATCAATTTGACGATTATTTTAATCTAACGATGACTTATCAATTAGATAGCGATGTAATATGGTCCTACGCTGATGTGGTGGATAAAAATAACGATAGTGTAGTTTTTGTACCGTCTAGAACCTCGGTGAAGTGGAGAAAGAATACAATTAGTCGAGAAAAGCAGGAGGAAGAAGAGAAAATAAATTCGATAATAGAAGGCAAGAGAAAGATGGCCATATGGTACAGGAGTAATTGCGAAACACGCAGCGGCCGTGAGCATTACATCAATGAACTAGAAAAACACATATCTGTAGCGAAATACGGCGGCTGTTCTAATGATGCGGGATGCCCGAAAGAAAAAGACTGCTTTAAGACGGAGGTTGAGCCGAATTATTATTTTTATCTTTCTTTTGAAAACTCACTATGTGATGACTACATTACTGAAAAATTTTTCCATGCACTTAAGTAAGTATGAGTAAAGATTTTTATATTGTAAAATTGTGTTAAAACTTTTTTCAGTAAAATTATTACCATACGAGATGCTCGATTTCAAAATGATACATTTTTGTAGAAATATAGTTCTTTCATCTTTGATAAAACTGAAAAAATAAATAAATAAAATTTTAAATGACATATTTTCTTTTTAAATGATATTTAACAGATACGTTACATTTCTTCGAATTTAATTTTTCATTAATCAATATGAGTACAGTGATGGTTATGAAATGTAAATATTTATTTAATTTGTAGGTATTATGTTGTTCCAGTAGTTTACGGTGGAGCTAATTACAGTCAATTCGCCCCTCCTAATTCTTACATCAGTGCACTAGATTTTCAGGATCCGAAAGATTTAGCTAAATATTTAAGTGAGTTAGCAGGAAATTTAAAGGAGTACAAAAAATATTTTGACTGGAAAAAAGAATACCGCATCCTTTCTCCGAGAAAACGAGTTATATGCGACTTGTGTGAAATTCTTAATAGTAACTACAGTAATTCTTACAAAATATCAAAGTGGTACAGTGAAAAAAGATGCTCCATGCAAAATCAGTTAGATAAACAAATTTCTGAGGGAGGAGTGCATTATAGTAATAAAGCTATATTAGCAAATCATTGATGTAAATTTTGCATTTTTAATTGAAATTTTATACATATAGGTTAAAATGAAATGTACAAGTTCCGAGAATCCTCTTTTAAATAAGTTGAAATCAAAGATGGATTTACAGAAATAATACTTGGAAATGAAAATTTCATTCAATGTCAGGAATGGCCCTTACAGTGTTATCAGACAGTGTTATCAGTATTATCAACACTTATCAAACAGATTACTATTTACTTTTCTGTATAAAATAAAAGTGATCGATAATAAATCTAGTCTTCCTACCATAATGTATTTAAAAACATTTTTTTACATATTATACATAATTTATTGATGAATATTTGAAAATAGTGAAAATAAATTACATTGGTTAAAAAATGTATATACAAAATCATTATCATTAAGAATTTATGAAATGTTTTTCTACAGCTTATACAAATGAATGAATACTTAAATAAAATATAAGCATCTTTGATGCAAAATGTCTAAAAAAACATGTTTATCGTAAATTTCACTCAGAGTATAAAAAATAATTTTTGAAGAAAAATGGAAGGCTAAATGATGATTCAAAGATTCAAAGGACATAAACAGATCTCAAATTCAACGCACGCGGTTTACGAATAAACTGTTTCATAGTCTTTATAATTATTGAATCTGTTTATGTAAGAGTGAGAGTGTTTGTATACATTTGCTTGTAAAACTGTGTAAATAAATATTTGCAGATCTTCTCTGCGGATTAGTTCTTATTTTTTAATTGATGATTCTGTACAAATAAATTTGTATCGTTCAATAAATGACGAATTTATTCAATTAAAGATAAATTAAACAATTTCTTTCCTGTAATATATAATAGCACATTGTGCGGCAAATGCGCACGGAGATTCTCGACCCCCGGTTCTACTACATTTGGCGGTATCCACATTGAAGTCTCGCCAGCACGTACGAAGAAAATAACAACGGGTGGGAATAGTTACCGTACCGAAACTGTAGCAAGTTGAAAATAAACTTCTTAATTTCTTACGAAGATGGAAACTTTGCCAACCTGTTATAAAATTAATTTAGAAATTTAGATCTTTATCAATAATGCTGTATTAATGAGCCAATTAAAATGCTCTTTTTCTACGTACAGGAAAATTATTTTTACATGCATATAAATATTTATGATAATATGATATCAATTTATAGATATGACTTATTTTCTTTCTAGAAAATGAAGTAAAATTAAATTAATCTTTATAAACACACGTTTGCAATATGTACATGTGCGTGCTTCTTATACGTTCTACGTGCAATATAAAAGAGTCTATATGCTTAATTATTAACTAAAACGTAATTTACACCAAGAGGAGAGCGGTGAGTAATTTCTGTTTCTTATACTCTTCATATAACTTAGAAATAACTTTTTTCCCTTGAGAACGTTCTACCATCGATTAATGCCCAATAGACTATTCTCGTATTATTTCCTATAATTTAAACGATTTAATAATATTTTTTGGACAAAAATATTTTTCTTTTAAAAATATTGTTAGTTCGCCATTCGAGCGAGTAAAACATAATACTTTGTTTAACAATTTTGAAAATTATTCTGACTTTATTTCATAAAAATAAACTTCAAAATAATATTCCAAGCTACGGAATATTTCATTTAAAAAATTGTATTATTTCTTTTTAATTATTTTTTTTTAATCTGTACAGATTGTAAAAACTGTAGTCGATTTTAATAAACCGTGATGAATAACATTGTTCATTATAGCGCGTAAAAAACAGCTCCAGTATTAACTCTTTAGTTTTTTTTTTTTAGGAAACGCTCTTTAATTCCGACTGAGAGTAAAAACAAGAGCATTAATATTTTATTAAAAGGAATAATTAAAAACATTAGCGTAGAATTTTATTCCACGAATTTTTTTTCTGAATCCTTTTTTTTTTTGTAAAATATGTACTAATATATAAGAAATTAAATTCAAGATAATCGCGCAAATTAAATGAGCCATTAAGGGAAGATATTAAAATACAATAGGCAGTACTGTTTATATCCTACTGCAGATATATCCTTAATCTTAGAGGCAAGTAAAAAAGATTTAGCGGTGGTGTTATAAAAATGATCCATCTTAAATTTCGAGAAATTCACCAAGTCTGAGGTATATATCGACTTTATTCACGTTAAAAGAAGGGGCACATACTTTTTTATACCAACTGCGCAGATCGTAAACGTTGCTTTGAACGAGCTATAGTATATCGGATCTTCTGCAACTTATAAGGTAGAATTCTCTTTTCCTTCCTCTTGCCTTCATCATATCCATCTGTCGTCCAAATACGACCTTTTTTACTACTACTTCTTCACGTTACTCCTTGAGATTTAAATAAAGCGATTAATTTAAAAAAAAAAAAATAGCAGGAGCAAATTATTCGCGAAAGAAAAGAAATACTGTTAAAATATAAAAACTGCTAACCCGATAGAAAAATAGAATTATGAATAAAATTTGTATTGACTCTATAAAAAAAGATTTTTTACTCTATAGAATTTTACACCATTGACTACAAATTTCTTTAGCTCGTAATAACGTATTTGAGAGTAACATATGTTTTGGAAAAATTGAAATTTTTCTATCAAATAATTACCATATTTACGGCAATTATTTTGCAATCAAAAGTAATGCTTATTTAGGTTTAAGTTTTTACTATATTTTAATTTTCTATTTTTGTAATTAAGGACTTTATAGACCGTTGAATTTATTAAATAAATAAATAAATAAATAATGTGTTCGATATTCGAAGACTGCTAGCCAGCAGAAATAATTTACTTTGACTTTATGTAAACGCTAAAAGAAAAAATAGTAACGATTGAAAACATGTAAATAGAGAAGATGAATGAAAAAAGATAAAAGAGAAAAAGGGAATAAGGATTAAGTAGGCAGAGAAAATGGAGGGAGTTAGAAGAGTGGGAAAAAGTGCAGAACCGCTATTCGAAGGGGTTTATCAGCAATAACTCGGGCTCTTTCATATCTCGCCAATAATTTCTCCCGAGTAGTACTATAAGAGAGTGAGAAGGCAAGTAAGGGAACTTCTCTCCTCCTTGCTCCTGGCAAGCCTGCGCACTCAAGAATTCTTTACCGTTTGCCACCTTACCTCCTCCAGCCAACCCTCCTCTCCACTCTCTTTCTTCCCTCTAACGATTCGCTGCAGTTTGAGAAAGGATAGAAACTAAGGAGGAAGAGAGTCTGGCGAATAGATAGATGAACCCTGAGTCGAGCAAGCCGACAACTCGGGGTAGGAAGAAAGAGAAAAAGAAGAGAAAGAGAGAGATAAACGGGGTGGGTGGATGGAAGAGAGATAGAATGTGACCTGAGAGAATTTATCCGAAGGATAAAAATGTCTCTTAGAGTTTATATAGAAAAGAGAGATGGTAGAGGAGATTTCAATAAAACCCTCGATTGTAAAGTACCATGAGATAGAAAAAACTGTCTTGGCAGTTACATGGGTCAGTGGAGCTCAAAGTTGTTTCTCTTATGCCCTCCGTCTCTCTCTTTTTCTTTGAAGGCAAATGATAAATTGTATATACCTATATAGTTCTCTCTGCATCTTTCGTATCTCTCTTTTTCTTCAATAATTTTTTCGCAATGCATAAGTAAAATTAATTTTTTTCGATAACTTTTAGTACAAGGATAGTGAGTCACCTTCGCTGTTTGCGGCAGAACAGATGCTACAAAATTATTAATACTTTTCTTTTCTTGTTACTATTTACAGTCCGTTACAATTTTTATTTTGAAATATGCTACACAGTTACTTAAAATTCATTATTATTTAATGTGTTTATAAAAATATCTCATACGTACCAAAGAACTTGTAATAAAAGTTTAATCTCCGCTATGGAAATTTTATTTATTTATAAAAATATTGAGCATGGCAACTATTTTCAACATAATTTTTTTAAGAAAATCTTGGCTTAAATAATCTCAATAATATTAGTTTTCAGTTATCTCCTCAGTTTGTAATAGACAAGATTCACTTGTCTTTAAACACAACTGACATAAAGCAAATTGAGCTCTACTTGCATAATCCACTTGTTACGCGTCCTTCTGTCTCGAAATTGGGAAGATCAAAAAAAAAAAAAATCAAATTTCATGAACTGTGTCAGTTAGAATATCAAAAAATAATCGACACGTATTTTTTATTTTTTTAATTTAATGTTTATTAAAAAAGATATAGTGATTTGAAAAGTGGGGATGACGTCACGATCCTACACTATA
>JAWWEN010000048.1:1879689-1893626 GCA_035582955.1 Sycophila texana
ACATTGTGTTCGTCTTGATCATTTCTCTTCTTCCTAATCACTCTATCACGAACGTTCGAGCCTTCAATTTTACAAAAATATAACAGTTAACTCGACAGTGAGATTTGAAAAAAAAAAAAAAAATCTATCTTTTTGAATCTCTTTGAGCACTTGAATTCAAGGCACTAATACGACGTAGGTATGTGGTACATCGACTGGGTTTTATCAACGACGAGATCGCGCAGTCGAGTATACACGCATCCCGGTTGCCTCAGTTTATCTACATCGCGTCGTGTGATACCGTTTTAAAGTGCCAGTCGATTATTCGCCCTTTAAAAAAAAAAAATCCAATAAAATAACTAGACCATAAAAAACACGAACTCCCTAGATAATCATCCTCAATTAATCTCCAATGATTAAACACACAAAATCGCCCATAGTTAAGAGTTAAGAAGCTCGGCAAGCTTCCCGTTCTCTTGTCAGCAGTGCTAATTAGCATCTTTGCCTGTAACAGAGAAAACATCACAGTAGCACGAACCAGCGTTCCTCAACAGGAAAGAACGCAAGAGCGAGAGCTTATACAAAGAGAAAGAGGGAGAGATGGAAGTGCACGCGGGGAGGGGGGGCCAGTAGAGAGTGCACACGGGGTACAGCAGAGTGAAGCTACGCCAGCAGCCGTAAATCAGTTTGCAAATAATGCGCGAACGTGATAATGCGCTCGCGCGAACGCGTATATCAAGTGGCGCTTCCTCCGCTCGCTTTCTCTCTCTCTCTCTCTCTCTCTCTCTCTCTCTCTCTCTCCGCGGGGCATGTGCGGCCGCGAGAGGGTGTGTAGCACGCGATCGCTGCCGGTATCGCGGCCGTTATTACGTTCTTTATTCGATAGCTGTGCGCCCCCTTCCCCCTCCACCCCCGCGCCGTGGCTCGGCGTAAAATACTTTATAGACGTTCGAACGACGCGACGATCCGGAAAATAGCGGGACTCTGCGAGGAGGAGGAGGAGGAGGAGGAGGAGGAGGAGGGTGGAGGAGACGGCAAGTGGGAATACCCCTGCGCGCGCGTCGCTCTGGCGTATAACGCCCCTGAAACTGATAGAGCCGCAAAGGCGCCGTCTGTGCGCGCACCGCAGATGGTTTTATACGAATAAACGTGGGAGAATTCGATTTCCAATCTCGAAGAAAAGGCTGAGGCTCTCTAGCCTCCGTCGCTCCCTGGGCGAGAGCTGGAAAAAGGTGTATAAGGTAAAGGGGTGCGGGGTGCGCGCGCATGACCGCTTAATTTCATTTGAATAAAGGCGATGCTGATTAGGTCGGTAAATCTTTGCACGCGGCAGGAACTTTAAACTTTAAATTTGGCGCGCAGCTAACCGATAGTCGTCCTGGAATTGTTTGGAGGGATTTATCTGATTGTCAGCGATACACCGAGAGACGTTCGCTGGTAAATTTTATCAGTATAATTTTGTCGCATAATCACATTGATATTTTTTAATTTGTTGGTTTTTTTTAAGAAATTCGTAGGTTCCGTACAGAAAACTATAATAGAACATAGTGAAATTTATCAGATCATGTATCGGATGCACCGAGAGAAGTCCGTGAATAAAATTTACTATTGTAATTTCGTCACAGCCTGACGCCAATGGCATTTTCTGTTCTTTTTTTTTAGAAAATGTCATGCATTTTAAAAAAATTCGTAGGTTCTGTACAAAACATTATAATAGAACCAATAAAATTTATCAGATTGTCAGTTTGCGAAAAAATTACAATAATACATTATAAAGTTTATTAGAGGATTTTTCTTCGTGTATCTGTATTAAATAATTGGGACGAGAAACAATTTATTTTTCTTTGTTCGTTGAATGTAAATTGATTGCATTTACTTATTCTGTAAACAGCAGTTAATGTAATTGGGACAAGCTCAGTCAGTGTGGTCCTACTTTAATTTATCGAACTGTATATAATCTTTGTAATAAGCTTTATAATCAGTTTGCATACGTTGAACGTGGCTGTATCAAACTTTTTTTTTTTATTTTATTTTTTATACTGCAGCACCTCCTTAGATTATTCACTAAATAAAATTATGCCATTAACGCTGTTTTACATTGACACATTTTTATATAATTATATATTTTTTCAATTAATGATGTACTATAGAATGGGCTCATTAATGATGAATAATTTATTATCAACCTCATTTTCACGCTCATGATGACTTAATTTTCTAAAATTGAAGTTAAACTTAATAATGAAGTAATCATTATGATAATGTTACTGATAATATCATTAACTTTTAATATTACAATTACTATTGGGAGTGGTTTAAGAGCAGCATAATATAAGTTGATCCGACAGTAAATTCGATGTAAATCGGCTCGAATTGAAATCATCCTTCATCAATTATATATACATTATTTGAACTGAAACCAGTTTACATCAAATAATTCTAAAGGCTAAATCATGCAAATACCATCTAAAAATACTGTAATTTTATAATTCTATTAGAAACCCGCATTAAATGAATACACGTTGGTTCATCCTTAACTAGTCCAAAGTTCACTCTGCAAGTTACAAGTTGAGCTTTTGCGGGTAAACTGTAAAAGACATTGAGTATTGAATCACCACATTTTTTAGGAAGAAAGTAAAATATTCTTACTTGCAAGTATCATTAAATTTCACCTAAACTTTTGACAGCAAAAAATATAGTCATAAAAATATAGTAATAAAAATGTAAACTTTCGCGGCACGTATTAATATTGAAGCGTAACAATTTCGGTGACGATTGGTATGCCCAAAAGTTATAGAAGGCACGTTATGCAGAAATTTCTCGTAAATTTTACGAGAAAATTCTCGTAGTAGTTAGTGTACACCAATTAACTGTACGTAATAGTCGTTACGTGACAATAGGCGCTCTAAACTTCGCTCGCACTACTCAAATCGTCTCTCTCGCCTTGGTATTGAAAAGTACAAATTTTCAATAAATGCACGGACAACAGCTTTAACTAAGTGAAGCGACGTTATTATACACGTTATATCTTTTGTCCAGATTGCATATTGTGTGAAAAAGTGCAAAATAAATGTTAACCGATTCGGTTTCATTTAAGTGAAAGTTCAAAAAAATAAATTATTTAACTTCCTCTTTTATATAAAATATTGACTACGAAATCGTTGTACTGCATAAATCAAGATAATTAAATTTTTTTTCATAAAAAAAAAAGTTATAACGCGCTAAAGAATCACCGCGTTAACGTTCAATTTATTCTACCCGATTTAACCGATCTGTAATTAATTATAAGTCGATTGTACCAGTTGACACTTAAATTAATGAAGCCGTAAAATCTCGGTCAGCTTATGCGAACGCGGAAGTATTGCACATATCAGCCAAATATCGCGGCTAAATAATTAAAAAATAAAAAAATAAAAAAAAACAAAGGAAACACACCATTCCACCATTCAAAAAATCGAGGGCACTTTGTAAATTCGTTTTCGAACCGGTCCACGCTCGTACCACAACAAATGCGAGATCCGCGAAAGCTCGTCCGCACTTATTCTTTTTCTTTCTCTGTCCGCTCAAATCCGTATCGACACTGCGTTTTCGTTTGTAATTGTTGGCTCGACATTTGCGCGAATCCATTTGCGGATTGTGAAAACTAGTTTTCTCGTATTGGAAAGTGGCGCGCGAAATGCTTTCCGTTTTATGGTGTAGCAGCGCGGACAAAAGAGAGCGAGAGAGAGAGAGAGAGAGAGAGAGAGAGAGAGAGAGAGAGAGAAGAAAAATCGTGACTGTGGAAGATTGACTGTGAAAAAGCTGAAGGATTTGATCAGAGTAATGGAGATCAAACGAACAGGGCCGGCGAGTGTAATTGCTAGTGGTTTAAATCAGTTTCGCAGAGAAAGCGAGTTGGCCCGCGCACTCGCCCAATACGGATAATTGGAATACGACAAATTACAGGATGAACTTTGCGCGTGTTTGTGCGCGCATGAATAACGCTGCGCAAGACCGTTACTTTTCCTTTGCGGCGCGACAGTTGACGGCTCTCGCGCCGGATGAATCGAGCGTTTGTAAATTAAATGTCTTTTTGCCTTTTCGGTGTAAACACGAAAATTGACGAGTGGGCGATCGGTTCGTCGGCGAGCGAGGCTCTGTATTTACTTTATTATTATTTTGTCAACTTAAAACATTTTGACGTACTGCTGAAATGCACTGCATCGTAAAACAATAGCTATCGTCAGTTTCCTCATCTGCTTTAAATAAATCAGCAGGAAGAGGAGAATTTATAAAAATGATTGATTATTAATTTATATTAAATTTCAAATTATTTTATTTTTCGTATTTATAAATACGCCTGAAAAATTATTGAAGTTTTTTGTTTTAAATTCAGTCGGTGATTTAAATAATTACGACGACCTCAGTAAAGTCAGTCAGTCAGTCAGCATTATTTTCGGATGAGCGAAAAAGTGGATGACATCCAGATGATTTATCAAATGACTTTATCGATTGTTATGTTAATACTCAAGATTTAATTGTAACTTCTGAACGTTCGTATGAGAAATTGACACATTTCCAGAAAACCAAGTTGACAGTGTCTTATTCAAAATTATTTATGCATTCGTTAAAGTCTTTATTCTTACCGCAGCTCTCTATTTCGAACTTTTGTGTCGACAAGTCCGTAAAAACCAACTCGATTTTTTCAACATCCCACTTTTCCACAAATCACTCCAATCTGCAATCGCCCCCTTCCCAAAAATAAATTAAAAAAAAACGCTGCCAACTGCACTGGCATACAGCTTTCTCATAGAGATGTCTGCATCTCTAAAAAAATTGAAAATTATCCATCGTTTCGTTCAGAAGGTATGAAAATTCCAAAATTTTCCAAATTCAAAAAATACAGAAATAGCTCTTACATCGAAACTAATTTATAGAATTACTTAAAATTTTCAGGTGGTCTTATAAGAATCAAATGAAATTTGTGTGCAAAACTTGGGAATAATCAACCATTTCGTGCAAGTTACTAAAATTGTTAAATTTTCAAAAAACACTAAAATAGCTATAAAATTGAAACTAATCGACAAAAATGCTTGAAATTTTCAAGCACGCTCACTGTAAATGACTTTAAATTGTGTGTAAAATTTGGGAATAATCCATCGTGTCGTTTAGAAGTTAAAAAGGGGGAACACGACATACGTACATACATACGTACGTACGCACATACGTACATACATACATTTTTTAAAGTATCTTTTTTAAAGTATTTTTTTGATCTTTCTGAACCTAAATAAGTACTTTTGCGTAAAAATCTGAAGATCGAAAAATTTTGGCGACACAAGGCTTTCTGTACGAGAAAACAAAAAGATCGCCATTCCAATTCACAATGCGAAGGAGACGATTAAGTTGCACCAATCCCGAACGAACGTCAAGCAGTAACAGGTGACTACTGCAGTTTCTTTTTATCCCCCTCCTCGGGTCAACTTCTTTCGACACACGCCCCCGGGGCACTTCTCGCACGCGGCGAACCGACTGCCTCGCGCTTCATCTTCCGCATCGTCTTTATCGCGACTTGGAAATATGCACAGGCTCGCATTATAGCTCGGCTGTCTTGCCCCCGTAAGGGATTGCCGCTGCGCTCGTGCACTCGCCTGGTATCGCAGTTATACGGTGTAGGTATGACGTGAGATTTGAATTTATTTGAAATGGGTTTCACGGTTTTGCGAACGAGCAAGCGCACGGGCAGGATGTATGCGCGCGCGCGAGAGAGAGAGAGAGAGAGAGAGGAGTTAACTGCACTTGAGGAAGAGGAAGCAGGAAGGTGAAAGGAGCGCATACTCGACTTCGTTCGTATGCATAGCCGTGTACGTTGATTGGTTGTACGCGTAGCTCGGCGCTTCGGCCGAAGTCGAGGCACGTGCGACCGCTCACGCGCTCTACTCTCGAGCTCCGGATTAATACCGGAGCGAGGCGGGGCCTCGGTCATAATGTTACACCTGTTATATTAATATATATTTAAATTACCTCGTCAAAGCCGGCCGAAATTGCGAGGACTTTATGAGGGTCATCCGGCGTATCAAGGGCCGACGTCGTTTCGCGCGGGCGCAAGACGCGACCGCCGGCCGTCGTGTAAGGGCCGTGTCTGAGCAAATCTGAATGGCAATCACTTGCTCCCGCTTGCCGATCGGACATTTGCGAACGCGGCCTGGGCTCGTGATTAGGATTCCACGTAACCGAGCGGTGGTTACGTCGTGTTTAACTAATTGCATTTTGTTTTTTGTTTAAAATTTTTTTTTTAAATACGTGTATTTAATTATGATTAATTTATTGATCGTGCAGCTGTATGGGAGAATGTTTAAATAAATGATTTACGGGAGATTCTCGAAATGGTGTTGGCCTGCGAACTGTCTAAATTTAAGAAAGTGAAAAATCACCACGCTTATAAGTCGAAAGTATTAATAGCCGCTAATTAATAGTCAATATTCACTGCAATGAGAAGTGAAGATATTCATTACACTGAGAGAAAAATTTGGTAATTTTAAGTAAATATTCACTTCAATATAGTACTTGATAAATATTTTTTTGAATTAAGCAATTATTTTTTTGAAACAAATAAATTCATTTAGTTTTAAAGAAATATTTAGTTGATTTAAAGTAATATTTAACAAGTACTATTGAAATAAATATTTATTTAAAATTACCAATTTTTTTTCAGTGTATTAAACAGTGAAATGTTAATTGTGAAAAACAGTGCATTCTTACTATGGAAAACAACGCACGTGCGAAATTCACTGTGAAATCATTTATGAATTCACTGATTTTATTAGGCAATAAACAGGTACTACGAAGGTAGTTATTGTTTTAACAGATAAAATGAAATTAAATTGTAATTAATTATAATTAATTAATTTAAAGTTTGGTGATTCACGATTTCATATAAGTGGTAATTTCACCATTTTAAATTAAGAGAGGACATTAATTTTATTTTATTTACTCCATTTTACTTTTTAGTTTTTATTATAATTTATTTTATTTATTTATTTGATTATATATATATCGGGATTAATGTTTTTCTCAACGTTTACATAAAATGATTGCACTCAATCGAATTTAAACCTCGCATTTTTATTAATCGCAGTAAATTTGCAGTAAAAGTGTAATTTTTAAACAAATATTCCTCTTGAATATGGAAAACGAGTTGTCTCGTCTGAATAAGTCAATTTAAATTGTACACGTAAATTATGCTCGATAAACAATTTTCACCGTACCTGTTAATAACAGATAGCACTAAAGCTTGCAATAAGAGATATTCTGCACTTGACGAGAATTTCATTCAGCGTTGAATATACGCAGGGTATACTTTAACGACGTATATTTTGATATTAGTCTTGGTTCTTCTGGCGGGGGTTGCACTCAGCAATGCAAAATATTTGTAAAAGGATTTTCGTGCGCCACTCTAAAATTCCCCTTTATATTCTCCTTTCCAAGTTAAAAGCTTGCACAATTACATATAACATTCTTCAAGAAAGTAGCTCGAGATGTTTCAATGGGCAAGATGGAAAAATGCTCCAGGAATTCTCTGGCTTATATACACACTGTATTTGTCAGTGGCACAGAGTGAAAATATTTTCGCGAGACGCGCCCAAATTGCTGTAAAATTTGTCGACTATACCCTGCAGATATAAGCTTATTAAGCCATTGCCAGGCAGCTGTCGGCATTTCAAAAACGTTTATTTGGCGCGTCAAAAACGTTTATTCGAATTACATGAACAACGGTTTTACTTCGACATCGTAATAAGATAAGATTGTAGCTGTGAAAATTAGGATTAGGTAACAATAATTGTACGTACCTTGACACATAATGGTGATAATGTGCAGGATGCTGATTGTTAAATAACGGCTTCGCCCGTGTCGCTCGGCCATCGTAATCAGCTTTACACTTGGAATAACCTGCAAAGATAATGGTTGTTAACTTATCAAAACAATTAAAGTGTTTAAAGGGTTTTGCTCGTCCTCACTGGGAGATAAATGAATTGGGCATTTTCTTTTCATTAGAGGTGCGACGATTATGCCAGTGATAATTGCGCATTTACAGTCTTCATTAAAAGCGAATTATTAATTTATAATTACTTTGAGTTAAAGTAGATTTTTTCATTTATTATTTCTCAAATTTAAAAGCTTAATATGTTCTTTCACTGTTGATATAACGAATTAGACTATTCTACGAAAAATTAAACAAAAAATTAAAAAGAAAACTCGACGGGCAAAGTTACCGCATTAGGACTCTTGAAATAGTTGACATGCTAATACACTTTGTTTCAGCAAGTAAAAAAAAAAAAAAGGGAAGGAGAACGGTTATAACAAGTTTTCCTTAAGTTCTTAAAATGCATTCGTAAAAATAATGAAAATAACAATTTTACAAATGAGATTTTTCTCAGCTGAAACTTTTTAGTTTTTTCATTTCTCCTTTAAAAAAGTTCCTTAAAATACGCAGTTCGCTTCGGCCGGCTATAGTCACGAAGGCGACGCGCTCTACACACTTGACCTAAAACAAAGAAGTTTAATAAATAAATTTCCCTCTGCTTTCTCTAGTCCGAGCCCGCGCCTGCATTATATACTTTTCACTTTGAAAAGATCCATCAGAGGCACTCCGCTGAATGCGTTATTTTATCTGCAAATGAGTTTATCTCCATTTTTATCGCACTTTTAATCAAAACGATATAAACGATTGTCACGATCAGACACCGCGAGGTATTGCTTATTTTTTTTTTTTTGTTTTTTAAATCTTTATTTTATCATTTTATTTTTATCCACCCCGCGGATAATCAGAGAAGAGGACAGCCACTTCTCGCGGATTAATTTGACCTTCGTAGTCTCTTTTCCTTCTCTCCTACAGTCATAACTTCTTTAGCGAAATGAATTTAATTATGTATTTAACGCGCTTATTTTCTCAGTAATTTGCAAGTGAACGCCGCGAACTTTCAGCGCCACGGATGAGCGTATATGTAATTAAGGTAGAAAATACAAGTGCCGTATGCGCGAGGGAAGGGGGTGGAAAGAGAGAGGGACAGGAGATGGGATATTCAAAGACCGAGCAACGTCCCCTTACACTTTGTTGCCCTGGTCCTGAGTGAGCGAAAGAGAGGGAACGGCCTGACGAAAGCATAATCAAGTTACGGACAGTTAGTCTACCCGGAGTTACATTCATTTCTATTCGCTATATTTTCCCACTGAATAATCCTCAGTATATGAGCTTTCATTGCAGTCCAGCCTTTCTTTGAATTGTCAAAAAATATATTAATCCGAGAGAGAAAGATTGTACTGATGTGCTATCTATCTTTCCGTCCGTTTTTTTTTTTTTTTTTTTGCCTACTTTGCTTCCGCACACTTTTTTTAGATTCCATAAATGACACTTGCAATGCATTTTTAGTTTTCTATATTATTTTCAGAAACGAAATCCTTTTTATAGTCGGGGTATACGTTTTAATTATCTGGGTAATTCGATACAAAAAATTTCTCTACTTTTTTTTTTATTGATGGTGAATATTGCGTCTATGGCTTCTCGATTATCTGTTAAAAAATCTTTTTTTTTCTGCGAAATCGTGTTATGGATAAACAAGGTCCGCGAACATTTGAAGAGCCCTTTTTTATTTAGCACTGGTGGAATGGTTTATTTATTTAAAGGATCAATTTCAGTAAAATAAAAAAAAAATAAACGTTTTAATTGAATCTGGTAATCCTGCACGGAGAGAAATGTTGTAGGAAAAAATACTATAAAATTTAAGAAAAATTACTATACTGTTACAGTAGCCCGAGGACAGACTTGAATTTCAGTAAAAATTACAAGACAGTATAGTAATTTTAAAGTAAAGTAAAAAATAACAGATATTTTACGAAAATTTTATTACTCAGTATAGTAATTTTTACTACCCAGTATAGCAATTTTTCAAGAGACCGGTTAGCAAATGTTACTATCCAGTATAGTAATTTTTCGAGACACCGGTTAGGAAATTTTCCTACCCAGTATAGTAATTTTTCAAGACACCGGTTAGGAAATTTTACTACCCAGTAGAGTAATTTTTCAGGAAACTGCGGTTAAGAAAATAGAATCCTTAGAATAATAGTAATTAAAATTTCCAAACTTGTGTACCACTTTTTCGATCTAAAATTTTTACTATACTACATTGTAATTTTTATTGAATTACTTTGTACTTTTTAGTATCAGCTTTCTTAAAATTTCCGAGGTATATAGCAATTAACCAGTAAAAATCGAGTCTGTCCCTCGCTTACTAGAGAGTATAGTAATTCTAATTGGAACTTTTATCTCCATGTGATTACGGATCGTTTTTTTCTCTAAAACAGCACTCAACAATTAATAAATCAAATATTTATACCCTTTTGCCAGGAGGTTACAAAAATATACTGTTTTGTTGCACTTTAATTTAAAAAAAAAATATATGAACATTTTTACAATAGATATAGATGATATCATTTTACCGATTTGTGAAGTATTGAAGCGATCTAAGAAATGGACTTAAAAAAAGAGCGAGTGAGAATAACAGACTAATGAGTATTAAAAAGCTTTCACACCTGCAAAATGCAAGAAAGGCCGGGAAACCGCAGATATGTATTTTTGAAGTGGAGTAATACACTGCCTGAAATAATTATATGTAAAATTATGTGCACTGAATCAAATAATCGAAATAACTGATAAAATATGACTTATTAAGAACAATTATCGTCGAAATTATTAATATTAAAGGAAAAATACAAAACAAATAGTTATTTGGTTATGAAAGCCAAGTAATAAAATTTAAAATTTTTAAAATAATATAAAATTTTTTTCTCTTATGACGAACAACCATCTTCTTTCTCCTTTATGAATACAATATCCTTGATATTATTTTTTTTTTCCAAAAATATCGTGCCTTTAGAGAATTGCATGTAATCAAACATTATACGACTTTCTGACCAATCTTTAGAAGATTCTAAAAAAATTAGTTTTCAATATAAAACAGAAATTTGAATTTTATAGAAGAATTATTGTTGCATTAAGTATTCATATTAGTTTGAAAAATGCATTCATAAAGTTTTCATCAATGCAGTACTTTTAAAATGTGAAGATTTGCTCCAAACTTTTTAGGTTACAAATTCTTTCATAATACCCTGCAGTTTACTTACATCAGTGTTCCTAACGCCGCTCGCAGCAAACAGAGAGGCCAGAATTGAAAATTTGATTAATTTTAAAATAGAGTATTTTCCTGCTCGTAATATTTTAGTATAGAATTTTAAGAAATTAATGTCCCTTCTAGGTAAAAATTTTCAATATCATATGGAATAATCGAAGTTCTTTATATATTTGAAAAATATTGGTGTTTATTAAAGAATTCCTTTAATTTTTTATATCTTAATTAAATGATTTAAATAATTTACCGTAGTCTTTTCAAGAAAATATCAAGTAAAGCGTTTAATTATTATAATATCAAATAATTATTTGGAATAATTCAATTGAATTACAATCATTGAACCCGTGTCCCATTCAGCGGATGATTATGCAGCTGCATAAGTTATTTTTCACCAAAATCAATTGGCATTATCTTTTAAATGTACTCAAACCTCGGTCTCGTCGACCATATTGTAAAATCCGTTGTTCTCGCACTATCGGCCGTCATTTATCGCGATTCGGCGTCCATATTTTGCTTCGTTAAAATGAAGCGCCAGCGCAAAGTGCGATAAAAAAAAAATGCCGTACGATGACAACGGCTTTCCGGACCAATTAATAGGCGCCGGGCCAACTTCCAGGATTACTGGCCCTGCGTGCTGCTACACCCCATAACAATTACCAAGCAATCCTGGCACGATCCGCTCTACTCCTCCTCCGCCACCCCTGGTCCTTCCTCTTTTTCGTTTTTTTTTTTTCGCCTCTCGGTAGAGCGCGCAGATGCCCCCTCGATGCCCCGTATGTTGCAGCGTAATCGGACAAATTGCCGGCGGAATTCATCGAAGATATAGAGGTCCGCCGAGAGAAAGACAAAGTGGGAGAGTGCAGCAGAAAGAGAGAGAGAGGGACAGAAAGAGGGATACAACGGGCGCAACTCCCGAGATTTACGAGGCGATTTACAAATTGGCGGTTATTGTGCTCCGCGCGGAAATCAAACTGTCCTCTAAATCCCAAGCGCAGCCGATCTGCCATCGTTCATTGCACGTCAACTGAATTTGTATCCGCGCGGAGTTTCGGGCCCGGAGTCTAGCTGTCGCCGTCATCCCCGCCGATTGTCCTCCGCCCTGCAGATGGGGTAATTTTTGATCAGCGACCGAAATTTTTTCTTTTTTTTTTTTTCGCCTTTGCCTGTCGCGCGACGCGATTAAATGAAAAATTGCCTTGGCACGAGTGGACTGTTTAATCAGAATAAATTTAATGAACATTCCGTTAAAAGCTTTCAACGGTACGGACGCTGAAGCAAGTGGTAAATGGTTATACGCGCATGAGAAAGTAAACAACGCGCGCTCATGAGTATTTTTTTTTCATTGTGATTGTTTACCGGGCTATATGTACAGAACTCTAATTGAATTTACAAATTTAGAAGCGCGAGATTTTTTTGTTTTTTTTTAGAGTCGCTTATACAAATCACCACAGTTCAAATATGAAATATTGATATTCGAAAAATTAACCTGCATGAAAATTATGATACTTAATTAAATAAAACGCACGTTAGATTAAAGTAACTACCTACTCTTACATTCTTTTTTATTATCTTTTTTTGTATCCTGAACATTTTCAACAAAATAACAGTTATTCGGTCAAATAAAGTTACAAATTTCTACGGAGAGCATATGTTATTGCGAATCAATTAGGAGAATTATCAACAAGGCATTGCCGTCGTAGCTTCAATTAAACCTTGGGCTCCGACATTAAATTGAAGTGTAAATACGAATATGAAAGTTGCGATCGATATGTTCTATAATTATAACGCAACAAATTGAACTAAAAGCCCAGCACTTGAAATTTTGTAATATCGAAGAGAAGGTATCGTAATTACTCCCGAAAATGACGGACCAGCGGCGAGATTAAAAAAAAAAAAAAAAAGACCGACGAGAAAATTGCACCCCTCACGAAATTGAACAAACATCCTGCGCGCCGGATGAGGAACTATTGAAAAGTTTGGGAAGCTGGCTACAGCCGAAGTTGAAGCGCATAGATCGGAAATACTGCTATATACGATCTCGCCGTAATCCAATTCGAGCTTCCCGTATACGGAGACGTATACGGAGAATAAATAAGCAACACAGCGGGCTCTCGAACGCGAGTAAGCGCAAAAAAAAAAAGAAGAAGGGGAAAAATCGCAGGGGCAGGAGTTGCTCGGGTATAGTTCGCAATTGGTCGGAATGTGGTCGAGCGCGAACGGGCTGTTTAGAGGGCTCCCCCCTTCCCCGACGACCATCCTGCCCCATCCAGCCTCCCGCGCACGCCTCGCCGTAATCAGCACGTCCCCATATAATCGTAAAAGTGCCCCCAAAAACACTTGGGAAGTCTCATGAAAAAGTCGACGGCGGTCGCCCTGCGAAAGGATAGCGCCTACAACATTGAATACAGTGCGCCGACTTTTTACGAGCGATATTACTTTTATTATCCTTAGTGTAACAAGTATCGTTAAGGCATCCGCGAAAGGAAGAGAGAGAGAGAGAGAGAGGGGCCAGAGAAAGGAGTGGGAGAAACGCAGAGGAGGAGGAGGAGGAGGGGACCGCCCAGAACGTCCTCGCGTAATATAATATTAACGACTCGATTATCCGAGGAAAGTGACTTTTTCGTGGATCCCTCTCCGCCACTTGAGCTGGTTGCACTGTAAAGGTATACCTTTGGTACACCACGAGGTCGCGTGTTTTTCTTAAAAATTACCTCTATTGCACTGAGAAAAAAATATAGTAACAGTTACTAGAAAGTTACTAGATTTTCTAGTAACATATGGCGCACACTAGAA